>NW_010589845.1:121173-135850 GCF_000705375.1 Tinamus guttatus
TCCCTTCGCTTCCCTTCCCTTCCCTTCTCTTTTTTTTCCCAATATAAGGTCATCAAATCCTTTTTTTTTTCTGTTTGTTTCTTTTTCTTGCTTGTCTTCTTAGTTTCATTTTTATGATTTCTTGTATGTAACTGCCTATCTGTATTTTTCTCTTTTGATTTCTGCATGTCTCTGTGCCACAGGAGGTCTTCATTTCATTCCTTTCCCTGCACTTTTCTCCTATACTATTTTATACTGCACCTACTAAGTAGGTGACTAGCATCTCAGAATATTCTTATGAACTCCTTTTTACTCTTCCTTCCAGAAAAAAAAAGAGATTTCTAGGACCACCTTCATAGTGTGAAGCACAGCTCTCGAGATGGTATTGATGATAGGTGTTGCAAGAGGAGAGGACTTCTAACCTTGGCTTCAGTCGTGGAGGTGCTCAGTAAAGGTGCTGCCAACACAGAGCTGGCAGAACATATGTGTGGAAATCCAGGAGAAGCCCAAAAGAATATTGAATGGTTTTATCGGGTCTTTCTCAGCACATTAATGTGTTCAAAACTGTTAAATGGCTTAGGTAAGGTTACAGGTAGATGTTTTAGTTTTAGAAAATACATAGTGGCCAAGATTTGAAACTGTAGTTAAATAGCAATTTCAGTACATCTATAGTGGATGGAGAGATAGAAATCTGATCCAAGCGGGACATCACCGTTATGGCAGCTCCAGGTGATTACTGACAAAAAGCTGTTCTTCTTTACCTGAGATTACCCCACAGGCTCTTCTGATTTGACTGAGCACCTGTCAGTATTCTGTCTTCCACTTCCTGATAGGACAAGACTTCCCCTTGCCTTAGCAATTTGTGAATTTCCTTTCTAGGTGTTTGATTTCTAGTACCTCTGTCGCACAGTAATGGCATAAGGGACAATGAGGATGAGGGTACCCTCTCAAAACCATCCTTGAGCTTGGTTGTTCAGACATCTGTTAAGTAATGAGATGATGTGGATTTAACCATCCTGAATAAAAGGAAGCAAAGCCCTCTGTAGCTGGAGGAATACTTTACTTGCTGAGCTTTCAGGGGAAATGGTTTATCATTCTCTTTAAAACCAATGTTCGTTTCTTAGGCCTTTGCCACAAATGCTTGGGAGGAAGTGCTCCCTTTAAGGGAAATTTTCCCTTTGATCTGTGAAGCCTTCTTCCTAAAAGAGTTCTTTCTTTCAGCAAGAAAAACATTTTTATTTCTAGCCTCTCTGAACTAATTTGTCTGTTTTAAAAAATCAGTCATCATATAGAATATATTGTCTATTCCTGTGTGTAAACACATTTCTGCTTAGTTACTTAAATCATTCAGTTCTTGCAGTGCTAAGTAAAATGGTGACTGATATATATATATACATACATAGCCTTTCTTCTGAAACACAAAATACAAATGACTTACCAGACAAACCTGCTTACTTTTGGAATAATCTTTTAATAGGTATATTAAGCAAAAGCTTTACTGTGTCAGTGTTTGCTGCTGAAGAGTAAATAATTCTCCATCTTACGCTGTATAATAAAGCCCTCCTTCCCACTTCTGTTTCTGTTCCTATCCCAATCCCCTTCCCCATCCCTGCCTCCCACTACTCAAGTCTCCTAATGAGCATTTATACTGACTAGTCATGACCAAACCAAGCTAATATCAATAAATATAACTGATATTGTCAAAAAAGGAATCTAAACCATATATTTAAAAGTTGTGTGAAAACATTTTTGATACTTCATTAAGGCTGAAGGTAACTTGTTTTGGCACCTCTCCCATAAGCAACCATCCCTCACCCGTTCAAACCAATGTGTTAGAACAGTTTGGCAGGATAATCTTGACAGACTTTGAATTCAGTGTCATTAGTTTCAGAAGCACCAACTCCCCTACAATATTTAGGAAATTAATCCTGGCATACAAATTATTTCCACCTATTCCACACTGGATCTCTTCAAGTGATTATTTCAACTAATTCTTTTGTAATTCATGTGAGTTACTACATATCTTTTAATCCTGTTAAGAAGAGAATAGCGATTATTTAGTTAAGGAGCTCATTGGAAAAATGATCTAAAGTGCACTCTGAATCATTAAACAAAGCCCATAATTGAATTATGTAACACTAAGGAGAAATTTCCATGCATGTTCCAGAGGGTCAGCAGTGAATTTCCATTTCAAATGTATTTAACTTTTGCCATGAACACAAATAACACTATTTTTCTTTGACTGTGTTTTCCATCTTTTCGCAAGTTACCACTGAATATGTTTAAAAGTTGACTGGTTGCTTTCTATAACAAACTGATTGCTAGTTGTAATTCTCTTAAATAAACTGTCAACAGTCTACTTATCTTGATAACATAGCTTGACTAGTGACCTGATAAATAGATTTAGTCTAAATGCATTTTAAAGACAAACTTTTTATTGTGTTCACATGCTTTTGAATATATAAACTGATGCTTTAGTGCTCTGTAAACTTCCTTTCCCTCCGGTTCACTAAAAAGATTGGTTAGCTCATTTAAAAATATATTTGCCTCTTTACCAAGCATTCAGCAAAAATCAAGGTACAAGAGGAACATTTCACAAAAAAAGGTGGAAATCTGAAGAACAGTGTCTTGAATAGATCTGAACAGTCTTGCAGGAAGAAAATTCATTATCTTCATTATTGTTGTTTATCTGGCAACAAATTACAAATCACACCTTGGTCCTCCGGCTCATGTCATAGCAACAGTGCAGCACCAAGTCACATGGGAGAGAATGCAATGACTGGACCTTTAAATGCTATTTTCGACATTTCACAAGTGGTAGGCTTTTTTATCCTATTTCTTAATTCTGAACATTTTGTGTAAAGAATATTGAGCACTCTAAGGCTTTACCTTATTATGTAAAAGGGAAAAAATGGTAATTTAGATATACATCTTCAGCAATACATTATTTTTAGTATGTGAAAACAAAATAGTGTTCAAATTAACAACAACCAAAAAAAAAAAACATATATTCACACATCTCCTCTTAGCACTTTGGAAAAGCAATTTCATAAAGCTGAAAACAATTAAGAGCTAAATCATTTGGGAGAAAGCATTTAAACAGAAAAATGTGAATGATAATTGGGAGCTGCTTAGGAATATTTTACCAAATGCTCCAAAAGCCACAATTGAGAAACAAGGCCATGTTGGTTAAAAAAAAAAATCACCCAAACAAAACAAAACAAAACAAAAACTCTGACTCAAAGGGAAAGTGGAAACAGATATGAAACACACATACGCATGGAAAAAAAAAGAGATAAAATGCAAATTTATATAAAAAATGAAAGAAAGGAAAATTTCATGGAAATGTGAGTCAGAAGGTGGAAATTATTCAACAGTTAAGAAAATAAAAAAATGCATAAAGTTGGCAGAATAGTGGAAGGATTCTAAACACCTTCTAAATAAAAAATTAAGAGAGGTTCCTATTACTAGTATCAATCAGAATAGCTTTTTGGAAGGTAGATTTGATATCTTCTTTAAAAAATATAAGATATTTAGTTTTATACAAGGCATTGGCACAGAAATTATTTGGCATGCTGGTCAAGTTTTGGAAGGGATAACAAGTAATATGGCATAGATTAGTACCTCGTGAGTAAATCTAAACGTGTAAGCATAGTTGAGGAGCTGTCGTTAAAAGGACAGGTTTCCAAAGTAGGGGTGGTTGTTCATGGCCTTTACATCGATAACATTTTCATCCCCGATAAAAAAGAAAATATGAAAATAATTCCCGACAGGGTTTTCAGAAACCACTCAAAAAGTCAGAGTACTGATACTAAGAGAGAGAGAAAATTGTTTTCCTGGGGCTAGATGGAAAGTCATGCATCTAGGAATGAAAGGTGACAGCAAGACAAAACAGAGGAGCTAATGACTGAATAACGAGTGGTGATCCTGCAAGTGAGCTCAGAAGGCTGCTGTTCTCGCTGGATGTGTTGGGTCGCAGGAGCACGAGGAAGTCTGAGGTTGTCATGCTGGAAAGGGCTGAAAAACCAAAGGGTCCCAGGAGAGGGACAGAGCATGTGATAGACGGGAGGGCTGCAGCTGTCTTTGTCCCACTGCCTTTGCTACTGCTAACGACTATAAGAATGATGAAAGGAATAGAAAAACACATTTTATACTGAAACCCTCCAGGAGCTATTTAGCTTATCATAGGGTTGATTAAGCAGTAATATGATTTCAGCCTACAGATATGCATGTTGGGTAAAGAAGTTTTAGAATAGGTGGATCTTCAGTCCAGCAATAGAGGATTCATGAGTACAGATAGGAAGCATGGTCAAGTTCCATCTGTGAGATGGTCAGACTAGATGGTCCTTGACAATCTATGGATCTATCTAGATGGAAACAAGAACCGGGACATCCACAGAAGGAGGGGAAGAGATCTACTCAGGCCTGAAAATATTGCTGCAGATGTCACAACTCAAATAACATTTGGAGAGTTTTACTCTAATGTAATCCATCCCTGCAAAATGACACATCTGTTTCCACTTTCTGTTCCTTATATTATCTTTGTAACATCACTGTAGACTCCATCTGGAACTAAAATTCTCTTTAATTTTTTTAAAGAAGTGTTCCTGATAAAATCTGGCATTGTAATGATTTGGAGGCAAGAATAAGCTTGAAAAATGGAACATTTTCTGTTTCCTGCCCATGTAACTATGGCCCTTCCCTCTCTGCAGGCACACATGGAACAGATATATACAAATATGAATGCACTTAGGCTATACACATATAACACTGTGAATAAAAAAGCAAATAGACTAAGAAAATAGACCCTTGCTTTGTGTTAATAACATGCATGCTAATCCTAAAAACAAAATAAATGTGTTCTTAGAAAAATATTTTAAATAGCAATAGGTGTGATTACTTACTGTGTGGTATTAGTAGTCATTTTTCTGTTCCTGATTTTAGTAACTTATGTTTTGAAACTCTCTCTCCCTGTCTGGTTTTGTAGGGAATCCAGGCTGCTGAGGCTTGGTCTTGTCCTGCTGCAGTTCTGCAGTTTAAAGGAATTTCACCATTGACTTCAGTAAGAGCCAGCACTACTATTACTTTTGCTTTTCAGACTCTTTTAATTTTCTTCACCATGTGCAATTGCAGTTATTACTCCTGCTTCTGTTATGCAAAGGACCTTTTCAAATTTCATCATTTAACCATTTCAGTGGTTAGTGAATTATATTTGTTGCGTTTAAATGAATAATGCTGAGGGAAACTATTAAACTGTATCCTCAAGCTGTTTGTATACATGTTTAATTTGGGTAAATATATATGGAAATGTAAAATGTTTCTTTGTTAATAATGGATGAGTTTTGGTGTGTCTCGTTGTACTAAACAGAATGAATAAATGTGATTACTGGAAAACCTGCTTAGTCTTATCCTGTGTTTCCCCAAGTACAAAGACGAACAAAAAGTCAATGATGTCTTGGAGTGCAAGTGATCTTCTAGTGCCTTTGGTTTAGCAATACCAGGGTGAATATCTTTCCAGGATAAAAAAAAAAGAGTGCAAATGTTTTACTAAGGGAAAAAAAGAAAAAGAAAAGCAATTTTTGTAAATTATATTTTTAAACAATAAAATGATTTAATCTCCTTTTAAATCAGTGAGAGCTAATTAAGACGCTTTTCTTGTAACTTACCAAACTTTCTCTGTACTTTTTCGTCCCGGTTAATGTTATATCTTTGACTTTTTTGTTGGGTGTGAGAGGGGAGGTAAGAATACAGGTAATACTAATTATCTGCGAAAAATTTGAAATTGGAGTAAAAAAGAGCAATTCCAAGGAGGTCTGGTGACCTCTTCTTGGCCAGCTTCATAGTTTAGTTTAATTTAGATGTTTTTATGGAGGAAGAGAAGGGAAATATTTTGCAGTGTCACATGTGGTTATAATGGAAATATCTCTAGACTTCTGTTTCTTCTTTTGTTTCCTTGGACTTCTGTTTCCTGCCTCAGGTTTGGGAAGGAAATGTGTCCAACACAATGACCTTGCTCTTTACAACATTCATGAAACGTCTGAGAACTTCTTAAAGGCAATGGCCTAGCAACATCCTTTCTTTGTATGAGACTGGAAACACATAACTCACCCTTAGGACTTTCACAGTGCTCATACTTTTTTGCAGTGACTTATATGTGTGAGAACAACATTTGATAGGTATTTCATCTGATAGAAGATGTTTATAACCTTGAAGCCACCTTCACCTTATCCATCAAGAATATTTCTAAGCATGTGACAAAACTGACATATCTACTTGATGGATACTTTACAGCATAGTGCTCCTGTAATTGGGGCCCAATTCTAAGGTAAAGAGAGAGTTTTGGGGTGATTTTCATGTAACCAAATACTTAACCAATAATAATGCTATCAATATTAGCCAACTCTTCTGAGACTCTGACATTGTTATTGAGGTTAAATTTCTTCAGCCTTGGAAAGAGGTCCTTCCTGTCCTCCCAGTCAAATCTCTGTCATCTAGACAACAATCTACCTATGTATCTAATCTAGACAGATTACTAAGAAAATGAAATTTTAATGAGAGCATCTATTTTGCTAGCTTTAAATTTAGAAAGGCCAGCTCATGCTGAAGTTCACAGGGCTACGTAACCCATAAGGAGTCTGCCTTCCTGGGAAAACTAAGCATGAAGATGGAGTTGCAAATACTTTACAAAGGTCAGGAGAAACCATGAACTAATACTTCAAAGCTAACAGAAATATTTCTCTTGTCTGTAGAGGACACTGCACCAGCTCTTTCGCCATACCATGCAGCCTTGGCTGTCTAGTCATATCAGTAAATGTTCCCAGTGATGCTGCAGATTTCTCAAGCCAACAAAGCAGCCTGGGTGTGTATGTGTACATGTAACATTAGTCCTGTGTGTTAACAATTCCTCAGCAATCAGGAATGTTGTCTGATTCCCTAATAGGCTGGGCGTACACATTTCAAGGCAATGAAAGCTCTTCTTTTCTTTCTATTTTTTTTTTAGAGGACCAGGCTCTTGCAGCAGCCTCCTGTAAACAAACTGTCAGCATATGCGAATTATATCTTCCCAGAACTGTGTTTTAAGTTAAAGAGGAAAAACGTTTAAGACAGAATTTAGGAATGTTGATAGCCTCAAAAGGACTGAAAAAAAGCCCAGCAGGGGAAAAAAAGCATAGGGAATGTTTCATTTTTTTGTTACCAATTCAAACCATGTTTTCGTTGACAAATTCTGAAAGTTGTCTATCGTCACGGAGAAAATGCTCCAAGACTGCAGTAGTAGTTGCAGAGATGGGTGCCTCACGAAACCTGCCCTTATATCTGGCACCAGGTCCCAGCAGAAGTGTCCACTGCTGTTGCAGAGCAGAGGAAATGACTTTCCATTGAACTCTAAAAGAGATCTGTTTTGGATGGGTGTGAGGCATATTATGCAGCTTGTCAGAGTGAGAACTGCAAACCAAGAGGCTCTGGTGCTTCTAGCAGAGTGTACTGAGGTGTACTTTAACACATATTATTGAAAGGCTGATGTAAATGCAAATACAAACAAAATTTAATTTTTGATTCACAGTTTCTCCTAGATCTCTTTGCACCTTTCTAGCAGTCTGATAGAAAATTACCGAGAAGATAAATAGAAATAGGGTGAATATACCCTATTTTACTACTTAGTGCTGACCAGTGAAAAAATATGTTCACTGCAAATAGGAATCATGCCAGCTGTCTTTAATCAGAGATAATGAGTGTCTGAATTTTCTGTAAAGTTCCCTGTAATTTCCTTTGTTTAACCTCAAGAAATCATTAAGGAATTCATCAAATTTGCTGGAGGACATTTCTGATCTGTGAAATGGAATAATTTAAGTATATTAATTGATTTAGGGGTTTAAGTAAAATTAACTCTAACCTGTGGAAAAAGAGTGTGTTATTACTTCCTTCCAATCTGATTCATGTTGAACTGATTTGGGCATTATATTAAATTATCTGTTTGCCATTTTTTTTTCCACTGAGGAAACACAACTGAAGACTTGTAATAAGATTTTCCTATTTGTAAAAAACAATAATAAAAGGAATAATCCATAATGATTTGGTTTACCTTTGCTTTATTCAACACTTGTCACGTTAAAAGCAAGTTAATTTCAAAATGAAAATGCTTTCTGAGCAAAATCCCAAAAATGTATTTTCTGTCTGAAATGATTTGTCAGGCTAAAGAGAAATTTGCAAAGAGCTTGGGTTTCCCAGAAATAGCATTCTTTGATACAACTTTTGCAACTGTCAAAAAAAATAATCCAGTAATAGACTTAATTTGCACTGATTTAAGTGTCATGGGCCACATGACACTCATTTGAAGCCCTTTTATGCAGTGTCCAATTTCACTACAATCATAGCAGCCTTGATATAGCCACGGATCTGCTTGAGATCAGCCAACTAGAAACATTTAGAAAAGGGCTGGTGTGGGGGTGTGTGGGTGGGCGTGTGCGCGTGCACACGCATCTCTGGAGGCTTTCTTTGAGGCTTTGGATTGCCATTTCATCCAATTTTTGCATAAGCCATTCGGTTTTAATGAAAGCTTTGATCATTTATGGAAGAAAACAGTTTTCCTTAATCAAATTTAGAACACAGAGAATGATTCAACAAGGAAGAACATAGAATCATAGAATCATAGAATGCTTAAGGTTGGAAGGGACCTCTAGAGATCATCTAGTCCAACCTGCCTGCACAGGCAGGGTCACCTAGAGCACGTGGCACAGGACTGCATCCAGGCGGGTTTTGAAGACTCCCAGGCCTGTTCAGGAGTCTGACTATTACCTGCTCGTACCGTTTCACGTGGGCACAAATGATGCCATGGGGAAACTGAGGGATATCAAGTGAGACTTCAGAGCCCTAGGGATGGCCATCAAAGGTACGGGAGCCCAGGTAGTGTTCTCCTCTAGCCTGTCAACAAGAGGAATGGATTCAAGGAGGAGAAGGCGGATATAGCAGATTAACAACTGGCTGCGCCGCTGGGCTTGGCAACAGGGTTTGGCTTCTATGACCACGGCACTCTGTTTTATTACCACCAGCTAGTGTGAGACTTCAGAGCCCTAGGGATGGCCATCAAAGGTACGGGAGCCCAGGTAGTGTTCTCCTCTAGCCTGTCAACAAGAGGAATGGATTCAAGGAGGAGAAGGCGGATATAGCAGATTAACAACTGGCTGCGCCGCTGGGCTTGGCAACAGGGTTTGGCTTCTATGACCACGGCACTCTGTTTTATTACCACCAGCTAGTGGGGAATGATGGGATCCATCTCAGCAAGAGGGGCACACGTCTCTTTGCCAAAAGGCTGGCCAACCTGGTTAGGAGGGCTTTAAACTAGACGAGAAGGGGGAAGGGGAGTGTCACACAGACATGGCGAACGGTACCGTGCAGCCTAGGTCAGATGGCTTCCAGCGGGAGTATGGTAGTGGGGAGGTGAGGATAGGAAATGATCATGGAGGATCCTCTTTCACCCCTCCTGGGAAACCTGCGGGCTCAGTTACTTTCCTGAAATGCCTGTACACGAATGCATGAAGCATGGGGAATAAGCAGGACGAACCGGAGATCTGTGTGCGATCCTGGTGTCATGATCTCATTGGAACCACAGGGACATGCTGGGATAGCTCACACGACTGCAGCACTGCCATGGAATGCTATGTGCTCTTTAGGAAGGACAGGCTGGGAAGGCGAGGTGGTGGAGTTGCTCTTTATGTGAGAAAGCAACTGGAATGCATGAAGCTCAACCTGGGAGTGGAGGATGAGTGAGTTGAGAGCTTGTGGGTAAGGATTAGAGGGCAGGCTAATGGAGGAGACACTGTGGTGGGTGTCTGCTACAGGCCACCTGACCAGAATGAGGAAGTTGATGAGGCCTTCTATAGTCAGCTGGATGTTGCCTCATGGTCACAGGCCCTGGTTCTCATGGGGGACTTCAACTACCCTGACATCAACTGGAAGGACAACACAGCCAGGCACAAGCAGTCCTGGAGGTTCCTGCAGAGCGTCGACGATAACTTTTTGACGCAGGTTGTGGAGCCAACGAGGAAAGGTGAGCTACTGGACCTCATGCTATCAAATAGAGAGGGACTTGTAGGAGATGTTAAGGTGGGAGGTAGCCTTGGCTGCAGTGACCATGAGTTGGTGGAGTTCAGGATCCAACGAGGAGGTGGCAGGGCTGTAAGTAGCCTTGCATACACATTCTTCAGAGTGCTAATTTTGCCTGTTTTTTTTTTCCTCAACCCAATCCACTGTGATTAGATAAAAAAGATAGAAAAAATAAATTTATAATGCATAAAGAAACGGATACAGTATCTAGATATAGATTTTTGTGTTACTTCCTACTTAAGAAATTTTTGGAAGTCATCAGTTGTAGAAATGATCAATATGATTCTCACAGAGAAAGATTTCTCTTTTAAGACAAATAAAAATGGTCATTCAAGGATCTTTTTAGTAACATTCAGCTTTGTATGATCAGAGGACTGTGATGCAATTTGACAGAAGTTGCAAAACACGTTTTACTGAAGTAATAACAAGGTTTAAAAGAATTCACGTTTAAATCAGAATTTTTTCATATAATGAAACTCATGCTATTTGAAACTCATATTAGACACTATCAAGCATCTTCCTGCAGCAAATTAACAAGAAAAGACTGTCAGAAAGACTTGGCATCAGTCTCTCTTCTGCTGATGGAACACAGGGAAATTACTTATTTTACAGGAGCTGATATTTCCCTGTGCTCCATCAGCAGAACATATTTTTCTACTGAATTCAGTGGAATCCTGTTTTTATTTTCATGTCTGATATATGAAGATAATCTGTGCCTTTCCTATATTCAGTGACAGTAGCTATCCCGCTGATTTTCATACCTCAATTATTTGACTTTCTGTGTGAAAACAATACATACAAATGAAAAACAAAACAAAACAGAACAAAAAAATCAACTTTAGGAGCTTGCAAAATCAGGAAAGGCAGATTTGGATTGATTTTTTTTATACTTAACCAAAGCCCACATATTCCTAAATATATAGACATTCCCAAGCATTTTAAAAGTTGTTGTTGGACATCATTGTACCAGTTGAGGCTACAGCTTTAGCCGTAATTTTAGATTTCCTTTCCCTATGTATATACATGCCAAAACACTAACATTGTTTTCATAGCAGAATATAAATTTACTCTATACCACACATAGTCAAACATAGTCAGGTCACAATGTAAGACTATCAGGTTCTCTTTTTTTTTTTTTTTTCTTTTTTCCCCTGTTGTTACATGTCAACAGGATGTGACATAGTATTTTTGTGAGTTTTTTTTTTTTTAATACAAAAATCCCGGCTACTTTTATATTCTCCCAAAGAAGAATGACTATAATTTTCAAACACTTAGCTTTACCACTATTTGACAGTGGGTGGAAGAACTATTGCATATATTATTTTTCTTTACACCAGTCTTTCTGGATTCTTGAAAATGCTTTTTTTTTTTTTTTTGAGCCTGTTCCTAACTCACAAGAAACCAGACAATCTTTCAGGCACCCTAAGATGCCCAGTGCAAGCATGCGCTGCTGGTTGTTCTTGTACTGCTACGATACACTGCAACAAGTTTAGAAGGACAGAAAGCTAATACTAGTTTGCTCGAGCTCTGCACATGATATTCTTGTTTGGTGCAATTTTTTTTTTTAGCTGCTGCTCTTTAGACACTTTAGGTAGCTTGTAAAACTGATGAATAGGTGAAAGTTTCCCTGGGGATGTATTATGTGGTTAAATTCTATATACACTTAAACAGGTGTTTTCACTCATAGCATAGAGCTTGCGTTGTTCTGTGATTGCTTGGATATTCTCAGCGGTAGGTTTGCTGTGATGCTAACAAGTCTTGATCAGAGGGCACTCTGCAGACGTCACCCCAGGGGAGGCAACAGGATCAGTCCTTCCAAGGATCATTACTGGTAGCTCCTTTCCAAGGTGAGTGTGGCTCCTTTCTGTCTGTTCGCAGGATGCTGATTTCACTACTCATTCACTAGTTAAAGCAGAGGGAAATCAGCTGCTACGGGAGCAGCAACATGACCATTTTAATGATTTACGAACTCTTTTATATAAGGAGTTCACTTTTGAAATGAGTCTATTATCCCCACTTTTTGCAGTTTGCTTACTCTGAAACCACCCGGCAATGTGAACTGGACTGGTCGGCTTTCAAATCAGGAGATCTTGGAAGTCTCCAAATAGGCTCATACCTCTTGGACCCACTGGGCCAGACAAGACCTACTCTACAGAAAAGCCTCATGAAAGTGGAAAAGCTGAACCCTCAAGAATAACTTTTTCTCCCTGAAGACTAGCTCCTATTGTTACCGACTACATCCTAATGTAGATATCTCTGTTTCATTATAAAAATCAATATACACCGGTGATTGATGGAAACTGGTGGTTGAGTAGCTTTGCACCTTCTAACTTTTCTCCACAGCTTTACCCCACTGTATCCACCATTTGAGCATGGATATTTCTCTCCTTGGCCAGCCTCTCGTGACTTGGAGAGCAAAGGCTATGAGTTCCTTCCTGCATGACAGCAGAGATGCCACACCTCTTTGCTGATGGATTGAAGTGTTTTCAGGCCTGAAGTTGCATTCCCTCTAGCTGCTACTGATGTACACAATTTTTACTAGGCAAGAATAAAGGGATTTAAGGGAAGAAAGAATAAAAGTGAATTGTCAAAGGAAATCCTGTTATTGGTTCCCACTATTTCCTTCCATTGTTGAATGTCGCAGATGCTGAAGTAAATTTCTACTGAGATGGGAGTCCCACATTAACTATTGTCATCCACATTTGGTCATGACCAGCAGTTAAATCATTCTTCCTTCTCATATGAACAGCTGAAGCATACAGTGGTGTTTCAGACATTTTTCAGAGTAAGCATGCATCACACTTCCCACAGACTGCTGTCCTCTGAAATGGGCCAAAAGAACTGAAAGAAAAGTATTGAACTTTCATAAACTTTTTGGCAGCTACAATGGAATTGCGTAGAAGTGGATCATCAGAACAAGAAACATATAGGTATCAGAATTCTGATTTTTTTTTCTTCCCTAGGTTTTTAGAATAGTTTATATGGTACATCGAAATCCTCCATGATACTCTTGATTTTGTCCCAAAGGAATTGTCTAGGAATTTTCTGAGAGTCCCTTCTAACCCTTAAATACTTCTAAAATAACTATTCCCTGAAGACATAAATTCCAAGAATGGAGCAATCATTGTTTTTAACTGTAGTCTTCAAAAGAGGGTTAAAATTCTCACAGTGAATCAGTACTAACGGTGCTATGACTGTAGAGGAATCACTAGTTCTTCTCCACTGATCAGACATGACATTATCCTTGGAGGCGTGATTGTATTTTCTCTGCATGAACACAAATACACTTTGCTGAATGAATGCAGGTTCTGAATGTTCAGTTTGATCTGCAGTTCTTGCAAAACAAACTAAAACAATCCCTAGAGTAAAATGACCCAAAGAACAAAGCAAGCACATAAGGCTAGAAGTTAATATTTGTTAATACACTGCAGATGCAATGGGTGGAAGAATAGAGCGATAAACAACAACTCAATTAGTGAAGCGATATAAATGACAGTCCCTTTAACTGATGTAACTTAAAAGAGAGAAAGAATCTAAAAATTGTCTGCAAGCGGCCCATAGAGATTTCCTTCTAAGGACAGTCTCCTAACTGTGGCAAATCTGTCAGTTCTCGGCTTTCCACCACTCCCTCCCTTACAGGAATCAGCAGCATGGGGATGTGTAGGGGGCCTGGCTGTAACAGAACATCCTGTGAGCAGCTACAGGCTCCATCTGTGTCAATCTTGGCCCTGTGGCTGAAATTACACAAGATGCTGTCAGTGCTAGAAAAGCTGACTTCTGAAGTTTCCAATCCTTCTTTCCTGGCAGTTTGTAGCCCCTGTACTAGTGTCTGCCATACCTTCAGGTTGCACTTCTGTGATAAATTCAGCCAATCTAACTTTGCACAGTGATGGTCGCGTCTTAATACTGTGCTCTAGTCCCTATACTACCTCTCCTGTACTAGTCCTAGCACCAAGACACAAATAGAGTTTAGGGAACCCTATAAAAACAGATGAAGAGCCCCTTTGAACCATCCCTTTGAATGATCCTGAGTCACTGGGAATCATCAAAGCCAGGATAAGTCGGGTGGAGAGTGCAAGAGAAAGGGAGGGAAGACCATGGCAGAGCTAGCTGAGATTGATTTAAGCTGTTGGGAAACCTCATCCCCATTGCTTAACAACAGCAGCATATGGGGCCCGCTCAGTAAGCTGAATTACTGAAATTATCCCTCTTAAGGAAACAAACAAACAAACAAAAAACCCTCAACCTCCACCTTCCCATAAAGAGTTGCCTTGGTATGTCTGAAAGGGCAAGCAAACTGCCATGGAGGATTTGTTCCTGTGGGGACACCACGGCTCTAAGTTCACACCCTCTCCAACTCTGCAAAGCTGGCCTCCGCATGGGGGATCTGCCTGCCTCAAGCACATTAATTGAAAAAATGATACTTTGTCTTTCAAGGCTGCTGGAAGACAAGCGAAAGATAATTTTAACCCAGAATTGCTTGGCAATTATCCCTCTCCTCTTTCTTTCTTTCTTTCTTTCTTTCTTTCTTTCTTTCTTTCTTTCTTTCTTTCTTTCTTTCTTTCTTTCTTTCTTTCTTTCTTTCTTTCTTTCTTTC
>NW_010589845.1:136061-160142 GCF_000705375.1 Tinamus guttatus
CTTTCTTCCTTTCTTCCTTTCTTCCTTTCTTCCTTTCTTCCTTTCTTCCTTTCTTCCTTTCTTCCTTTCTTCCTTTCTCTCTCTCTTTCTTTCTTTCTCTCTCTCTCTCTCTCTTCCTTTTTTCTCTCTCTATCTCCCTTCCCTTCCCTTCCCTTCCCTTCCTTTCCCTTCCCTTCTGATCTCATTGATCTTGACTGGCAAGGAGGATGTCTGTAAATGCCACTTAGAAACTTTCCCATCATGGATTTCTCTTTGTTCTCAATCCAGAGACTTAAAATTTTCATCTTAGAAAGGGCAAATCAGAACTTAGCTTTAAGGACAATTTGGGCCCAAGATCACCACCTTTCTCTATAGGAGACAAACACCTGTGCTTCCAGGAGTAAGAATTTGTCCTGCCGTTGTCTCTACACTTCAAAGCAGGCCAACAGGCTAACCTTCATTTTAATTGCGAAGAGGCCATTGCACAGAAAGAGAAGGCTGAAGGCCAAGTATCCACATGTGGATCTGAATTACTGTAATCAAGCTGATCTGGGAAGTCATAGGAGTCTCAGAAAGTTCTCTGTATCTCTGCTGCCAGCAGAGTAGGAAATAAAGTTGATTAGAGCCTCTCTCATATCCTAAATCTCCTCCAGAACTTAGCAGTGAACAGAAGATGCAAACTCAAAAAGGAAAAAAAAAAAGGCAGCAGACTTTTTCTAAACTGAAAGCAGCAGATTCTGCTATTGAGTTGCCTAATTAGAGTATGCAATTTAAAGACCCCATTTCATGTTACTGCACATGTATGGAGATATTCTGCACCTCAGTTTGGTCAATGGGAACCTGTTGTGCCTTTCAGCAAAGATCATTAACTCTCCTAAATGTGTTTGCCAGAAATATTGGAATATAAATCATCCTCACAGAGTGGTTTGAACAAATTAAAACCAGTCCGTAGAGTGACAGCATGCTGACTTAACTTGAGATTCAATAATGAGTTCTTTGATGTCTTTCTAATTGAACTAGCTTCCCCAAATGATTTTCCATTTTTCATTTTAATGTCTTCCATTACTTTTTTGTTTCTTATGGAAATGAAAGAACATTCATTTTTATTTTTAGATACAGCATCACCTGCTTTGAAACATTTTTACATATTTATAATTTTGACAGAATTTTAAGCACCAGACCATGAGGGTGATTTTTTTTAATGAAGGAAGGCAGACTTTTCTTTCTTAGAAAGTGTACAGAATAGTTCATTGGTTCAACAAATGTTTCCTTCATTTTGTTTGCTGGGCATGTCTTTGTTAGGAAAATATCTTGTGTAAGAAAGCTGTGTTAGTAGATTAACATCACGCATTTTCCAGAACAGAGAAGATGGCAGTGTTGTCATTAGTAATGCATTATGTCTTGTGCTTGTGCTGCTTACTGAAATAGAACATTAGAAGCAAGCAATTGGCCTTTCACAGTCTTTCTCCCCTGGTTCTCCTAGTATTATTTCCTTTGTTTTTCCTTCATCGTATGATATTTTAGTTTCTGTAGCACTCAAGTGAATCTCCACTGGATATGACTACTACATGGTATTTTTTGCTTAGTGATTATTTCTTTAGTATAGTCATGACCTGATGTTATCTTATCTGCATAAAAATTTCTACTTTATCTCTTTAATATACCTTAAAACAGAGCTAACTTTATTTCATACAGCAGTATAATCAAAAATGCTCCATTCCCAAAGAAATAGATCATCATGCAAGTGTAGACATCAAAACCCAAAGCATTTGTTGCTTTTTTTTGCACCTTATTGCTTATTGCACCTTTTTTTTTTTTTTTTTAGGAAGGGAAAGAAAAGTGTTCAGAACAGAATATTTAAAGTGGGACATTAGCAGTGGAAGGACCACTGCCTAAACCAACAGAGGAGCAGTGTGACCAGTTCACATGCTCTGTGAGGAGCCTTCAGAACCCTGAAAAGAATGAGTTTCATCACAGGGCACATCTACGTCCTGGATCACTTTCTTCATCTGCTCAGAGGACTTCAAAGAAACCAACAGAATGCAGAAGTCAGCCTTGTGGCACAGCATGCTGGAAGTGATGCCTTCTATTGAGATTTACGAGTACATCTGGAAAAAAAGAAATCTTTCTGTTCTCTGTCCTAAACGAAGCAACAGCTACTGTTATACAGAGGCTCATAAAGGACTGTGGGTGCTGGCTCCAGAATTCTGCTTTCTTGGATGGGGGGAGGAAAGAAAGAAGAAACCCTTAGTGGTGGTGAGGGAGAATATGAAAAATTTTCTTGCATTGCATTCTTTATTTTCTTTTCAAACCCTCCTCATTCCTGTTCTATTCATAGGTAAATTTAGCAAATGAACTAAATTACCAAAGCTTCAGTACAGGAATTATTGAATCGGTTCTCAAATCAAGGAATATAATGTAACCTGTAGCAGGGGTTGCTTTCAGCTTACTCGTTACATAAAGAAAATAAATAGCTTGGAAAAGATATTCCTCTGGCGAATCATGTTGTAGAAAGAGAATCCTAGCCCAGAGGCTGTTGAGAATCATTGGTTTACTTTTTCTTCCACTATTATTGCAACATTAAACAAGATCTTGATCTTGATGTTTGATACATGTTTTCTGTGGGGAACTACCAAACTTTGGCATCTCTAAAAAGCTAAAGCAGAGATGCCAGTTACCAAACTATTCATTAAATAGATATATTTCCTGAGAATGAGAAATACCCTCATCTTGTTTGGCATAATACTGTCATTCCTAATTTTCATTCCTAATCTTCATATTATTAAGATTATGAAATATGAGGCCTATGAATAATATGAAGAGTAAGTTATTTAAAATTTCTGCTGCCCTGAAACATAAAGAAACATTGAAAAAATTGCTCTGATAGCAAGTTATCTTAAGAAACAATAAAATATGCTTCTTTGGCTTTTATAGAGTTACATTTTAAATCATATTTATTGACTTTCCTTGAGACTAAATCTGGGCACTTTTTGTTAATCAGCATGTCCACTATGGCTCAAAGTGTTACGTGAAACACTTTAGATAGATAGGAGATTCTTCAAGATCAAATACTAGATTTTCAGAGGAAGGGAAGCAACTGATTAAAAAAAGAACAAGCACAAGACAGGACAGTAGCAGTAAAGCTTGCAATGCAGAGCTAAAGTTGTGTCAGTTTTCCAGATTTGCGAAAGGTTTGTGAGTAGCCAAAGGAGACTGTAGTCTCTGAAATTCAACAGGATAGGTGGTGGACTGAACCCAAATCCCTTAGATTGATAATGAACACAATGATATGATAATGAACAAAGATATTTTCTACTTTGCCAGAATAAATTAGCTTTTTATCTTCTTATCTTCTTTCTTAGTAGAGTCTGGTTGATTAGACTGGACTGAAATATCACGTAAAAATGGGAAGTGTTTCCAATGAAAGGAAATTTGCCATAGGACACTGAGAGACTGTGCTATATATTAGCGTATGCTGGCATGGAGCTGTGTACAAGCGAGTAGCTGTATCTGCCTTGAAATAGGGATGTGTATGAAAACAGACTTCAAATCTTGCATATTTTATGATACTTAAATATTTATGTAAAATGAGGCTGATCACATTTTCTACCTGCAGAGTTACCAAGTGTTATAATGCAGCAGACACAATATGTTTTCTCTGGCATTTTTTGGCCCAGGAGTCACTGTTTGCTGCCTACTCCACCCAGATTTAGGGGTCAAAATCTGACCGCTAAACACTAGCAGATAAATCTTCTAGACCAAACTGTTCATTTTCTTTTATTTAATTGAATGTGAACTGAGTGGTGTTTTCTAAGACTCTCTTGCCACAGTATGCATGTATAGTAAATCAATTAAATTTTACATCCTGAGTTTTGCTCTCCAAAGTATGGCACACATTTTGGTCAAAAGAAGCAGCAAACTAGTTGATGATGTTGAGATGTTTTGAAGATTAGCTGCCAAAGTCTGTTTTTGTTTTTAGTTAGACCACTAATAGAGATTTTTTTCCTAGCTTTTTTCAGTGTTTTAGAGTGGCTGCCCAGAATTTGAAAAACAAGACAACCTTCTTCCTTATAGCTCTAAAGACTGACAGACCTTGAGATGCATTTAACACAGTTCCAGCAACATCCCTGAGCCCTAAGGCTCTGTGGATTCTCCTGCATTTATTGTTGATGTTGGTGGCAGTAGTGTGTGAACAGTTTTTGATTAATGATTTTTGCTAGAAAAAAAAAGAAAAATGTTACGGCTGGTTAATATTATGAAAGATCTACCAGCTAGAGACACTCTTAAACAACACTGAACATTCCTTGAATTATTTCTAACACAAAACAAATCCCTAGCTAATATTAATACATGATTATGTGAAAGATCCAGGTAGTAATATAATCAAACTCTTAGAAAACTGCTATTGTTCAAAAAAATAGGTATATGAACTTTGTTTGCATCCTCATAAAAAAGAATGCCTCTCAAATTCTATCACGGTAAGAATGATGAGGATCTAAGGATCTTTTTTTTTTAAAAAAAAAATATGGCAGTTACTTTGGTATCTGAATATAATTTGATTAATAACTTCTTTTTTCAGTGGGGATTCTTTTTCTCATTTTATCTGACTATTTTCTACTTTTTTCATATGGCTTGATACTGTATCCATACTTTCAGGGAGTGGTAGCTACCCATGTAAATAGCTAGGATTAACTGCATGCCTAAATCCTGAAGTGGAACTACTTGCATAAAGAAATGCGGCTCGGTGGGAATAAAACAGAATTGGGTGTAGAATTATTTGTTTATTACTCATCAGGCAGAATTATTTGACCACCCAAATTATGTCCCCAAGGCAATATCTGAAAGCCAGCAGTAAAAAGAAGATCATGCTCATGCCTAAGAGTGGTCTTCACAGTGGACCTTTTTTCTCAGGATATTTCTGGGTATTTTTCCCAGGGTTTATTCTGGGTATGTGTTTTTTTTCCTTTCTTTTTCAGTTTATGAATGATAGGGTTAAGAAGAGAGCATTTGAACTTAATTAGTGATGTAAGATAATGCTTTTAGCTACAGTATGAAGAGAAGCTAAAATATCTTGGTACATACAAGTGGCTATATTTATTACCACAACAATTAAGCCACATATAAAAGGACTTCTCAAACCAAATACTTTAAGCCAGTGACAAATTTGGCCAGCTATCTTAAACTGTAAGAACCTCACTGGCGCCATTCGACTTCCTCTAAAGTCAATGGAAATTTTGCCTGTGACTTCGGTGGAAGTAAACAATGAGATAGTTTGGAAAACAAAATGAAAAAGTCACCATTAGTGAGTCATGAAGTTTGGAATCAGACTCCAAGGGAATCTCCACAACCTTCAATTTCTATATGAGCAGATAAATCAGAAATTCCTTAAAATCTTTTTTTTTTTCTAGGACAATAATGAGCTACAGGGTATGATCTTCCAGTATAGTATGTCCTAGTATTTAAACCATTGAGCAAAGGATCATGCTGTTGTATCCAGAGCTCTGGTTCTGCTTTGCAACCTTTTTGAGTTTGATGTATCTCTTTGATCATCAGAGATGAGTGTATTCCAAACTGAGTGTGGTATAGAGATCTGCTAATAGTGATTTATGATTGTCCAAATGATCTCTTTCTTATATTAAGGGAGCTAAAAACTAATTTCACAGTTTTTATACTACAATGCTTTTCTGAAAGCTTTTTGGGATAATTGGTACAAATAAAAATTATAGTTCATAAAATGTTAGTATTATTACTTGAAATAAACACACTAATATCACAGTTCAGTACAACAAGATCTTTCTGTGTTAGAGGTCCTTTCTTTTCAAGGTATAACAAGAAAACCTTTTTTTCTATGGAAAATCCTTTCTGACTTAAAGAGTGAAAAATTATCATATCAAAACAGAAGATCGGAGGAAACATGGCTGGCATGGAGTTAACCCCCCTCCAAAAGTACGATGGGAAAGGCCACTTCTATAATGTGTGATTGTGCAAATAAGGATTTCATACACTAGTCTGCCTCGGCTTCTCCGAGTACAAGGGCAGTTCAGTATGAATGTATTGTGCACATATCCGAGTTCTGCATACTGGCTGTCAAGAGTCTCGCTTCAGACAAAGTCTTATTGTTCATTAAAATGTTTCATAAGTCCTTGTTGTGGGAGCAACAAGCCTCTCTTCCACACCAAAGCCAGATCCTGTTCAGAGTATGATTTGGAATGCATGTCCTTGTTAATTTAAAGTACAGAATAGTCTTTCTGTGGTCTGTGTTAAAAATTCATTTGAATGCAATGTCTTTCCCATAAGTTTAAATGGCCATCTTGTTTTGTGTCAAAATAAAGGCATACGCTGACCTTGACCTTCTGTTCTGGCCAAGCCATGTTCAGTCTACAAATGGAGGAAGAATTGGAAAGAAAAAATATTTTAGTCTATTTTTCAGTCTCTTTACTCAGGGCTTTATTAATTTTTTGCTTAGCAGTAACACTTTTCAAAAAGACACTGAAGCAGAGATATAACCCTTATGTACTATAAACATAATCATTGCATGGCTCCTGTATTGAGACTGTGGAGTGGACAACACAGAGATACTGTGCTCCCTCCTATTCAGCTGGAATTTCATTCCTTTGCATCACCAGAAATGCTGAGAAGAGTTGCAGAATAACAGATTTAACCCTTGCATTTTCTAAGAGCTGATCCCTTAAACAAAGATTTGAAACACACAGTTTCAAGTAGAGATTTATTTAGTGCTGTTTATTTTACAGTGATTCATTAGACTATTTGCAACATAATGTAGCAAGCTATGAGTACTGAAGCATTAGATCCACATTTCTTTTTTCAGGTAACAATGTTTGATTGCTTAAAATCCATATTCATGTTTCTATTTTTAACAGTTAGTTGTATTAACTCAGGAATATTAGACTTAAAAGCCTGAATCCACTGGCAAACAAAAATAAAAATGTTTCACAGGAGCTAGAAGCTATATAGGGGCTAAGATGTTGTCTTTTGTTGATTTTTGCTAGACGGAATGACAAATCCGTATCAAACAACTGCCCACTGACTCCTTTACTACTTCCAAGAGATGTATGTTTATCACTCTAGTCCTTGGGTTAAGTAAGTCTGTTCCTGGAGATGAAAAGAGGAGGTATACTCCAGAAGGATAAGTGGCATCATAATTTCAAAATATTATATACTTATATACTTACTCACTGTATTTAAAATACTTTAATTCCACTGAGAAAACTATTTTGATTCTTGCTTTCACTATTTTTCAAATTCTTATGATCCAATACAAGTGTGTGAATAGTTAGAGCTATAGCATATTTTTGTCATTTCTTTGAGAATAAGTAAAGGCCTTTACTCAAGATAAAATGTCTTTTTTGGGGGGAGAGTAAGGGAGGGAACAGGGGGAATGTGAAAAAGAGGACAAATAAAATCCCTTAGTGGCCTATACCATATGTTTTCGACTGAAGATTTAAACAAAAAGATATAGCAGAGCAGGATAAAGAACAGAAAATGTAACAATAAAATGCATCTTGGATAAAAATACAAAACAAATGGTTCTGCCCTTTCTTCTAAAAAAGAATATTTTGAACATAAATATAAACCAGGGTTTTTCTTCTAAAAAACCTCAAACCCCAAAGCAAGCACATTCCAAAATAAGCCCTGGGGTGAATAGCCCAACATAAATAATGATGGCCCACAAAAAGCATTTTTGGACCATTGATGAACTTTCCATTTTTCTTCACACTGACAGCTCAGGAGACCTTCCAAGTGCGTGGGTACATGCAACATATCAGTTAAAACAGGAATGGTATGTATCCTATCAAAATGAGAAAATAATAACCTAAGCTCTCTATATTTGCTCATGGGGCTGTATGGAAAATGTGCATCACTGAAAGTCTGCCACATCTTTACTCCCTCTCCAGCAGTGCTTGGTGACCTTCCAGTGCTACAAACGTGTGAGGGGCAGCTCGCTAGTGTGGGAAAGCAACGCCCTGGGCTCCCTGTTGACTTGCCGTAAGGCAAGAGGAAAGATTACCTACAGTGTTTTTCGTTTCTCACATCTCAAAAAGGGAATCACCATCTGCTGTTTGTCTTCATGATGAAGACTGTATTTTCTTGATTAAAACTCGCTAAAACCCTTTCTATACCATGCAGAAGGCTGTTATCTCATCTGTTTTACTTAGAAGGCTTGACTGCCTTCCGAGAGAAACACTTGCTGCCTTGCTGGCCTGAGACTTCTTGTGTTGTCTTTTCCTTACATGCTTCTTTTAGTCCTATCTCCAGACAGACAAGAATGTATATGGGTACAGGCAAATACCTGGGTGAACTGCGTCTGGGAAGGAGACTATCTTGGTGTCCATGGCATAATGGATCTTTGGGTTTACTAGTTTTCTTCTTGCAAGCAAATAAGCTTCTTGCCCACCTGCTCTTCCTGCCCAG
This sequence comes from Tinamus guttatus, assembly GCF_000705375.1. The sequence goes on from NW_010589845.1 coordinate 144,474, forward strand.
CTATCCATAGTCAGATGAGGGTTTTGTCCGTTCTTTTGAGATCTGGTTCTGGAACTGCTGCTACAGTCCTAGTGTTCCTTCCCCCTCCCATCCTTGTTTTCCTCCTGGCCTTTACATGACTAGGGGAAAAAGAAGGAGGGAAGAAAAAGAGACCTGTAGTATCCTGAAAACTTTTAATAAATCGTTACAGCTTTTTCTGCCTTCTGTCCACACAAACCTCTACCACCCGTATGCTGAGGGCTAAACACCCCTTAGCACACGACAGCACAGGAATCCCTAGTGTCTGTACAATGCATACGATTCAACAGAGGGGCCTCTTTAAATTATGTTTCTTTGCTTAAAGGAAAATTAGGGATACTTAAATGAATTGTTTCGCAATCATTTAACATCTACCCCCCAAAAATATGTACAAATTTTTCTTTCTTTTTTTTTTTTCTTAGACATATTTGATGGCCAAAGGAAAGCTGTTTCTGAACTTCTTCCATGCAAATATGATTTGAAATTTCTATGAACATTTTCATTTCCCTTCTTATTTGAAAGTCATACAAAAATACAATAAGAAAGTAATACTTACTGGTCATTCTGTGAAATGTTAGTTCAAAAACAATTTTAGACCAGAAAGGTAACTTTACAACCTGGATGTGCCTTTGATGCATGTACAGAAATAGTAATGTATGTGTCCCAAACACGCAGATACAAAGTCTTCATGCAGCTTTTTCTCTTTCCCACATCCTGTTTCATCACTGATGACTGGCATAATTAAAGGATCCTATACTCTTCCCTACCAGGTAGCCATCATTCCCCCTCCACCCTTGGCAGCCCTGCCTGTCCAAACAGAACTCCTTGTGCTTCACTGTAATAAATAAGGATAGTTTTCAAACAGAAGGAGGGCCTCAAGGATGGGCTGGCCTACAGTCTTTAACTGCTGAGTCTTTTGGGGCACCACCAGTTGGCTGTTTAGTTCACATAGCATTTAACTAATCTCAGAAACTGTGTTTGTTTGTGCATCTCGATTTGAAAATGAGGTTGCTCTGATCTTCTCTGCTCTACAGAACTGTGGGAAGGGAATTAAAGAACATTGCAAATATTTACTACTGGCTTTACTAGCAATTAAACTTTATACTGTGTCTTCTTTTCTGAGTAACATCAGATCATGAAGGGCCCGGAAGGTCAGTTCTCCCACTGCGATACAGAGCATGGGCTCAGTTATTTTATGCATGCACAGGCTAGTACTTAGAGGTGGTGAAACCAAGCAGAGGGAATCCTTTTTTTTTTTTCCTCAGGAATGTCATTCCACATTCCGGTCCCTGGCTCACAGGGGGCCTTTCTGCCTCAAGAGTTAAATTCCCACTGAAGACATGAAAGCTGAAAGCAAACACCCCCGCATGCAGTGGCTTTCCTAACAGTCTGGCATCTCAAGCTACAAACAGTGCAACATTTCCTCGAGGATTGGAATCATGCCCCACACCATAAGAAGAAAAATTGTGAAATTGTATTATGTGTAATAATTTCACTAAATGATCCTAGCAGAAAGAACTCTGTTCAGATCTTTTTTTTTCTTTTCATTCTTATGTCTTATGTTTAATAAATTGAATTGTTCTTAATCAAACATTACGTATAGGGGCTATGAGGCAAGTTCACGGTTCCTCAAATGAGATTAAGTTAATGTTTAACATCTCTGAGAACACAACTGCTGAAGTGGCTAATTAGGATGAGCAAAGGAACAGAACTTGGGAGAAAGAAGATTATCCCTAGACCTTCTGTGCGAGAGGGAGAGTTCTTTGCTGCCTATCACCCCACAAAGCCAGAGCAGTCCTAGTTTCTCTACTCTGACCACCAAGGCCTATACACTGAAATTTGAAAAATCTGAAGAGGCTTTGGCTATACTAGCTGTTAGCAGTGGGTAGCCAGAGAGCAAGGACCGTTGTGCTCTCAGACTACAGGAGCGAACATCTTCTCACTGCTCTTCCAAGGAGCCCAGAGGGAGGAACTGCTTCCATCCACTCCACTGCTCCGGGCACAGTGCAATACGTGTGTGCCTGTATCTTGTAAACCAATGTAAATACCATCCTGCTTATTCACTCTGGCACCAAACCCACAAGGTTTTATTCAAAGGAATCTCATTACTGAAGATGTAGTATCACTGTTTTCAACATTCAGGATTTCTTAACTAAGAATATGCAGGGTAACAGAGGTTTTTCCTTAGCTAAAAAGAATCAATGAATTTTTCATGTTATCTGTCAGCTTAATTCTGCTCTCTTCACCACACAAATACACTTATAAAAGGACAGCTTATCCATTTACTTTCTTTAGAATTATTCTCAACTATCAGTGACAGCAAACCCAAATTATTTTTGCTTATGAAATTAAAGGCTGCTGCCTGGACCATTAATATACCAATGGCTCAGAAATGAAATGCCACATGAGCTACTGGGAGATCTTATTATATAGATTTAGAACAAATTCTCTTTTAAAGGAATCCATGCACTAGTGAAGGAATATTATTTGTAATTTCTGCTGTAGTTTCTTTTCTTGGAGTCAGACTTGATAGAATCTTGCTCAGAGATAATGTTCAGAAAAGCAGATTTGTAGTACTTGGCTTTTTGTAATGTATTTTTGTAATGATAATTTTGGACTAAAATTGCTGCTTGCATTGATCTCCACTTCAAACACTGAAATAGGAGACAGAGGTTCATGATATATTTCCTTTTCTGTGATTAATGAAATGTAGACAGACATTCACTTAGTGGAATCTATATACTATATAGTGAAAGGAGAGGTGTTGCCTCTCATCATGATATGTATTAGATCTGATCCTGTAGCCTAGAGAACTGCATTCAGATGAAAAGTAATAAATATAAAAAGCAGTTAAAATTTCAGCAATATCTGCAACCAGTTGAAATAAATCTTCTCTTGGAATAGCACTGGTAGCTTCTGTGTTTTGGGTTCAGCTTCATGGGTTCAGTCAATTCCTCCGTTATATTCTGCTTTGGGCTCTTGTGTGTGTAGACACCCAAAAGAAAAGTCTTCACGTTGAGACTTAGAGCATGTTTGGTCCAGCAGACCAAGAAGGGCAGATTGTATACATGCTTTAGAACAACGTAATCATGGTGGTTGTACACAGCTCTTCTCCCATTACAGTTTCTTGGCCCGTATTTACCATGCTCCATACAGTGCAGCTCTTTGTCTCCCTCTGCTTTTCAGGACACGTGTGTGTCTGAATTCATTATGCTCTCTAGAAAAGCATAATTTCCTACTGTGGGGCTATGTCCTACAACAGAGGATTGAGACTTCAGAAATTTTAATGGTGCATCTTATACTTACTTTCTGGATGCTTTTAAAATAAATGCCTTTGCAATATAAATGTTCCCAAAAGAATGGTTAGATTAAAAAGAGCCTTCTTGCAATAAATAATATAGTTTCTATTTGCTTATCTGTTTTCATCTTCTCCCTCTCTCTCCAATAGCTTTGTTATCTCACAAAACCTGTCCTTATTTATGGTTCTATTCCTTAATATGTATCAACTAAAGTGTTGCATCTACTGTTTTTTTTTTTAGCAAATAAAATTTTTCAGTACAGCAGAGAAATGAAAAACACAAGCTCACTTCAAAGAAGACATTTCTTTTTTGCTTTTTTGGCTATGCATATCTGCTGGTAGACTTGTGCATTTCAGGATTTATTTCTTAATTTCTGTAGTCTGGCATTAGAAAGACTTGTTCTAAGAACAAGTGTTTAATTGTTTCCAAAGTTGTATAGGAATTAGTTCAAAGCACACTGAGAATCCTAGTATTCAAAAGAAAAATGCAATTCCTTAGCAGAAGACATATAAATAAATGTGCCAATAAAAAAATAATGTGAATAAATGTCTACTTGTTGCTTACCTTCTCTTCTTCATCCACAGTTCTGGATGAAAAATTATTGCTGAGAAAAACATTAAGCAGGAGAAAATCAGTAAGCATACGTATTTAGAAAATTATAAGGACAGTTTTAAAAATGAAATGGGAACAAAATTTTATATGAACATAAATTTTGGCTGAATGAAAAGATTTAATTTAAATTTAGCCTTTTATCCCGAAGCATGCTGCTCTTGTATGCTGCTCTTGTATGCTCTGTGTACACACAGACTGCATGCAAGAGATGTTTATTTGCAGATGCCAAGATGTCCCTCAGACAAATATATAACTCAATATTAAAGAAAGTGGATGCAAAATTAACTGCTGCTGTCAGGGACATCCAGCTAGCCGACGTGTGTCAGTGAGACATTCAGACTTGAGAAGAACCGATGGGCAATCTGTCCTTCCCAAACTGCAAAGACTGTGAACATCTTCCAAATTCCTCTGTGAGTTGTTCTGTTTAGCAGTTAAAGTGTTTCTTTCTTTTTCTTTTTTTTTTTTGTTTGTTTGTTTGTTTGGGTGTAATACCTCCACAGAGTAACAAAGTGTGGAGTGTGAACACAGTGTCAAGGCACTCTTTGAAATCACAGCTAGGTTTAATTCTTTTGAATACAGAAGCAAGTACCATTTCTCAAGTGGTGACAATACAAAGCAATGAAGGACACTGAGACACAGAGTGCCAAGATAAGTTTTTGCTTTGCAGGACTTTACCTCAAGTTATTTAATGTATAAAATTAGGTCTTTTTTTGCAAGAGGCTGAAAACTCAGAAGTTCAGCTACTAGCAACCATTGAAAGTACTTGAGGAGACTAGGTTCATAAGCTTTCACACTGTGTTTTTCACAGAACCCTAAAAACACCTATGCCTTTTGTATAGAAATACTGACAGAATTAATCTTCACATATCAAAGGAGTAAGAGACTGAAGATGTGTATTTTTCCTCTATTTTTGTCATTAAGTCTTTCTGTAAACAGAATTAATTAAATTTTCATGATTCAGTTTCCTACATGGTAAAGCAAGAGCACATATATCAATTTTTGCATGAAAAAAAGATACTGGGATTGGAAGTGCTGAAATATATGTCAAATAACATCATGTTGACAGCATACTAGCAGTAGTGTCTGAGAAAGTGTAAGAATAGCAAAGGTGCTCAAAGCTGAGGATTCATTTGCTTATGCTTTGTGAGAAAAATTCACCTTGACAGTTTTAGAGATGTTAAATGTGGTGACATTTAACAAAACTTTTTCAAACCTCTCATACCACTCTGTGATTCCTTCTCAGTACCACAACATCTTGTAGCTATTTTTAATCCTAGTGCCAAATAGGTATGAATGTTCTGCTAAATTTCATAATAATTCCAGTCTAAACTAGAGTAATTTAAATGTAATTCTTGCCTACTGAAGACTTATCTACTCTATTTCTATGGCTCAGATTTCTGAAACGACTGCTCAGTGACTGGTGGTGGCACAGGAGAAAGAAATTCAGCCATGGTCATAGTTTTAATATCATTGTTTTTCAGCTTCAAAAAGAAACTTGAATAACAACTCTTCAATTTGGATGTCACAGATAAACAAAATCTCAACCCTGAAATCTAAAAGTTTCTTGTTGATGGTCTCCTAAGACAACTTTTTATAATATCCGACCCTCTAATGAATTTAACAGTTGTCTTTAAAATTATCCTATGACTATGAAGTCATATAAATGATTTTTTTCCATCTTCATAATGCTGTTTTATATTTCATATTTGCTCCTTTGAGCCTTCACAGATCTCTCAAAAAAAAAAAGAAAAAAGAAAAGAAAAAGTGTAAGAAGAAAATAGAACATTTAACATTGTTTCTTTGTCAAAGTCACTTTTTGAGTTTTGTATTGAAAGCAGATTTTTAATTTTATTATCATTATTATAATAATATACTCTGTACATTTCCCTTTTGCAATTTTGCATCAAACCTTCACTGGCTTTGAAAAAAGTAGAAAAGACTGATATATTCATTTCTACACTGTATATTGCATTTGGGAGTGATTTATACAGTGTACTAAAGTGGACTTATTCCTTTCTCTCACAACTAATAATTTTAAACTTCAACTTTTCCCTGCCACATTTATGAACTTTTGATTACTTCACTTTTTCTCCTGTTTTGAAAATTGCATTTTTAATCGACCTATTCAGATGATCTAGCCAAGTGTTCTGGATCTCTTGCTAACACATTATTCAAAGTGAGATGAACTTGATCTCTTCTCCATGCTTTTGGAGATCATACCCTTTCCTAGCTGATGTTCTGCTGCTCTGACCATACCTAACATTCACTGTATCCCTTGCCCCCCATTCCTTGTATATACCATTTTCCTGTGGTTGTGGTGTGCTGATACATGCCATACACTCTCTTTCTCCCAGTTTCAAACTCAGGTTTACCAAGCTTTGTGAGATATATTTAATTACTAAAATACTATGCAATCCAGCAGTAAATGTAATATGCATTCCAGACAAGCTTCACTTGGCATTCACAGCCATGAGATAAGAGAATAAAATGAGTTTATGGTCACATAACCAGACCACCAGCTGAGACTCATGAGAAAGGAGACCCATTTTAGTAAGGAAAAATTTTAAGAGCTTGTATAAGAGACATCATTCCAGTCTTCCATGAACTGAAAACTGTAATTATGCAAACTATAACAATAATATATCTTAACTTCATTCTTGAAAGTTAATATCACAGTGTGAAATGAAAAATTAAATTTGCTTTAGCTTGCTCAGTGTGTGCCTTTATTGAAAAAAGAAAAACACTCTTCTTCCCCAAAGGTATATAGGAGGTCAGTGTTGATAATCAGTATGGTCCCCTTTAACTTAAAAACTGGTCTATACAATTCTATAAATCTCTTTAGTTCCATATATCTTTAAGATCGATTTCTGAATAAGCGTAACTTTACAATATACAAATATTTAAGGTGATTTTATTTTAGGATGAACTATTTCTCGTGTGTGTTGAAGCTTATTTCTTATGATGCCGAAGTCACATGCCATTTTTCAGCCAGACATCAGTGTCAGCAGTGAAAGAACCAAACTTCTGCTTTTAGGGACTTGCCCCAAAGATGTTGAATTAAATCTGCAGTGTATAGGGAAGAAGCCCACCTGAAAAAGTTTTAACTAACTAACTGGGCTACTTTTGTTTTGTTCTGTTACTGTGGGACCCAGGAAACTTAGAGGGGAAAACTGACTGTGTTAGTAACTCCCATGAAACTCCCATGAAAGATGGATGCCTACCTTTAGGACTCTAGGGTGAGTAAAATGTCTCTTTTTATCTGATCATGTCTCTTTTTATCATGACTGCAGATTCTTTCATACTTGCCTCTATCCTGTGCAGTGCTACTATGTTTATCCTATAATTCAGTGATTTGGGCAGTCATGCCAATGTTAGATATCCAAAGTCAGTTCTTTCTACTGCTTATTGAATCTTGAATCTTTGCCATCATCCTTTCAACTACAGCAAACACGATGATAATGATCAATGGATATAACTGCAGAGGATATGACAGAGAAAGACTGAAAAGGCTATGTTTATTTCTCATTGAAACTGCATCAATTTAATCAAATATTTGTTCTCTCACAAAAGTGACTGCAAGAAAGGTGCTCCATGTGACAAAACTCAGTGGAACTTGAAATGTGAGATTAATTCTCTCTGTCAAATGTAATTTAGGTACTTTCACGAGATGACAGCTTTAAGAGTAGGGACAGCAAATCTTGCATAAGGATGACTTCTATTCAGGATGCTACAGTGTTTGCTCAAAAGCCTCTCTGGCAGAGCTGGGAAAGCCGTGGTGTGGGTGCGTGATTTAACACTTTGGCTGTTGGATAAAAGGCTATTATTAAATCCAGCTTTAGGTACATGCTATTTGTGTGTCTGGTTATTTGTGTGTCTGCTATTTGCGAATACTAGGGCTTCAGAAACACAGGCAGTGGCAACCTATTTAGAGGTTTAACTTAGGATAGGTTTATATTAGAGGTATAGCTATAAATCTTATGTTTCCTAAGTATGCTGGATGTTCTGCATGGGTCTGTGGGGAAATACCAAGCATACTGCATGATCTGCAGTACTTCACGAAAAGGTCCAGATCCATTATGCTATGTGCACACAGCCCCTCACTGTCTGTTCTGAATGCATCTCCAGGATCAACACCTGGTGTCAAGCAGGCCTGGATGGGCCAAGACATTGCACAAAAGTGTCTGGGGAACTTTATTATCAGAAACAAGATATATGTGAACTTTCATTACTTCTCATGCAAGCCTGCTACAGAGAGTGTTTAGAATTTTGGAAGCAGGTACCAAACTCCTATGTGGACCTATCATTCACAGTCTCATTCCTAGATGCTTCCACCATCAAGATGTATGCATCCAGTCAGTTCATCATGCATATCCAAACATTTTTGCATCCAGGTGGCTTGTCCTGGATTCCCTGTGATGACATGGCATAAGGGATGCCAGTTGTCCTGCATCCTCCCTAGATGACCCTCCTTAACATTCACTGGATTCCCCTTAGCCCTTTCTGCGCCTGTACGGGCCTCCCGATCCTGCCCCATCTCTGTGATCAGGACGTACAATATTCAGCCTTCTGATATGGTGTCCTGAGAAGCTACATGTAGGTGTGTGCAAGCTCTCAAAGACCTTATTTCCTGGGTGCCAAAGACAAGTGTTCGATTTGTATAACTCTTTATTTATTTTTTTCTCTTAGTGCTTCTACACCCATACATGGTTTGGATTTTATATAGAGGAACTTGGGATATTCCGCAGTGTGACTTAGAACATAATGAAGCCCCTGGTTTATGAAAGGAAAAAAAGCCAGCATTTTCCAAATAACATTTCAAAGCAAGTTTTTCTGGGCCATAGTCACTGCTCATGTAAATTCATTGACAGCCGTAGTCCAGATGAACTGTTAAAAACTAAGGCACTTCCTTAAACCGCTTCTCCTGAAGAAAATACGGGCTAATGCATTGCTGATCAAAGGTCGAAAAGTGAAATCCTAAGACATTGCTGTTTCAATGTTACATCCTCAGTGTGACTAATAATATATTTCAATAACTTATCTGACAGAAAAATTCACTAATCCTCAAAATTTGTGGTTATCCAGCGACTGCCTCTTTCTTTAATGATTTTCCATGCTTCAGGCCAAGGAGTTAGCATTTATTTTGAAAACAGTTCCTGCTTCCTTGAGTTGTCCCTGGAAGGCTTACTGTTTTGCATACTTAAGTGCTTCTTAAATTTTTAATTGTTTCCTTACATGTCTGTCCCCAAATGTCATCTGTGGTTTTACCTCTCCTATTTATATTAGCCAGAGAATAGATCTTTTCCTGAGTTCATGCATTTATTTAGCTTTGGGCAAATTTAACTTGGTAGCTCTGCAGACTGATTCTAGCAAACGTCATGGAAATTATTAATCTAAAACGTACTAGCACCGATCTCATCAGTGCTCATTTAAAGATTAGTGAGTAATCCCATCAAAGTCCAAGAGGCTAAATGTGGGTGTAGCATTAGTTGTAGGGGTAAAATTTCCTGAGTTCTTATCTTCATTTCTGAGGTGGCATTTCCGCTCCCACCTTTTTACTTAGTGGTATTTGAGCAGTGTCCTTAGCGGGTGTACACTGAACTCCTTGTGCAAGGTCAGAGTTGATTTAGAACAGCTGAGCCAGCTCCCTTCCCCCCTTCATGTACGGACTCTGGGCTTCCAACTGTGCACTCCTTAGGCAAAGACCTCCAACAGCTCACTAAAAGCTGTTTAAGCTGGGCTTATATTACTTTCTTCATATAAGAATCTCTGTGGAGGAATGTCATTAATGTAATTCAGCAAAACCTGAGCCCTCCTGACTGAAAGGAACACCTTGTGTCGAGTTTCAAGCAGAGAGGTACATGTCAAACTCTGTTTTCATCTTGGAGCCTGGCAAGGGTTTTGTTTTCTATCAGACTTTGTTTCCATGGTCAATAACATTAACCATTGGTTTTCCAGGTTGCTTGGTAATACAAATTTGATAGTCAGGACTGCTCTTTGAACAACTCTGGTAGGACTGCACACTCTGCTTGCTCTCCTGTCAAGCTGCAGGATGCTAACTCTGGCACACCAGGGGCTTGTTCTGGGACAGCTTGAATATGGTTTAGCCTTTTCATTCAAACATAGGCCACTTCCCTGCATAAAGTCCCAGATAAAATACATAGAATTGCAAGAGTAACATGTTTTTTGAGCACAAAAGAAGACATCTACCATCTGGGATATAATATCCCCTGCTATCTGTAGGTGGTGAACATTCAGGAAATCTCATGAGTCTGTGTTTGTGTGATGATAGGTGTACTCCCTCTTCCTTAGCCTTCCTTGCATGTAGATCAAGTAGGATTGGGTATGGCTCTGTAGAGCTTATGCTGGATTTTATGAACGCTGGTATGTTAACTAACTTGTAAGCCAAAGAGGCATTATTCCAGCTGGGAGCTGGCAACAAGCAGAGTCAGGCAGGCTAACAACCATCAAGGGAATGGACCAATAGCCAGATTCAGCATCATTTCTTGCAACAAGCCTGTCCCCCAGCCCATCCTCCCTGCACAATAACAACTCTGATACAGCAATGGACTGTACATGGTAGCTCTCTTTCAGTGGGGCAATTCTTACTCAGTTCCCACTCTTTCAAAAGCATCAGGTATTCAGATTAGCAACCTTCTTTGACTCTTCTACTGGAAGCATCTTCTACAAAAGTTCTCCAAAAGTACACATCTGGATTTATGGCATTTGAATGGCTGAACTTTTTCAATAATTGTATAGAAGCTGGAGAGCAATATATTTCTAGACTATATATCTGTATGTCTATACACATATCTAACAAAGACTATTTTATAAAGACACATGTTACTGTCTTTGGAAAATGGTTCACACAGCAATCCATAGCAGTGAGAGAGAAACCAGTGCTGCAGAACATTCTGATGGATTTGATTTTATTGTAATTTCGAGACTGCATAAAATGCACCTGGCTTAGATGTGTTCTGTGTAATGTTTCATGAATAGTCAAATTATATATTTAATTTTGTCACTCTGCCAACATTCTTATTCTTTACAGTACTGTGTGGAACAGTTGCTTGTGGATTGCTTAGCCTCCTAACTTCCCAGGCTTACACAATCTATTTTGTCTGTGTTGGTGGGCTCTACTACAGAGAGACCTACAGACTGGTTTAATGGTCCACAAGGTATGATTTAGCATAGCTCTTTTAAACAAAATGAATACTATTTTTTGTGCAGCATTCTTCATCTCGTTTGATCCTCCACTTGATAGACACTTAAAACAGTAGTAATTTTAAAATTAGAATTATTTGCCCAAAGTATTCATAATTATATGAAAAAAAGAAGGCTTGTTGATTGGTGATCAGTGCAAGCTATCTCATTTGATTCAGAAATATTTTCACAAATACAAGCATAATATGTTGGGTTTACTTGCATTCTCCTGCTATCTTACAACTGCAGTTTACAAATAAATGACTGGCTGCTGACTTGTTTACTGAAAATGCCACAAAGACTGAAATTTTGGTGAATATAAGTGGCAATTCATTATTTTTTTGTACATTGTATTGAAGATTTCCTGGGTCTGTTGTTTTAAGGGTTATTGCTGCCCTTCAGATTAGGTTCCATCAAGTCTGCAACAGACTCCTCACCTTTGTATGTGGTACATGCTGTTCTGGATTTTGCAAATGCATGATCCTTCTTTGCTGATCCTTCTTTAGTAGAACAAGCCCAGAAAGAAAAAATCCCAAATAACTCTCAGGCTAAATTTTGTAATAAGTTATTCTGAAAACACTTAAACCCACATACAGAGAAATCTAGTTAGCTAACAATTAATAGTCTGAAGAAATATCTGTGTTGGGAAAATTGTTCATTGCTTTGAATATAAAATGGAAAATCCTGGCTTGTGGTAATGTAACTATATTCAGCTGCCTTGGCTTGTCAAAATGCCTCTAATCTATCTTTCTGTAGTGTAACTATCTTCTTCCAAGAAAACCAGGGCTTGAGAAATGAATAGACTAGAAACTATTTTACAAAAGCTTCTGATCATTAGCTGAAGTCATATTTAGTTTAAGGAAGGTCAAAGACATCTAGGATAGAAATATATCTTGTCCTGTTAGTAGAGGAAATACCTTTAGCCTTTTGCTCTTATCAGTTTGAAGAAACACAACCACAGGAAAGATGATTATATCTGTCAGACTGTTTCTAATTGATTTGACTCTTCCTTGCAGCTGTACAGAGACAAGATCTGAACCTTTTCACTCATGGTGAGAGTTTCTTCTGTGGGAAACAAACAAACAATTCATTGCTTATGAAACACAAGAAACCAGAGTGCCCTGTTCTAGTCAGCAGACCTATTGTCAATTCTGGGAACAAAAGGAAGAAAAAAAAAGTGCATCAATCTCTTACAGGATCCCCCTTGGCATATTTTCACTGAACTGAGGGAAAAGCCAAACTAGCCATTTACATTAATCTTTCCAAGAAGGGCTGGAGGAAGAATCAGGCTGCTAGACCTTTTTCCTGCACGTACAAGAAGTCCCGGCACCTACTGTTTATTAACTGAATTCACTGAGATTGGTAGGTTGTTAGATGGGGAAAATGCTGTTTTCCATAGCAAGTTTTGAAGACAGAAGCTTCCCTAGAGTTATTTTTTTTGGAAGTAAATGCTGGGGGAATTATTGTTCTAGAGTGCCATCTCTTAAATCCTGGCTCTTATAGAGTGTTTGTATTACCTGTGTTATCTTTATTTAGCTTTTGAATTTATTGCCTGCATTCCAAACTGATAATAACAGCGTATGAAAAAATAACTATTGATAATTTCACTTACCTTGCTATTCAAGGAATCCTCTGCTGCTAATGTGACTTTTCACAACAGATGGATATGGAAGCAAAACTAAGATTACAGAGTAGTCTAAAATTTCAAAATATCAAGGAGCAAAGATAGAATTCCTACTTTAAGCTTTTATTTTCAGATATTGTAATGTTTAGCTATAGGATTAGATTAGTTACTTTATAATCATACTCCAGGGCTGGCTGATTCCTTCTTTCCACTTCTTGCAAAGGCTGCTCTGTCTTCTGTGCTGAGGACGACCTATGTAGACAGGCATGACAATTCTACTGCACTTTTGACCTGCTGGTTGTCTTTGCTTTCTGTCTACCTGCATTAACCTTCTTTTGCACATGTCTTCACATATAATAAAATAAATATGATCCTACAGCATAGCTTCTGGCTGATATTAGATGGAATAATTAACAAACATTTCTTCTTCATTGCTGTTGCATTGTATGTAGCGGTTAATGACATTTAATAGATATAAAATAAAAAAAAGCATAACAACACACATCTCTCTGTTCTAGGCCATTTAGTTTGCAGACTTCGAGGCTGTCCTCTCTTGGGAAGCTCTGATGTCTTCCAGTGGGAGGCAGAAGGAAATGAAACCAAACCTATGGAAAAAGAAGAGAGGAATATTTTTCCTTCCTTGTTGGCTTATATTCCCTTAGGCCTCAGCAGAATAACTCTGTACTGCATACTGAATATGCAATAGATGGTTCTGCTATTGCTAATTCTGTGGTAATAATCCAGCAAGATAAAAAAGTTAATAGGCTGCCCATGTGTTTAGAATCGTCTTCCAAAAACACATTTTAAAAATAAATGTATTCCAGAACATGGGCTGGAGAGAGACATTTTTCATGTCCCAACAGAAAAAAAAAAAGAAAAAAAAAAGAAGCAAGCATTAATAATGGTGTGAGCTTTTCCACTGAATTCATTTAGAGTAGACCTCTAAAATGCAGTTCTTGGGAACCATGAAGGGAATATCTAGCATCAACGAAGAAGTGGGTTCGTGGCAAATCCAGGTATAAATAGAATATCTGCTTTATACCTAAGTAAACATAAACAGCATGAGAAATTTCTGCCAAACTCTATTCTTCACTTAAAGGACCAGAATTATCATCACAGCACCAAAATGAAACTGCAGATTGTGCATACATTTGCCCATGAATCTCTTATCAGAATGAGAACAAAAAAGTAGTCAGGATCAGAACTGAAGATATTTTTGCCAGATTCAGCAGACAGTTTCTTCAGTGTGGGACTACGGATGCAAAAGTGTAAGTAAGTTAATGCTTTCCCCTGCATCAAAGAAAATGTAGATTATTACCACTTTCTGGTAATGTTCTCAAGTGAGCAGAGGAATTTCACACTGAAGTAGCAGGTGAGAAGACTTTCCACTAGCTTGTTAAGTGATTTTCAGATGGTCTCAGTCTATCCTCAACATCATTCCCTCATGAAAAATAAAAAATTACAGATTTTTCCTAACTTCATCGGTTGTATTAATACAATAAGCTCACTTTGAATTGAACTGTCTGATACACCAAGCTAGAGACACTTTCAAAGGCCTGTTAAAGAAGTCGTACATAGAAGACTAAAACCTAAGTATGACATCAAACTGGAGAACTTAATTTGAAAACCAGGTGGTGTATTTCTTTCTGCTATTTGTCCCAACTGTATAAGCAAATACTCCTTTGCATATTTTAAGAAAAAAGAAAAAGAAAAAAGATATAATTGTTTTGTCAATTCATCATAATGTTTGAGTGGCTTTGGGATCCTGTCCTGAAAAGTGGAAGTTTTTATTAATGGGTACATTTGGAATATACCTTGACAAAAAAACTTACAGATTCATTCTCTTTGTGTCATTACTCTATGTATATAGGATACAAAGGGATATATTGTTCATCATCTTCCCAGTAAAACAATTAAAGATTATTTATTTTTAATTGGAACCATTCTAACATTTTGTTTTAAATAACAGGCTTTTTTTTTGATCTCTGAATACATTCATAGCATGCTAACAAAAAGAAAACTGTTACTCTACAAAAATAAAATGTGGTTAGCTTTCCTCATACGGATATAATAAAAAACACTTCTGGTGGCTTGACATTGCACAGCTGAATAGTTTTGACAGGGAGAATAGCTAGAGTTTAGTCTGAGCTTTGGCAGTACTACAATTCACTAAATACTTGAAGTAATACAGTAACTCAAGCTTTGTTATAAGCAGGTTGCTTTCAAGTATATCATCTCAAAAATTTTCATCATGTTGGTATCTTTCCTCTATGAATGTAATGTTGGTTTCTTATTTTTTTTATTGTGTACGGGCTTGTTCAGGATGGTCTTTAGGAAAGCTTCTCGTCTCACCTCTTCTTTTCCTTCTCCTTCCTCCTTTCCCTCTCCTATAGGATGATTTTGTTCTGAAAAATATAGAGGAATGTTCTGGTAAGAACAGAAAAGTCTGAGTCACTATTCTAATCAACCATATCTAAATTCATTTGTTTTTTTCACACTGAGTTTTATTTCATTTCAATATTTATAAAAATAGTACTGTACGCACATGTTACCTCAGCTATCCTTTGGGCCTCCACTACCGCAGTACTTGAGTTCATCAGTCCTAACATGTTTTTATTCAGCTACAGATGGGAATTACTGCTTTGAAGTGCAGAAGAGGAAATCAAGATGCTTGTGTATGAGTCCACTGTGCACTATCCAGACACAAGGAGATACCCAAGTGAGTTGCAAAGAGGATAGCTCTGAAACTAGAAGCGGGCCCAGCTACAGCATTGCACACCAGTACGGCCACGTTGCTTCCAAGCCCAGAGAGAACTTCTCTGCCGAGTGTTGTCCTGTGTCCTGACAATATGTTATATGGTTCAAAATCAGCTTGTAGGAACTGACTGTGCGCTGCACAACATACAGTTCACGACT
>NW_010589845.1:160157-172979 GCF_000705375.1 Tinamus guttatus
CATGTGTGCTGGGATGGGCAGCTCAATCCCACTCTCTAACTCTGCACCTTTCATCTTAACCCATGAGCCACCTTAGCAAAATGCCACCGGAGAATGCTGATTTTTATTGAGTTTTATTTAGACCTGATTCAGTAAATCTGCTTAGCAGGGAAGCCTCCATTAGGTGAGAACTCTGGTTGGATTCCAGGGTCAAATTCTAAGTTTGCAACATCCTAGAATGTAAAATGAAAGCAAACGTTTTGGATTGCAAAGATAATTTGAAAAAAAAATGAGGGTTTGAAAAAAAGAGAAAGAGTAGAAAAGGGATATGAAGTAGCAAAAAGATGAAACAGGGAAAGGATGTGGATTAGAATTTCAGCAGTGTTAGATGAAAGTTATGAAACTAAATAGGAAACAAGTAAAAATAGAAAGTTAGGATAACTAGGAAATTAAAAGTTTTCCCTCATACAATCATCTTTTGAAAAAAAAAGGTTATATTATGCTTATGTTTAAGAGTATCTGATTAGCTTTATGCTACATTCAAATATCATCTGCAAAATCAGAAAGAAAGTAATTTTAGATAAAGGTGAGTGTATTCAGTGAAATTATAAATGCTGAAACTCTTCCTAGGAGTAACAGAACTATTCTGAGCCAATTTATAAGTGACACGGTTTGTATAAGGTCTATATATTTCATAACGATGCATAAGTTATGTCGTTTCAGGGGTCGTCTGTGAGACAAGATTTCTTTCTTAAACTTTATTAATATTTTGCTACATTACTAGAGATGTAACATGGGCATTTTTAAAATATTTATGTGGGATAGATTTTATTAAGTTATTTAAAATAATAAAAAGATAAAGCAGATGATTTTGTGAAAGTCCCACCTAAGAACTCTTTTTGTGTAACAAATGATGCAATTTTATACATACAGTCTTTTGGGGCATTAAATATTTTGAATATTTGTATTATCATCCTTGTGCTGTAAATTTACTGTTTTTTGTTTGTTTGTTTCTTACATATAAATGGGACAATATTTCCTACTTCCAGAGCTGAACAAAAGAATATTTACTAAGTTGTAACTGTAGTATTTTTGTAGAAATCAGGCAGAAAAGGAGAGCCAGTGAATTTCTGCAAATGCATATGCATTTTAAGACTTTAAAAAAGTATCTTCTGGCATTTTTATGAATATTTATTATGAACATAATAATGTTCACTAATTTGTAAGGATTCCATAAAGAAGTTTAGGACATTTGTGGATTCACAATACCACAAACATAAGGTTTAATTATTACAAATGAAGGCACTGCTGCAGCTACATCTTCTGTCAGGTTTGATGATAAACTGTGGGACTTAGAAGCTGGTCCTGGGCTAAGGTAGCCCTTGGATTCTAGGGATGCAGAAGAGAGGCCAGAAGGAGAGATGAACCTTTGTACTCACGCTGTGTGACCGGTGCCAAGTTGCAAAGATTGTTTTTTTAAAAGCACTCCATCATTTTACAGCTTTACTCCACATATGGAGGCAGTCTAGGAATCCATCTTAGATAAGGAAATGGCAGAAATACATATTTTGCTGTGCTTTAATTTTAGATTGGTTTTATGTTTCTTCCCTAGAGGGGTCCCAGGCAACAATCTAATATAGAGCTGTGTCTTCAGCATCTATATTGCAATATGCTATACAGGGAAAAGGAGAAGCAATCAACTTATTACACTTGCTTAGTACTCCCTGGGCTGGTATTGGGCTTGGAGCCATTTCCATATTCTGATTAAAAACCTCCTTGAATTCCACAAGAATGTCATATCTCCATAGGAACATGTCTGCATGTTTAGTTATTCTCAGTTTATAAAAACAGAACTCTTCCCAAACATTGTTTTACCTGCACAATAAAGAGAATCTAAGAATATATTTAACATACATAAAACTCCTGTGCTCTAGCTAAAAGAATATTCACCTAATAAAAGTTATTTCAGACCTGGGGAAAGGAAATATTTAAATTCTCACCTTGCAGACACTAAAAATAGTACAGTGACAGGCAGCATTTCCCTAAAGATTAGCCCAGAGGCTGGAACGTGTGATCACAAGATCGAGCAGAAAAAGCTTGGAAAGAAATCACATTCTCCTTGAAATGCATAGCAAATCTCCCTTGGCTCTGGGGGCACCAGGATTCCATCCAGAGGGTCCATGACAGCACACTGTGAGCACAGAGAAGGCAGGGGGCACCTGCACGGGCTCCCCCCGAAAGCAGATGCACAGGGTCTCGTGCTCTGCTGTTTTGGAGGAGAGCTTGTCACCACTGACTATAGAGGGAGTCCTGTGGGACTAGCTGTTGATTTTAACATTTGTATTAATTGCTTGAAATGGAAGCGTGGTGAAAACTCTGCATGCAGCCTATTCCCTCATCCCTGCGAATGGGCCAACGGCCAGATCGCATGGAAAATCTGTTAGAGATAGACTGCACATTCCTAAGCGCCAGAACCAATATTTCTTTTATAGTTTTTGCATTACTTAATACAAAGGAGCTTCATGCTAGCTGGTTCTTTAAAAAATTATTCAAATATAAATGTATGGTCATAGTTAAAATAACCCCAACCTATTATAATATTTAATTACAGATGCATTGTACCAGTTTGTCAAAAATGGCAACATTTCATCTATAAATGTGATCCCAGGAGTCACCTCTACAAGCAGTGGGATGAAACACCATAAAAAAAATCAGCATTTGTGTATGTGCAATCTAGTAAAAATATGAATCTTTAAATAACGTGGATAAATATTTTTAACACATATTCCAATTGTTTTTCATTTGGCCAAATAAGTTTGTCAACATATTCTATAATCGTGGTCTGCTTTTACACTGGCCTAACTGGTGCCAACACAGTCACTCAGGGAAATTAATCCTTGCTCAGCCTTACTGCAGATCATTGTGTTTGTGGAGAAGGGAGGGAGGTGACAGGAGAGGGAAGTGCAGCTGTCTTAGTGGCCTAGGACTCCATTTACCGTTATTGAAGCTGATGGTGTTTACTGTTTTCTGCTAAAAACTCTTTGAACTGCAGACTAGAACAGGACTCTCATTAAAATGCCAGGAAACACATCTGAAATGTCAATAAAATGCATAAAAATACCCTGTTTGGGGATGAATAAACATATAGTGAGTGGCTTTGTTTTTTTCTTGATAAAAGTGGACTGCAGCAAAAAGGCTAACACACAAATATTACTATGTGAAGGAACGTCATGTTTTTAGGAAAAAGTGTGTTCAGCGACCAAAGTTTCAATCTCTTCATGCTTGTCTAAATTTAAACTTTCTCAAGGGCCTACAGAAACATGTATTTTATGTTTATGTAAGGCGGAAGGGATTCTTTGCACAAGTGTTACAGTAATAACTCTGGTATGCACTTCAGGGTCTGCAAAGTTGCTCTTTCTGGGGAAAACAATTCATGAAATTTCCACAGCTCAGGCCAATTTGCACAATGCAAGTAAATGCCCTGGGATATTCTAGGAGGGGAAAAGGGCCGAATACACCCACATAATCCCCTCCCACCTGCAGCTGGTACCGAGCACCCTCTTCCCTGTCCTGTGTGGGCATGGCACTCCCAAACCCATCTTCACACCCTGTTGATAGCAATTATAAAAATAATAATAAATTTGTATTGTTCAAAAACCTATAGGCAAAACGCTGGCTTATCTCCATGCAGTCAAAGGAAAACTTCTGTTATCTTTAGGATGGGGGCAAGTTTTTATGCAGAGAGTGTGGACATTTTTTTACAGGATGTTGCATTACTTCCTTTGCATTCAGGACACATGAGGAAAGGAGGGGAAGCATGTAACTTCTCTCCTTATGGCATAGCTTAAAAAACTAAGAATAGTCCTCCTTTTTTCTTTTTTTTTCTTTTTTTCTCTTTTTTAGCTTTTCATTAAGGGTTCATCTTTTGCCCTTCCTATTGTCCAACAATTCACTAAAATTTTCCAGCAGCTACATTTTTTCAGAGAAGCCAAGTACAGTATGAAGTTTTTCCAAAAGATGAATGAAACAATCCATTGAAAATGTCAGTCAGAAGCCAGAGTATAATTTTATTTATTTTTTTGATCCTCGTTCAGAATTCATATGATTAGCATGTGGCAAACTGTAAAATGAAGTGGAACAAAAGCGCCTGAAATAAATTTCACCTTGACCTGATTTCCACTTGACTGAATTTGTTGTAGTAAACTGGTGACACATAGTGGATAAACAGTAACACATGTCTGCATTTGAAAACGGGGAACAGATGGTAAATACACTGATATAAGAACTGTTACACAAGAGCATGGTGTATAATTCTGAAAGGTCAAAGCCCCTGAAAGCCAAAACAAGTTTGATACGGAAAAGGGGTACATTGACAAGGAGTCAAGTGGGCACAGCTCAAGTAGGCACAGCTTCCTTTCCTTCAGGGGGTTTCTTTTGGAAAAGACACCTGGTCACATCTGCCTTTTTAAAGTGACTTTCTGAGGTGTTACTTGCAGCAGTGATGGTCCCGAGAGCCTCTTACCCCGGGAAAACATGTCACTGGTTCAATGACTACAATTGTGCCACTGTTCTGAAACACACTTCTGGTGCAACAGGGAAATACACTTTTTTTTTTTAACGGTTTGGAATATATTTTGGCCTTCCAGAGCTATTAGCTTGCTGCATCATGGCTTCTCTGATGCAGACTATCTGCCGATCATGAACATTGTGCTATGGTCAGCAACAAAACTGAGCTCAGGAAGGACTGGGGAAGGCATCTGCCTTTCAGTGTCTGTGGTGTGTCCACTGGGCATGTGGAAGGTCTGCTCTCCTCATTTTGCATATCAGGATCAAGCATCGTCCCACGACCATCTGGGATAGAAGAACGAGCAGAACAGTGATCTCCTAAATCCTAAGCAATTCTCCAGCATATGGAACCATCTGCCTTCTGACAAAAGCACACTGGATAGATTTGGTCAAGTTCTGCTGGAATGCAGAAGGAAAAGAGCTGATCTACCTGACAGACAGATGAAGTATTTGTAGTCAGTAGGACAAAAGAGAAGAGCTAGGAAAGGAAGATGAAAATCTGAGGAAGTGCTCATTAGTAAACGATGGAAGGAAGCTCCCAAATCTCCCTCTAGTAGAACTTCAATATTTATAAATCAAAGAAAAAAAAGACTGCATATAGAAAATATTTTTTTTTTCTGAGCGTCTAGAGTTTATCTTTTATTACAGCTCAAAAATCTTAAATTTTGCTGCTTAGAACTGCTCTCTAAGAAGGAAGAAAATAAGCAACTCAACAGAAAAAATTCCTTTTTTTTTTTTCAGAATATAAAGACTTTAGTTTTCAGAACTATTCAAGGGAATTTTATTAAAATGTAATCCATGGTTTAACAGTTACTCTCCTTTAAAGTTGAGTTCTACTGTTAAAAATATACCTAGAATGTTATTCCTAAACCATGTTTTTTCAATCAATTCTTGGCAGCAGACTATAAATTTAAAATTGAACTTGCTTGTTTAAGAACTCCCAGAAAACAGAGATGGAGTGAAAAATTAGGTGCTGAAGTCAGACATGTTGAATGTTCAGCGTGTATCTGTTTTCAAGAATTAACAATGCCAAAGTCATTTCACTTGTGACTTATTTAACAGCTGTCTGCAATTGCAGATCCAAATTTAGTCTCTTATCACATCTTTTACTCTAGGGGCTACTTATTCCCTTAAAACAAAAGATGTCCAAGCCAACATTTTTTTTCCTCCAATCACATCAGATTACATTTCAGCTGAAGTGGGGATCTTGCTAGTATCCATGCCAAACAACTGATATCTTCTACCTCTCACCAACATCTCAGAAATTTCTGTAGGGGTTACAGCTGCAGGGCTAAGGGTTTGAAGCCTTGATCTCACCAGTCTACAGCCTAAGATGGGTAGAGGGGCAGCTCTGTTTCCCTTCCCAACTATTCCTTTTGTGGAAATGGTCCCTCTGAATATTTGATCACTATGTCTCTGGTTGTCATTTTGCTCTACCCCATGATGTCTTTTATGTATGTCCTGGAAAACCATAGGAAAGGCAACAGATAAGAAAATGCATTGAATACAGCTCTATACTTCTGAGGATATTTGCAGGCTGTCCAGGCCAGGGATTTAAGTGCATCACTCTTTAGTATTTGGGTTTGATCAAGCCTGGCTCTTCCCTGTGCCTTTCTCTGATATCTGCCAGCACTACAGACACAGGCTGATTTTCCTCTCCTGTATCCAAACAAGTAGAGTTATTTGTTTGTAAAGTATCTACTCTGGTGGTAGATCAGGATTATCAACCCCTCAAATATCCTCTGTCCCTGTCTCCAATCTTACATCTTAATCACAAGCCTTTACCTCCTGTATTTGTATTGCTCTTTTATACCTTGACAGAATTTTATATATTGCTTATTCCATGGAATTTGTTTTTTTGGAAATGGTTCAATGTTCTGCTTGTATCCTGAGAGTGTTGCATCTTCAGCTTTCCTATATTCAGTTGCATGGAAATACTTTGCCCTCAATCTGTAGAGTGGGATTTCAGGAGTTGGCATAGAGCTGCTTTGTTTCATCTCAGAAAAGGGTGAAATGCAGTGCAGTGCGCTCCCTTCCAAAAGCTGTGATGGGTTAAATGATTTATCCTAAATCAAGATGTTGTGGTAATATTTCATGCACCTGTCACTATACATGTATGTGAATCCATGCAATGTTTACTTCTGATCATTCTGAAAAATACATTTTCCATCGGAAGTACTGCTGGTAGAATTAACCTCAGGGTAGGGATGGAGATAAAATAAAGGACTGATGTCTTAAGGCTCACTACTGTCCTATCCTATTCTTGCTCAAGGCCTCCCAGGCTTATTCTTACAGAAGTAAGTGAATATTTTGATATATTTCAAAAATATATATTTTTTTCTTTTATTAGTTGAGCTTGTGGAGATAGGGGAACAAATTCACTTTTTATAATACAAATGATGGTTCCTTTGCTATGCTTTGGATTACTCCAAAATAATCAATATCATTATTTTCCTAATTTTTCAGTAAAATCATTCTATATGTAAATGGGAATGGAATGAAGGCCAGAATCTGTTTGCAATCTCATGAGATCCCAAATCATTAATTTGCACTCAAATATCTTAAAGGTCAATTTAAACCTCCTGATTCATGATGTACCTATATTAGTAACTAGTACAGTGTAACGAAGGTAGATTGAGATCAAGATAATTGATATTGAGAATTTGGTGTCCACATTATATATGTTCCAGCGGTTTTACCCTAGACTAACTCTAGTCTGGACCCAGGGAACTAGTGTCCATTCACAAGTGGTGGGCCTGAGTGATGTCCTAAAAGTCATCTTCTAATTTAGCATCAATAAACAGTCCAGTTCATGTATTCTGAGTCCAATTTGTGCCATGAACCAAACTACAAAAAAAAGGAGAAAATCAGAAAAGCTATTTCAAAAGAGGACTTGATCTAAACTGAAATGCATAAACATTAACTGTGTCTGTAACCACATATCTAACCTGCAAATAATGGATATCAAAGAGCTTTTTGATCGTTCACTGGCTGAAATGCATTTGTGCAGAGAAGGTGCTAAATAGGAAAACAGATCAATATACGTGTAGGTTAATTTCGGGAAGATTTAAGAACACGGTATTTGCTGACTTGAAGCCTGCTATGCATGTGAGAAATGTGAGAAATTGATTATTACTAGCAAAGTAGTCAACACATCATAAGAATTCAGATGTTTTTCTGACTCATCTGAGAGATCAAGTTTAATATCAACAATCAAGTGTTAATAAATAATCTATACAGCTCTAATTTCAACCCCACAACGTTTTTCTAAGAACAGATAATCTGAGTATCAATTCAGCATCTTTATTCAAGAAAGAAATTAAGCCCTCCTAGATATTGAAGATAGAAACATTTACTTCAAGGTAAGGGTGTACAGAAACGATCTCCTCAAAGTTCGAGACCAGAGAGGGTTTTTGGAGTCACACATGTGTTTAATGATAGCTAGATGTTTCCATATTTATTTAACAACATACTAAATTGAACTTGCTTTTATAGTCATACCTTTATTATATGAAGCCTGGAAATGTATTGTGATTTTTTTTCTCATGAATGACATTTAAAAGACAGAATCACTGAGGCCATGTAAGCCCTGCTCTTTCAGAACTATTTATTAGTTTTGTCTCTAAAGGTCACCAACATAGGGTAAAGTTCCTGGATCTTTTCTTTTAAAAATATGACGCCACTTATTTTTATTAAAAGGAAGGTATTTTAATTTCTTTTAGTGCAAGGCGCTGATTTTTAAGTAAAAGATACAAATAATTTATAAATAAAAATGTTATTATAAATAAATAAATATTATTATAAATAAAGATTGTAATAAATAAATAAATAATGTAAATGGGTTTCAAGTCCACTATGTGTTTTATATATATTCTCTGTGTTATCAGAGAATAAGCCAGGAACATGACACTGAATGGCAGTATTTCTGTTCAGCATTGGTAAGTTCCACCTGTGCATCATACATTTCTGTGGCAAGGCTGAATCAAAAATCATTTTAGGCATCAGCTTACAGTAAGAAATATTACAACAGTCTTGTGTGGCCACATAAGGACCACATTTGCGTTTTGGTAGCTATTGCTACCAAAATCTATCTTATCTTTGCAATCCAGTCTGGGCATAGAAGTCAGAGCTCACTAAGTAGTTCATAGGGCCATGAAGGAATAACTGCAAGAATATGCAAGAATAACAGCACATTTTGGGAGTATCCCAGTGAAAGACAGAACAGTGTAAGATGGTCTGGCAAAGACTACAAAAAATCAGGGCCAGGCATTAAACTTAGGTTTAAGAGGGGCTTAGGGCAATTCTGGAGGCAGATGGGGTAAAAACTATCCGGACTTGTACACTTCAATCCAGATCACAACTGCAAGGAATTGGTCCTTCCTGACCAATTTAAGCAGCTGCTTGTGTCTCCAAGACACTTATTTTATTATCTGCGGACTGCAGTCAAGTACAACCGGAGTGCGGCTTGCTAGTAATGCACCTGATCACAAGCATATTTGTGTTTTACCTAAAAAAGGAACTTGCAGGAAAAAAAAATCATCTACACATTCTCTGCTCATGCAAATTATCATTTCTTCATTTCTTTTGCTAGGATTACACTACTTGATTATACTATATCCCTATTTTATCGCCCAAGCCTTTATGTGCTTCATGAAAATACTGGAGTTATTCTTGTAGGACTTGCATTCCTTCCTTCATTAAACTAGGTTAATGTAGGCTTCCCTACTATGGTGTTGAAACCCACTGCCCTCTTCCTCTATTCTTAAAACTGTCTATATAACCTTAAAAACTCAGGAGAAATTGCTGCTTGTAAACTTTTCCCTTGGAGCAAGTTGAGTCAGTTTTACCTAAGAAGCAATGTATCCATATCAGGAGTGAATCAAGTGATTATTTTAATCATCCTTCCAATCCCTTTTCACCAACTTGTTCACAATATTCTTAATCATATACAATGCCCATTCTTAGACCTAAAATCTAGCTTTATAGCAACAGATCCCCATAAGCTACTGAAAGCTTTCCCCCTTTTTTCCCTTAAAAGGCATTTAAGGCCTTTTAAATTCCACGTCTCCAATTTTGGACTTCCCTCAGATAAATTTTAATGAAACAATATGTCCTGGGACAAAGCATGAAGGAAACAAACTGTAATTCTGTCCAGATTTCATGTAATTCTTTATGTTGTTGCATTTGAGCATCTCCTTAGGGTACTAAGCTCCAGGGCTCACTTTGCTTAACTAGACTTCTCCTTTTCTGCCAATATGAAATCTACATCAGGACCCTTAAGCATGTGTATCGATTTCTTGCGTTTACAGTGTAATTTAAGTAGGTCAAAGAAATGTCTCTTTGTAAACATTGATAAAATCCCCTCAGTCTTCTCCAGGCTGAACAGTCCCAGCTCTTTCAGCCTTTCCTTGTATGATGCCCCTTAATCACATTCAGCCCTTTAATCACATTCGTAGCCCTCCACTGAACTCGCTCCAGTAGCTCCATGTCTCTCTAGTACTGGGGAGCCGAGGACAGTACTCAGCATTCCAGATGTGGCCTCACCAGGGCTGGGAGAGGTGAAGGATCACCTCCCTTGACCTGCAGGCTGTTTTAGTTATCAAAGGTTTGCCAAAGTCCATTGACAAGCCTGGGAATAGAAGTACAGTTTTGAAAGTACGAAGAAAAACTCTACAATGGTGGGTTGCTATTTTCCAATCAGAAAACACCAGTAAAGAATTTCAGAGTCACGGCAAATTAAATAAACTACAGACCCAGACAATGATAACAACCACCATATGATCAGAATTCCTAAAGATCAATATTTAGCATTTGAGCTTGGGTAAACATTTAGTTTCACAGTATTTTCCAGACACAAGTGGACTAGACTCTTTATCATTTTTCTAAAATCATTTTTATTTATAATTTATTTATCATTCAGATTTAATCCTACCTTAATAGTCTTTCCCATTGCTGTCATTCTATTATATGAGAAAGTGAAAAGTGAAAAGTGAATGCACTTAGGAGATCATCACCATGGTGGCTGTATGAAGCAAAGCACAAGACACTACTTAGCCATGTGGAATCAAAATATTTATTATTCAATATATTGATAGAATATCCCAAAAAGGTTTTATTTTATATTGCCATACCTGGGATTTTTGAAATGTTTAAGAAGGTTTGATTTATCATTAAAGAACAGTTGAAAAGCTCTTCTGTTTCTAATAAACTCTTACTGTGTTTTATTAGTAGGATATATAGCCACTTTCTGCTATAATTATTGTATTTTAGTCCAATTTACAGCTACCTTCAATAAAAGAAAAAAGAAAAATATGTTCTTTAGCCTGTAGAAAAGCAATAGATGTTTACTGAAAACAATCACTTTGTCTAGGTGAAAATGAAACTAATTCAATATGCACGTATATGTATAACAACAGTTATTTTTGTAACTCCTTTTGATATTCCAAAATCTATCTTTATTATTAAAAAAAAGTCTTTGGGTATTTTCTTCATTTGATGCTAACAAATCTGGATCTTCCATATAAAGACAAATTTTTGTCTTTATATGTGATGAACTGTGAGCTTAGAAATAAATATCCGATGACCTGTGATGATGAACTGTGAGCTTAGAAATAAATACTTTGCCATTAAATATTTCACCATGACATCTACCTAAACTCTATTTAAGGAAAGCATGTGTTGCAGGAAATATGCTACCATTCTAAATAGTTTCCTTCCTTGCCTCCCATCTTCTGCTGTCTTTCTCTGCTTACTGTATGGATATGATTCTGCATGACTTACAAATACTATAATAACAGGACATGTAAAATGTCTGCCACAATTATAAAGAAACCAAATGTATCCAAAAATAAAGCCCAACTCAAACCCTGACTACTTGAGTGGGAAAGATAAAGAGTTGGCATAGGAAAAAGATAAGTGTGTAAGTGGACATATCTGAAAATGAGGAAAGCAGGAAAGCCTATATAATATGGCATATCAAATGAAAACAGAAAATTATGAGAGCTAAAAAAGATTTTGAAAAACATCTTTCAAAGAACGCTAAAGTTGTTAACAAAATTTCTTTAACAGCATCAGAACGGAAAATCAACTAGGGAATCAGTGGGACTATCTGATGAAAAAAAAGTGTAAAATGAAATATTCGGGAATTATTAGACCATAACAGAGAGGCTCAGTGAATTTCTGAATCAGACTTAAAGGCTGAACATGGTGGTAAACAGTACTAAACTTATTATACAAAGATATGTAGCAGATAGGTCAGAAGAACTAGATTAACTAGAAGAACATCCACTGGAATTATGAAATGAAATAGACATTTGAATTACCAGTAGGCCACAAAGAGTAGAAATTATTAGACCATAACAGAGAGGCTCAGTGAATTTCTGAATCAGACTTAAAGGCTGAACATGGTGGTAAACAGTACTAAACTTATTATACAAAGATATGTAGCAGATAGGTCAGAAGAACTAGATTAACTAGAAGAACATCCACTGGAATTATGAAATGAAATAGACATTTGAATTACCAGTAGGCCACAAAGAGTAGATAAAACTGAGTGGAGAGGAGAATGCTGAAGGAAAACCTGTCTGAATCTGCAGACCTGCTGGCCAAGTTCATGTAAGCTGTCCTTTACAACTTTAACTCCTCACTTTCCTTGTTATTTGTTTTTTGCTTTATACTGAATAATCCTTAACTAGATAATGAATCAGATACTCTCAAATTCTACATGATCTTACTGGAGGGAGACACTTTCTTTAGAAAGGCAGTCAAGGTATAGTACACAGGTATAGTCTCCTCTCTTTTCCCAGATGATGAAATGCTTGAGTTTGCCTTTGATCTCCAGACCCTGTTTTTGCTGAAGGAAAGGAATAGTCTTGCATACTGCAGGGTTCCTCTTTGTGCCAGAAGACTAGCAAATTGCTAGTGCAAATGCCATCTACAAGAACAGAAATATAATTGAAACCTGTTGGAAATGAGCCAGCACGTTTTTTTCTAAAAAATGTTTTTTTTTTGACACCGTCCCTCACAACATCCTCCTGGGCAAGCTCCGGAAGTGTGGGATAGATGAGTGCACAGTGAGGTGGATTAGGAACTGGCTGGATGGCAGGGCCCAGAGAGTGGTGATCAGCGGTGCCGAGTCTAGTTGGAGGCCTGTAGCTAGTGGGGTCCCCCAGGGGTCAGTCCTTGGTCCAGTCCTGTTCAATTTATTCATCAATGACCTGGATGAAGGCACAGAGTGCTCCCTCAGCAAGTTTGCTGATGATACCAAACTGGGAGGAG
>NW_010589847.1:26533-41622 GCF_000705375.1 Tinamus guttatus
CCCGGCCTGGGAGAGGCGCTGGGACGAGCCTGGATCCGGGGTTTTATCAGGGCAGCGATGGGAAGGGCCGCTTCCATGGCGCGAGCGTGTTCGGAGCAAGCCCGCCTCTCTGCGCCAAAGCCTCCCAGCGCTGGTGCTGTTAATCGCTTGCACGGGCTTAAGACCCATTTCCAGGGGGAAATTCCCATTTCCTCCTCACTGGAAAGGGCCCTTCGAGCCCTTCAAGCCAGCCGAGCAGCTCAGCCCCTGTCACTGTTCGCAAACCTGGCCGGGCTCCGGGGCCCCTGCACCCCGCACGGGACTGTGGGGCAGCCAAAGGGCTGCCAAAGGGAGCCGATCAAAACGGCAACACAGGATGAAACACAAGCCCTCCTTGCTTTCTGCTAACAGACACCACCTAATTAAGGAATACTCGGATCCCACAAAAACACAGGCTCTCCGCACTGACGTCAAACCCCTCCTTGAAAGCCACAAAACACCCGAGGCTGCCCGGGCACCCAGGCCCTCCTGCGAGGGGCTTCCTTCACCGTCTCGTGGTGCCTGGCTTTGCGTGGTGGGAAGGGAGCCTCAGCCCAGGCGGCTCTGCAGATTCCAGCTTTCCTGGGGAAGAGCCAGGGCTGGATTGTAGTCTCCGAGGGTGTCTAATTTCCAGGGACAACCCTTTGTGACTGCAGAGTGAGGCCGCTGCGTGCGCTCCTGGTGCCGGCACTGCTGCCCCGTGCCCAGCGAGGCACCCAGTGCCTCAGGCCACAGGCACTAGGGGGTGAAATCCATGGGGATTTCATTTACAGGGTGCAGGGGAAACAAACAAACAAACAAACAAACAAAAAAAAAAACCCAAGCCTGGAAGGAGGAAAGGGATGGTGCTGGCACTTGGCCACCCCAAGCTCTCCAAGGACACGGCCAACCCGTCGTCACTGCGGCACGGCCAAGGCCGCGGCGGGCGGCCAGCTCTCCTCAGGAGCAGGCGCAGCTCTGCGTGGGCAGCCTGTTTTGTGGCATTCCCTTTATTTTCCCTCCCTGGCAATTGGAGAAGCTGGGCCCAAGCCTGCCAGGAGCCCAGGCACAGCTCCCTCTGTTCCTCTGGGGCGCATCTGCGGAGGGCCTGCGCATTTTGCAAATCCCGTTCCTCAGCAGTAAATGAAAATGAGTGGGGCACTTCATGTCAAAAGTCAGCCTGGAGTATCAGGCAAAACAGGGAGCTTCTGGACAGTCCTGCTGTGTTGTGCGTGCCAGGCGGGGCAGCCCTGAGCCCAGCTGCCCCCGCTGGGTTTGCCTGGGCAGCCTGTCCAAATTCGGCCCTTTGCGGAGTTTGGGAGCAATCGTCCCTGGCTGCTCCCTCACTGCTGCATGACCCCGGCCCCTGCCGCAGGGGAACACCCTTCTGGTGAGGGCTGCGGCATCCTATGGCACTGGGAGAGCAAAGGCATCTGGACGTATAAAACCGTGGAGAGGCAATCCATGAGGCAATGCTTTTGGAGAATATAGCAGCAAAGCCAGCATCACACTTTCTCTGTAAGCAATCCAGGCCATGTGGCAGTCAGAACTGGTAGGGTGAGTGAGAAACTTGGCTGGAAATACACACGTGCTCCAGGGATCCTGTGCCTCCCATTGCAACAAATTATTACAAAGATTAATGCACATACATGTGTGCGCATGCATGTCTTTACAGGTGGCTTCTACAATATAGCTACTCTCTGACTTTAAAAAAGGTTTAGAAATTTTGAAGTACTCCTACAAGCAAAACCTACACCTACCTAGAGAGTCAGCCTCAACGACCAGGGTGGCAACTGGTTCATTTCTTGGTGACGCTGCTGTTAATAATTTATTTAAATGAGTGGCAGGGAGATGTTATGTGCTAATGACTAGCTATGCACTCTGTACATGTGCACATTTTGACTCCCGAGGATCTGCAGTTGTGCTTTGCCAAGAGGTGCTGTCTCTCCAGCAAGTGTTAGCAACTGCTGAAGAGATATACTAAGAGAGTGTATCTCTGTACTCTATCTGTAGTATATACTATAGAGTATAGCGCTATACTTAGAGACATACTAAGTTTAGTAAAGCAGAAGTAGACTCAGCTCAAAGATTTCATCTCTCAACCAAAGATTATTTTAGCCTGAAGTCTATTGTTGAGCGTGAGGACCGTGACTAGAGTTGCTGCATTTCAGAGGCACAGCTGTACTGCACAATTTTGCACTTGTATTTCTGCTGTGGTGTAAGAAAGGGTTTTAAAGAACTAGGCAAGTGACTCATCACTGCTGGCCAACCCTCTCCTTGTGGCTGGTGCTGGATGGTCGGGGAGAGGAAAGCAGCGTTTGTGGGCAGAGAGGACCGGAGTGGGTGTTTTGGCGACATACCTGGAAACCTCTGGGTTTGGGCAGCTGCATGGGCACCATCTGAAAGCAGAGCAAGGTCATTTGAATGGCTTCTTCCTGCTGCTGCTGCTAGCTTTGCAGATTTGGCTTCTCCTGCTTAGGAAAGTGTCTCGTGTTTGGGGCCTCTTCGGGAAAATATTGCATTCTAGTTGCCAGTACAGATTTCCAACTCGTCTCATTCCAACGCTGCCCTTAAGACAAATCCAGAAGGTATTTTTTCTCCCATGTTAGAGAAATTATAAAAAAAACCTTCCCCCTTTTGCTGCCCATTGGCTGGCACAAATGCCATGCAGCGGAGCAGTACTCCAGGCTATGCTGGGAGGGCACTTCCCTCTGAAGGGTTTCAGGCACCGAAGCACATCTCTTTTCCCAGAGCTGTTTGCTCCTGGTAAACCGCTTTTCTACTACTTGAGCGCTTGCTGCCGTTGACTCACGAGGCTCATATTATGTTCTGCCTGTTCACCTCCAAAAAATGTTTTTTGAGGCAGGGAGGCTGTTTGTTTTTTATTTATTTAATCTTTATTCGCGTGCTGGAGTTGAAAGCAAATGTCTGCTTCTGAAAGGCCCAGAGCAAGCTGGGCTCACAGGGAGCAGCGGCCACACTGGGGCTGGTGCCGGGGCACCTTCTCCTCCGGGCCTGCTGCCTGCGCAGCAAGGCAGGAGAGCGGTGCCTGCAGCATCTTCGGGCACCTTGCGTGCAGTGCCCGGCAGCAATGACAATAGACACCCTGAGTAGCACTTGAAAGCGCGTTTCTGCGCATGGAGAGAGTCCTAAAAACTCCCCCATACGGAGGAGCTGCCGAGGAGCGGTGCCGGCCGCGCTGCGGCGCGCTGGGAACTGTCCAGCAAGGCCACCACCGCCTCCCCGCGCGGCCGCACGACCGGCCGCCTCGCTCACTCCTGTGCTGCTGGTGTGAGCTGCAAAGCAGCCCCTTCACGGCAGCGTACCTGCCCATCGGTGATGCTATAGAGGATGTATAGGCGTAGGTGTATGCTTACTTACTCCGTATGGGCTCGTTTTGCTGCTGTGCATACGACTTCACGGTACCTCAGAACTTATTCTCCTGTGTTCCCTGGGACATACATGTGGCAGTGGGGCATATGCACAGCAAATGGTTTGCATCCTGGCTAGTGCATAGCCAGCCTAGCATTAAATCACCTGTAAGCTGGTCTAACTCTTTTAGCGTGAGGGCAAATCACCAGGCTTATAACTTCACCGAGGCAAGGAACTGGTCCTTGCCACTTGTAGCTTCAGAAAGAAAGAAAAAAAACAGACTAATTGCATGAGGTGCTGCTGCCCCCTCCTCTGATCTGGCATCTCGTGGAGCGGCAGATTGCCTCTCTGGCTCATCAGACCCTGCAGTCAGGCGGTTGTCAAGAACTGACTTTCTCCCCTTTGGTATTTTGGCTCCAGATCTCTGGGTTGGAGGCCACATTTTCCAGCACCTGTTAATATTTTTTTAGCAGATGCTAGAAAGGAAAATGTCCAAATACAGCAGATACAATCTGCTGCGGCCTGGGTCAAGCACGGACTACTGCGTTCATTTGCCCTAGAGATGGAGGATTAATGATGTCCGTTGTTTTCGCAAAGACGCTGTCTTCCTTGAAGACGATGGCCACTCTACCATCTTTGTTGCAGAGCGGATCCTTGGTGTGTGCATGGTCTCCTCTTTCAGCTGGAGTCCACAGCGGCCCCGCCATCATTGCCAAAGGCTTATCATCTGATTTTTTTTTCCAAACAAACTTGTATTTGAAATCCAAAGGAAACTGTTTTGATTCAGTATGTGCAGGTCCAAGTTGCAGTTCAGCCACGGGAAGAGTTCAGAAGCTCTGGCCTTCCCAAAGATCAGGTTTACACCAAGTCTTGCCATCCTTGTGGCAAATTTCTGCCCCACAGATTAAGCCAGTCTTTGCTAAGCAGGTCCCCTGTCCCCTTCTGTGTGCTTTTCTTGTGACAGTGTGTATATTTTAATCTACTAGCAGTATTTGTTCTCATAGCCTTCCCTGGTCAGGAGGAAGTAATGGGGCCTCTCAAGAGTGACTCTTGAGAGGCAAGGGAAATAAATAAAAGGAAACTGAAACAATAACAGTGGACGTAGCATCCAGCACAGTTTTCCATTAGGCTCAGAAAGCAAACGGCCATAGATGTGGAAGGCTGTAGATGCGCCAAAATGGCTGATAAGGTTTTATCGCTCTTCTTCATGGTAAAGGCTAGGTAAAAAACACATTTGTCTCACTCTCATCTGCATCTGATGCTGACACGAGGCCCTCAACAGGAGAACTACAGATCAGTATTCGTGGAGCGTGTGTGAGAGCTGGGGCTCCTTTGACCATCGTCTTGCAGCACCTGTGTCCCATGTGCCACACGCAGTGTCACGTAGGTCTCTGCGCTGGCTATGGGCATGGCAGCAGGGCCTGCACCGCCTTCCTCCAGGTCTCCATTTCGCTTATCCTCAGCACCACCGGCACACGATGGGCACACATACTCCTGACTTATCCGAGGTTCAGAAGTTGCCTTTAAGCTCTCTTTCTGTCTCTTGTAAAAATAATTAGTTCCAAACATACACAGAATTAGGGGATCAGAGCCTTAAGGTGAAATCCGTTGGTCCAGGTGAATGCTTTTTTTCCCCCTATTGTTTTCCTGCTTGCGATACTCCTTTTCAAGTTTGGAAATTGAAGTTATTTTCCTGCCAATGTTTTTGGCTCCCATGTGGCAAACACTTCTCTTTCCAGTGGAGCAGGAGCCAGCGTGGCTGCCTTGAGCGCACACCAGTTATGTGTATCCTACCAATTCTTCCACAGGCAAAGTGAGCAGCTCCGAGGTCTGTTCTGCTCCACTAATCCACTAATGTGTTGCCCCTCAGTTTTCCTACAATTACACAGTAACATAAGGCAAAGTACTGGCTATTTTTACCTCTTAAATAAAATCTTGAGGACATGTATTTTACCTATGAATTATTTCCTACCTTTTCCCATAACTTTTCAAGCCTGGCTCTGCTCAGAAATGTGGCTTGTTAACATCTGAAGCTTAGATTTCCACATTATTGTGTCTTAGTGACTTCTCATCTTATTTGCTCAGGTCACAGATAAATCGATAGTTTGCTCTAATTGCTAGTTTTGCATACTTAACCTGGGATCTGAAGTCAAACTAGCTCTCAGGCAAGTACTTTGGGGCTTCTTCATCAAGGCACATGATTAAAGGTTGTGGTGCCGATAATGGGAAGTGGCACTATCAGACCCAATTTTAGCTATTCTGGTAACGCAGCACCTATGGAATTTCTGCAGACATTTGAAATTGCTTCACTGGAAGGCAGGAAATGAAAGTATTTCTGGTCCTTTCATGATACTAATGACTGTTGGTGTAGTGGTCTGAGATAGATAGTGCAATGAGTTGGGGGTCCTAGTGAGGTGGTGAATGTGCTGCAGAAGTATTGGTGTGTGCATGGCCTGCTCCTACCACTCCCACTAGGCACCCAGTAGAGGCACCTATGAGGATATGGTTCCTGATTTAATGGGTCATCATCCATCCTGAACTGCACGGATTGGTCTTGAATAAGAAATCAAAAAACACAAAAGAGCCCAACCACAATTTTCCTTATATTTTTGTGTGAGCTGTTCTCCTTGCTACTTTCGCATTCTTTCAAAGATTAAAATATATAAAATCGGCAAGTATATTAGTTACATCTGCTTTTAATATATATCTGTCTACGTGCCACATTTGGATAAGATCCATGCTTGATGATGGATTTTAACCCAAACCGTGTTTATTTTGTCTCTTACCTAGGGAGAGGTCTCAATGCACGGTGACTAGAGCAGTGTATTGGAGAGTAGCTCATGTTTTCTGTCATGATATTTCTGTTTGCCTCTATTAAGGGCCTACTTGAAAAGTCACTAGTGCTAGAAGAAAGCATGCTTTTTATTTTGCACTCTAACAAAGAACAAGCCTAATATAGTCAACTTACGACTCCTTTTTCACAGAGTATGGACATCCCGGGCTCTGCTGTATTGTCTTCTGCTACTCCTAAGGATGTAGCAAAGACCTCTTTACCTCACATGAATGCATCTTGGAAAACTAGACATTAAAGACGTTTTGAGTGTTTCAACGTGATTTGTTTTTGCATGCTGAGTTAAGCTAGATGTATAGTGGCCAAGTGCCAGCTTCCGAAATCTGCATTTCAGGGTACATTTCCAGTTTTGTTTAAGTCTTCACAAGATCATTGTTTACTGTGTTGTTAGCAGACTTCTGTTACACTTCTGCCCCTACGATACATGCAGTGATGAGCGCTTATCTCTTGCCAAAGCATGTCTCCCATATTGTGAATAAATTGCAGCTTGAAGTTGCCACTTTTTGCTCACATTGGGTAATCACTGTTTTGTTTATTATGGTGTTGCTATGATTCTACCATGATAGACTTGGAGCATGGTTCTGTTCCTCTCAGAAATCACATGAGAAAATTATGGTGACCTGTCACCAGATCTAACACCTACAAATCAAACAAGATGGTTTGACATACAGCTAGTGTGATAATAGGCTAAGTCACACGTCAGTTGGGACAAGCCCAAAGCGAAGTTGAAAAATACCTGACAGAAACCCATGGTCAAGCTTCTAACTCGGGGCCTAATGCACCCCTGCAACTATATTTGCATAAATCCAATATCTCTTTCCAAAGCGGCTGCTGCTTTGCCTCTGCACTCCTCTTTTGGAGGCTACATTTTTTTTTCTATCATTGTGTTCAATGCCACAAGCTGGCACAGATCTCAGGCCACCACAGCGGTTCATACCGTGGCTGACTGAGTCTTGGATCAGCCACACGCTAGCTCCGTGCTCGGACAGAGGAGGGTTTGGAGACTGGGTTTAGCATGAGGGCGAGGGCTGTGCCATGAATCAGGACCTTTTGTTTTCCCAACAACTTGCAGGTGAGGCAATGAAGGGAGCGAAGGGAGGACTGAGCAGCTTGGATATCTCTTCTAAACCTGCCTCCAAAATCCTGACCTTGAAAGTAGTGCTGTCAAGGGGAAGAAAGATTCCTGTAGACAGGGATCCAGCAGTTCTCTGAGTCTCAGGCTTATAAGCTGAGGACTCACAACCACATCACCCTCTTTGCTGCTGTTCTAAACAAACCTACAGCAGCTAAGGGAGAGGTTACACTGAGCCCTGCCATGACCAGCAAACAGCTTGGGACTCACAGCAGGGCAACGAGATGGAGCCGAGTGCCTAGGAAGAGTTTGCAAAGAAGCAAGGGGTGGGAATAAATGCAAGCCATTCAACTCTGGGTTTGAGCTTACAGTGAAACCAGGTGGTCATTTCTGCAGTCCTTACTCAGGCCAAATCTGCTTGTGTCAGCGAGGCCTTGGCCTCGGTGAGGACTGCAGATTTTGGCCTCTGACAAGCACCGTGGTGGTAGATTCCTGCAGAAAACTGCCTCTGCTAGGCCATTGCTTCGGGCTTTACCAGGAGAGTGCATGGGGGCAAGGGACATCTCCAAGCTAGAAATGGATTTTTTTTTCTTTTAAATTAGTGATTTGTTGGCTTCAGGCAAATGGCAGAAGGTTTTACTGAAAAAAAAAAAGCTTTTTTATGGGATTGTGGTTTTGCTTGGGGTAGCCGAGAGAAGTCTGTAAACCCCAGGAGCTCAAGGAGTTTGACAGGTTTGACAGGCCTTCCTGCTACTTATGAACAGGAGGCTGGAACGAGTGTTCCTGAGATCACCTCCCTGTTCTCATTCAAGGCATGCTGGCAAGGCAGGAGAGAGAAGCCTTCCTCCTCCTTCCTCCCTTTTTATTTTCTTATTTAGAGGTGATCCTAGGAATTTGCATTTCTGAATCATTTAAACTGCATATTTTCTGGGCTCATCTCAATAAAACTCCCGTCATGCCATCAGGGTGTGGTCTCCAAGAGCCTTGACCATCCTGAAATCTGCCAGGCAATAATCACTAGCTGCAATGGCAGCCATGCACCAAAGACTGCTATAAAGACCTCAATAAAACTCCCGTCGTGCCCTCAGGAGCAGTCTCCAAGAGCCTTGAGCATCCTGAAATCTGCCAGACAATAATCACTAGCTGCAATGGGAGCCATGCACCAAAGACTGCTATAAAGAGTGTGCCAGCTCCAGGGAGCAGCACTCCCACATCGACCACCTCAACACTGCGGTTCCTGCTTGCGCCTGCGTGCGTACCTCACCCCACGCGCAGCCCTTGTCCCAAGGAGCGGGCAGGTCTGACCAATATCTCACATGTTTCCAGAGTTTGTGGATCGAAGGGCTCAGATTTCTGCAATAACAGCAGGGACTCCGGGAGTATTTACAAACTATCGCTTTTGAGCACTGTCATTGAGCGTTGCTGCAGGGCATGAGGTGGGAGTCTCAGGCTGGTGATGGTGGCAAAAGGAAAACGTGGAGAATATCAAGAATTCATGAAAAGTGAGAAGGAAATCCCATTCCTTTGAATGCTTGTTATTTAATTTAAATTTATTTTTAAAGGCAATCCATTGACAACTTCCTGGGAAATGAATGCCTTCTGGTAAACCTCTGTCTGCAGTGAAAAAGTGCTTAGCTGAAATTCAGCTGAATTCTTCCTATTCTGTGGTTTCTAATCTTGTCTTAGTTTAGTACCCAAACTAAAGCTTCTGAAATGAGCTCTGAGGGCATGGTCAAGCTCCTTAAGGCAGCACAAACCCAGGAGATTAAGTTAAACTTCCTAGCTGGAGCAAATGCATGAGCTTTATCAACACACAACCTGGAAAAGACTTCAGTGCTGGCATGTGACCCTGGTAACACCTGAGCCTATTACATTTTCAAGTTGCAAGGAAACCTCTCGCAGCTGGGGAGCTTCCTACCTCCCAAAGAAAAGGAGCAGCTTAACTCTAGAGTTAAGTGTAACTCCTTAGACTCACCTTTGGTAGCAGGTCCACTTCACCGAGCACTTGAGCAGTCCACTTCACCCAGCTGACCCAGATGGGAGTCTCCCTGGCAAGTGCTTTATTTGGCATGATTTTTTTTTTTTTAAGAGAAGAGAAGAATTGAGCCACTATGGCACCAGAGAAGGCTAGTTTGACCGAAGAAAGAAAAGCAAGTCCTTTGGTGTAAACCCTCTCACTCTGTAACTATGTGTTACTTTCCTATCTTTTCTTTGGTCTTGTTAAGATCTTCTAACACAAACTCTGCATTCTGGACCTTCAGTTGTCATATAAAGCTGTTTCTTAGTTCTCTAGTCCCACCATACTGGACTGTATTTTACCAATTCTGAATACTTTTATGGAATTTCTGCCCCCCATTCTGCACAGACAGGAATAGTTTTCCTTGCGCTTCTCTTACACCACCTGAGTGCTACCAGCTGGCTTCCCTGTGCTAGTTGATAACATATCCTCATTCTTCACATTTTACTGTTCAATTAGGGTAATGACTGCAAGCCCCAGCTGACTATGCCAGGACTGTGCAAACATAGCAAGAGGTGGTCTGTGTCTCCACATTGATAGTCTAAGTCGACATGAGAGAGGAGATGTTATTGGGCTGGTTGTATAAAGGGGAAATGAGGTACACAGAGCTGAAGGGACATTTCCATACGCTAGAACCAGAAATTACATCAGATCCTACGTAGTGCTGTTCTCCCTCTGTGGGATTAAATGTCACCTTGCAAGTCTCCTCAGAGGTGCAGGTTGCTCCCATCCAAACATGGGGCTGGAGGTGAGGATTTCTCACCGTCATCGCGGACCCTACAACACGTGTGCTCTGAGTCGTGTGTCTGCCCATCCTCCCCATCTGCACAAGCCTCTGCATCACGTCCTAAAAATTAAGAGCAGTGTCCTTCAGATACCTCAGTCGTGGGAGAGCTGGTGCAGCCATATGAACTCCTTCCTCAGCGGTGGAAATAACCGCCTGGCTCAGAGCCTGCGATCTGGGGTGCTTTCTCCAGGGGGAAGAGGCCTCATCGTCCTCCGTCTCAAAATATCCTTGTGCTATTGAGCGTCCTATGCTCAGGCAAGGGATGCTCAACTTTGCCTTTCAGTTTGAACTCAGCTCCCACTCCACAAGTCGTTTTTATTTTGCTAGGATACTGGTGAAGCTGCAGCTCAGTAACTGATGTTAAGAGGAACTTTTAACACCTCACCAGCAAATGGGGGAGAATGTTTCCCATTAGTGGCTGAGGAAGTAGAGCTCCTGTAACTTCAGCCTTGAAAGCTAATGAAGCTCAGATTGTAGCCGTGGCCTTTGATGTACAGATGCCTGAGGTCAGTGGAGCTTTCAAAGGTGCCAGCGCTCTGCTATGTCACCATGTTAGTCTGGGCGAGGGCCCAATAATTCTAATCCTGTAATCATGTTTCTGTAAGCAACAGCATTTATTGTGCAGATAGTGGGGGAGAGCAGCAGCAGCAATTAAATCGGGGACACAGGACAGAGGAGCAGCTAATCCGACCCTGTAATACCAGGCCCAGTAGAGGAAGTTACAGCAAACTATGTCTGTAAATAAAATAAGTAGCAAGGTATTGAGATCGTTTTAATGAGAAAGTGCAGGGATAAAAAAAAAAAAAAGAAAAAGAAAGAAAAGCCTCGTCTGGCCATCTAATCCATCTCCCTGCCAGTAACAACTTCTATTAATGCAGGCATGTCCCTACGCTGGCCAAAGTCAGGAAACGTGGAGCACTTTGGCTTGCACCGATACGCAGCGAGCGGCACCTTCACCTTTGAATTTAACTCCTCTCTCGGACTGTTGCACAACCTCTGGTCACACAATGTGTATTTTATGCCTTGTAACGTAGCCTATCCTGCCTCCTGGGCGTAGCTGCATTGTCAGAAGAACCTGATGGCATGTTCCACTCTGGGGGAGGGGGATACACACACACACATATATATAAATATTGTTTATCAAGAAGATGAGAAGTGCCTTCAACAAGCTGTTCTGCTCTACTAATTAGTATGTGTTTAGACATTTCTGTTATTTTATTACTCATAATCTACTCAATTCCATTATAGATAAATGACATTCTATGTATATGCTTTTAAATCAGAAATCTTTTATCTTATATAAGTGCTATATATATAAACACATTTTGAAGAGAAGAGATGGAGAACTTGGTATCCCTTTTTATGCAGCTGTCTCTTCTAACTCTGATGGGCAGTTGTGTGTTTGAAATAATCACAGATCTGGTTATGAAGAATCGATTCTGAATGCCAAGGAAGAAAAAAAAAAGTTTGTTTAAAGAAAAAAAACATGGCAAACTCCAGATTTCAATTGTACTTTTGTGTGATGCACACCCACCCATGCCCCCCTATTCACATATATAAAAAACAAAAGAAAACAAAAATATGTATATATATATTTCCTTTAGGTCAGTGCCCGAAAGTTCATTTGTGGGAATCCTGATTCTTGATATATTATTTGTAAACAGAGGGCCAGGGGACTGGAGTATTTCCTTGCCTTCAATGGATGATGAGGCCTCAAGCTGTGAGCTCAGATTGGGACTTCTAAGTATCCTGCTGCTACCTAACAGCTTGCTGAAAAATGACATAATTTGTGACATCAGCAATATGCTGTTTTAATAGAGCTTTGTAAAGCAGTTTCCACCCTCGTGTGTCAGTACAAAGGCAGCGCTCCCCACTCAACCCAAGAAGGCCGCCGCCTGTATTCCTTCCTTGCACACCTTACAGTCCTCCTTGCACTTTTGGGGTGTAGGCTGCTGTTAGTTCTGGCCAGCAGTAGGAAATTGTTTGGTTGTATCTGTGCTAGCCCTGCCATCCCATCAGTGCTAGGGGACATGTCCCTTTTCAGGAAAACGGTGGCTGCCAGCGGGAGGTTCGGCAATGCAGATTTTAATAAGGAAAGGCAATTTCAAATGCAATTCACAGTTTGTACGTGGTGAAAAATGTTTCTTACTGCCTGGACATTCAGGATGCTGTTTTGGATAAAATTAATTTCAATTTGGTCAATGACTTTTCAGCTGAAGCCTTTAAAGCATTGTGTGGCTCTACAAACAAGATGTTGTCTTGCGATTGTAATAGTAACAGCAGAGACCACTCTAACTTAAAAATCACCTAAAATAACTCCCCCAAAATAACTGAAAGCCTTGGCTAACAAGACATTGAACCAAATGGTGGAGTTTTAGTGATTTTGGTAAATGTTCCATTCTGTACTATACTGAGAGAAGAACGATTTTCTTCTTCTAAATCTCAGTCCATCAAAGATAAGCTTATTTTTAAATAAGATTCAAACTAAAAAAAAAAAAAGTTTTAAAGGGTCTAAAGTTGTTCAGTACCTTAATGACAGTAAGTGGAACATACTTTTAACATGTAGGAGTTTGCCCTCTGCACTAATTCCTCATACATAGTTCCTAAGAAATGGTACGGAAAAGTATCACAGGAGGCAAACACCTCCTGTGCAGGAGACTGAGTCGTGGATGAGGCAGGATACCTGCCTGTTTAGCAGGCCATGGCCCAAATTTTTCAGCCCACCACAGTCTGCTCCCTGAGGCAAAGGTGAAGTAAGAGCACTGAAAGGGTCCAGGAGACCTCTCGTGAAAAGATGAAGGCTCTTCCCCCTCCAAACTGCAGTCCTGTATCCCTTCCCTACAGGGAAAGGGAAGGTCAAATGCATCCTTTCAAGGGGGAAGACAGCCCACTGCTGTAAAGGTTTAAGCAGGAGACTGTCGTAGCAAGGACAGTTTGGGAAACTACAGGGGTAGGAAGGAGAGTTTCCTCTCCTATTCACAGCGTAAGGGCTTGCAGAGACAGCTCCCAGGAAAATTCTTGTTTTTACTGTGGAAAGGGATAATTTAGCAGATATTGTAGGGTCTGAATGGAGAGGAAGCTGAGGCAGCTCGGTGGAAAGGGGGAAAGCTCAGTAAACTCTGCCTGATTCTTTCCAAACGGCAGTGGGAGCTGGGGGACTTGACGACCATCACACGGAGCCACCAATGCAGTCAGTAAGTATCGTTCTTAGAGTTCTTAGATATGGGATAATATAGGTGAAGGAGGGTGCGGAGGAACAACACAATTTGTGCATTTGCCCGTGACAGACTTGAAGGAAAAAAAAAAAACCCACCAGCCTCAGATCTCTGGTGATTTCTGGACTTTTTTTGATGCATATTTACTGTAGAGGGAGAGAAAGCATAGTTACTATTTTCATACTCGGTTCTCACATGAAATAAAAGGGGAAGAGGAGGGGGGAAGATGCAGCTGCAAAAACAGTCAGTGAAACATAAAAATCTCCATTGCTTTGTTGTGATTCTCAGTGCCCTTCAACTTTTGGGCACAGGCAAGGCCTCCCCCTGCTCAGGTTCAATACCCAGGGGAGCCTTGGGGCTCACAGCTCCCTCCCTATTTTCCCTAAGCTTTGCTGTCAATTGTGCTTTTGTTCAAAGGAAAAAAAGTAGCTCAATGTGTGCTAATTTATAGCCAGAGCGGTGATTACAAAAAAAAAAAAAGAAAAAAAAAAGTTTATTATCCTTTCTGTCCACCCCTCAAATACAGTGCTACAGCAGCAGTTTTTTGATAAACTTGTCAGAAACCCATATCGGTAAGAGCAAAACAAGACCGGGAACTTGGCACATCCTCCAGGTTTTTCCCTGCTTCTGCCTATACTCGGAAGCACACTTTTGATGAAAATCTAGGCTTTACAAAGACACAAAGAGGTACCTGCACTAATTCAATGCTTGCAAACTTGAGCTTTTCACATCTCTCTTACACGTGCGCTTTCATTAATACGTGTTAGTAAAATCACTAAGGAGGCCAGAAACTGTAATTGCCTATGTATCTAAAATGTAGAAGTATATTTATGTTTACTACTGAACTTTTGGTGCGCCTTCTTTCTGTAAATTTGGCATATCCTCAATGGTTAACCAAACTTAGACACCATACATGGTGAAGTCAGTTAATTCCCTTCATTTTGTAACTTCTTGTAGCATCTTGCTGCTGCACAAATGGAGATTTTAAGGTCTCTTTGCGTCAGGTAAAACAGGCAGAGACAGTCAGATGGGCAGAGATACATCCACTACCAACCATCTGAGCAGCAGCGTTAGGCAGGACGGAAGGTGCAGTGGTAACACAAAGCATTTTCAGTCGCATCCCGCAGAGCACCAGACCTGCACAAACATTGCTGTGTTTTAGGGAGCACTGCAAAGGCCAAACGAGAGAGAAGTTGGACGTCAGGAGGCAGCCTGGGCTGTGCCAGCAGCATGAAGTCGTCCCCCATGTCTTCCAGGCTCATTCATGTACTCATGTGTGACACGGGGGCAAGTGTTTTGTTACCTTTGGCAAGCTCCACTTTGGAAACTTCCTAAGTGACGCGTGCACATGGTATCACAGCCTTAGTAACATCGGCAGTGTTAGCAGAAATAAGAGCAAAATCACAAGCCCTGAGCCATGAGGAATGCCCCTTTAAGGGTCAGCAGCCCAGAGAGGTAGCACAGGTGCTTAGCTCTCCTTTTTCTGCCCAGGACAATGAGCTTCAAACGA
Source organism: Tinamus guttatus (assembly GCF_000705375.1). The sequence continues at coordinate 41,355 of NW_010589847.1, forward strand.
CTGCAGCAGGTTGCAGGCACCTGTAGCAGCAGCTCGAAGGATGAGGCCTTCTGAGTACCTAGGGACATCATTACGAGTAGCAGCTTGACTCTACTAGCATGGATTTCTGAAGTTTCCCTTTTGGATTGGATTTGGGGAGCGAGGCTGCCTTGCCTTGCTTCCCCTCTGCGTGCCCTAGTTGTGTGCATGGGGTGTTTCTGTTCTGCACCCCATCGGGGGAGGTGGGGACGGCCGACCCGTCCCATCCTGCTCCACGGTGCTCCGGGCT
>NW_010589847.1:54552-176156 GCF_000705375.1 Tinamus guttatus
GCCTGCGGATCTTCCGCTGGCCGGGCTGGCAGCTGGAGCCGGCCCAAGCGCAAGTCGCCATCGTTTCCAAGATACAGTAGCTCGCGTTCGCTTTTCCTAAACAAAGACTCTTATAACAGAGCCGCTGCTGGAAATTTCCATCCCTTTGTTGGGGAGATGCTGTATAAATAAATGCATTCCTAGGATTTTTGTAGCCCTAGGAAGGTCCATGAAGGAAACGGTACCGTTTGGCAAATCGCTTGGCTGCATGTACATTATTCCTAGGCTCCTGAGAACATGGTGCGTGATGCACAGATTATAATACAAGAAACATATGCTGAGGGCCTGCCAGGAACTCGGCACATCCTATACGGTGTGTACAGATATTTCTTCTCTTTTGCCCTCTGGAATCGAAAATATTCAACTGATCTTAGAGCTGGGATTTGTGAATGAATTAGCTTAACTCTTAATAATCCTTACCTGACCCTTGACTTTCAAGGCAGTGTTTAGCTCCCTGCTCCCCGATTTGATGTACAGGTTCTTGTAAAGCATTTGCAAATTAGTATGTGATATAAATGTGGAATTAACCTTTTACTTTGCCCTGCTGCTTTCCCTTCTCCCTGAATATTATTTTAAAAACTGACAATCTCTGAAGATCCTATTAAAATAATGATATTGTATGTGATGTATTTACAAGTTGGACGCTCAATACTTTAGTTTCCTGTCCTATGTAAACCCTTACACCATATAAAAGGTATTACAGTTATGTATCCAATGCATTGATAATGAAACAGAGCAGTATGTTTCATACAACATTAACTTACATTGTAAAGAGTATTGTGCTTTTATTAATAAAAGTGTGTTTTTTTTTTCTTGCAACAAGCTAGTAGCTTCTCCCACTAACTCTACCCCTTTAACTCTGCCCCCGGACTCAGATGATCTAGATTTATAAGATCACTTCTCTATTTAATGCATTGCAAATACCTAAGATATTTACAGCAAAAGCTGTTTTAGACTACCAAAATAATGTTTATTACCCTTCTTTTTCATTTTTGAGCACACCATGACATTTACTTTATGTTTAGATCTTCCCAGCAGTTACCCCTGCTTTCTTTATGCTAAATTTAATTTTGAGAAGCACATCATCTAGTAATGCAATTTTACTGGAAAAATGTCAAAATTACACAAAACCAATAGCTTTTAACATTTTTCATTTTTACATCTCAGTGTTTTAGACAGAGCATTTAGCTTTCGTAAGTAATTTTATAATATATTTAAGTTTTTTAAAAAGATTTGTTTATTAATTGTTCACAAATGCAAAAGGACCATTCATTTTCTAGGAATGATATTTTTCAGTTAGGTTTCAGATATAAAATAAAACATACCCCAAACAAGACTATCTCCATAATGTAAACCCAAATAATTTAGGCTAGAAAAATCTCAGATTTGCTTCTGTGTGAACACTGACACAGGATCTAAGTTGTAATTTTTAGTCATTTCAGTACTCGGGTTCAAGATCTACTATGTGAAAGCATTTTATTTTTCAAGATGAAGTAGACGGATTCCACTTTCTCTCAAAGAGAGATTATTATAATAAATGTATCTCTTAATCTGTAATAAATTACAGCATCTTAATACTGAATTTTATTATAAGATATTGTTGACTAAGGGAATCAAACTTTTAAGTCAGTTAACAACAATCTACAATCCCAAAGACACGGGAGCGGTAACTTACCTACTGTATAAACAGCCACACAAATCCCCCAAATTTATTTTTTTCCGGGCTTTCAACTTTGATTAATAACTTAGCGAAAACATGCAAGTCTTGTCCATGTTAATCACAGCTAGATTTTTGGTGATACAGACTTGAGCATTTTAATATAATTAAAAGAAAAGGAAAGCAGAAGACATGGTTCATTAGGACACAAGGATTTATAAAAACTGTGGTATTTCTCTAGAGGGGAAAGTTACTACTCACATTTTAGCCTGTCCCTAGGACACAGAGCAGGAGGCTCCCTCAGTGAGATGTGTTTGCTTTGGAAAAAAGCTAAATAATCAGCCTGCCCGAGCTCTTCTTACCGACACACTTACAGTACCAAAACACAAGCTCAGGAAATCTGCGGGAAACACACCACCGAAAACTGCTTTTCCGATTTTGTTACGAAGCCTTACAACTCTGAAGTAACACAAGATCCAAAAGACCACAGATTAACCTGCCAACACTGTTCTTTTTGATAAACTGCTGTATGCAAAAATATATGAGGTGTGCAACCTGGTGGGTTAAGGGAAATACCCCAAGCCACAAACATCCAGCAAATCTGTATTTGTGAATAACTACAGAAGCTTAGAACCTAATTAAAAAGCTCTTATTACAAGAAAGAAAAATCATAAAGGGCTGATACCAGAAAAAATCTAGCACCATGCTGATAAAATAGGAGTGTCAAAACAAATCCAAAGAATAATGCCCGCCTAATACGGAATTCTTAAATATTAAAGCTGTGTTTAATACAGTATTTAATACAGCTTTCAGGTTTTTGTGATACTAGTACCATAGTTAAATTTAGTCCCTTCCCCTCATCAGTAGTTTAAACAACAGGAGTGTTTCTTAAATAAGATTTCTGAGATTAAATTCAGATGAATTGATAGGCAAGTGATAAACATAAACAGTATTTGGCAGGGTCTGACATTGGACTTCTTTTCATTCTGCATCTACCTACCTACATGTTTGCACTAACACCAGGCTTACAATGATGCCTTTTGTAAGAAATCCAAGCTTTTTAAGTCGGGATAATATACAAAGCAGTTGCACATTTTCTCTCTAAATCACTTTCATGAAGACACCTATGCCTAAAGATCAAGGGGCAATGGAACAAAAAGATGCAGAAATATAACATAATACTGGTGACCTGAAATAACTGCTCGGGATGGCACCTAAATATCATTGTAACGGACATAATAGAAACACCTAAATAGCGTAGACAGGATATGGCCGCCTAGAACAGAAAAGGGCAGACTAAATACTTTGCAACACTTTTATCCTGAGATGAAAGCACAATTTCTGCTTTGACCTTTTTTAGAATTTATAATATAAAACATCTGTGGTATTAGAAGTGCAGGAAAACCGGGAAGCACAGATTCTAGTGTGTTACTACCTATCGGAAAGCGAAGAAATGCACAGAAGACCTTTGTATAGTACCGGAGAAAGTGAAAATCTAGGCACCGTCTTATATACCAAACTTCATTACAGACTATGCTTTTTTTTCCCCTACTTGAATTCTTCACAAACACACTTAAGCTGTTTCTGTTTATCTGCTCTAGCCATTCTGACATCGGGACTTTGCTTTTTAACTATCTTGGGTTTGGCTGTAACTAAGATAAACATATTTAGCTGCAACTTTTTTTTTCTTTCAAAAAGAGGCAAACTGGATTACAGCAAATAACCTTTAAGATAATTAACTGACAATGCTGCAACTAGCATAAAATCTTCCTTCAGGCGACCCCTAATTTAAGTATTACTGGCACAAAGTAGAGACAGATTGTGCATCACCACCGCAATATTTACATAGCAGAAACCCACAGAGCAGGAAACGTGAGACTCAATGATGCACTAAATTAGGAACAATCATATTCTAGTGTTAATTTGCTTTCTGCTCTATCCAAATTTCAGGTCCAGCAATCGGTACAAATGCACATAAAACATTCCCATTTTTAATGATTAAGAGCCTGCAAACAGTTTTGCTCAAAAGTGAGTTTGCTCTCTAGCAGGGATGTTTCCAGGAACAAACCCTGAAAGAGAAGCATTTTACCAATATAGAAATTTTCTGAAAACCACGGATTTCTAATCCTCTGTTTATCTCTTCCCATAAATGATGCCTGCACGAGCAGTTTGAGTCTTCTCCCAGGATACCTGCCTTTTGATTGCAAATATTTTCATCTGACAGCATCACCATGATTCTACGACATAATTGAGAAGTAGTTTTAATTCACTGATGCTGCAGAGATAGGCAGGTAGACATATGTACACAGAGATTGCAAGTTAAAACAGGGGGAGAGAAAGATCTGTCTATGTGAAAACATCCTGGGCCGTGCCATATTTATAAGAAATACACAGTCTATATTCCAGCCAGCTACAGATTTCACGAGCACCACTCTCAGCTACAGCACACTTAAAACATAAACACATGCAGCCACCATCGATCTTTCCAAATTTCAAATATTACTCAAACTTGTTTTCCACTATGTGGTATTAACGAAATATTTACCTTTCCTAATCGCTGATGTTCTTCAAAAGCAGAAATCAGTTCTTGTGCCCACTTTATTTTTTCAGGGCTTGGAGAGAACTGTTCCTGGACAACAGCAATTTGGTTAGGGTGAATCACCTGCTTACCTACAAAGAAGATTAATAACACCAGAATCATGCATCGACAAACAGATGTTCAAACAAAATGTTCCAACCACTTGAGGCTCTCATATGCCTCATAGACTTTCTGCTATTTAACTGATTATTTTACTTTTTTTTTCCTTTCCTTTCCTTTTTTTTTTTTTTTTCCCCAACTGGACATCGCGCACATAGCCTTTTGCCAGATTTTTTTAAGAACAAAAATATCTCGAGCCAGAGCTGCTTGAGCATCACTTGAAAGAACCCGCAGTGCTTCCCCCTCCCTCCCAGTTCAAGCCACGCGTCGCCCTTCTGTTGTTTCAGGTGTGACCGTTTGGCCGGGGCGGTCAGGACCGACTCGGCACAGAGCATCGCTGAATTTTAGCCGTATAGATAGATAGCAGCGCCAGCCACGCAGAAACAAGCTGTAATAAAGTCTGTTCAGGACACGAGATCTGATGGCGAGAGATTTGTCGACCTGAAAGGTTAACAGCAATGCGGGGATCATTCCCTAGATCCTCAGTGCAAGCTCAGCGGCAGCAAGTGCTCGCTGGTTTGTGCATGTTTGTTGTGGTGCTACCCGGCTGCTGCAGGTGTGGTGCCAGGTTTATTTAGTTACAGGTATACGAAACAGTTATCAGAGGGATCTTGGCATTTTATTAAGCACTTCCCTAAGCTTTCTTGCATAAATATGCACTGAGGAAATACAAAGAGATGTTGCCTTTTTTTTTACTACAAACTTTCCCATGTGAGTAAATAGCCACCTAATGCATTTTCATCTGTTGTTGCACTTAGCTATATTGAAAAGAACACCTATCATCTCATTTGTTGGAGAGGGCAGCATTTGCCATCATCAGTTCGTTTTTAAAGGAGTTCAGCAGCCCCGTGTGATTTCTGCACAATTATCTGCGCGTTGCTTTGGAAGCGCTTCAAGGCCGAGCGCGGCTACCCTAATTCCCGCTTTTCCGGACGCGCAATCCGTGCGTTTTCTTGGCAGCCTCCAGCAAAGCGAGTCACCGCGAGCCCCGTCCCGCAGCCCCGTGCGCCGGGGTCCCCGCCGCGCTCGCTCGCGTGCTCCCAGCGCGCGTGGCCACGGAGAGGCACCGGTGGGAAACCACGCGGGCTCTGCAGAGCGCCGTGCCAGTGGCCAAAGGGGCAGCTCTCACCCAGCTGAACCGGGGGCCGGCGACAGCGCGGGGGGCAAACACGAGTCCTGCCTGCACCGGCACAGGCCGCTCGCTCTGAGCGCTCAAGGAAATAGTTACTGCTAAGAGTTACTACCTTTCTGCAGTAAAAAGGCATAAATTGGTCGGTTTTATTTTATTCCCCGTTCAACAATCTTTTGTTTATGATCTTTAGGCCATCCAAATTTTCAGTTTCACATTGCATTAAATATTAAATATTAAAAAAAGGCTAAAATACAGTTAGAAGTTTAAAATTCATTAAGAACTGCATCATTAGAAAGAAATTGTATTGGCACAAATTTCTTAAGCTAGTAGCGTTTGCATTAGTTCCAGTTAAAAGTGTTTTAGACAATTTAATCAAATGCTGCTATTAACAAGACTCTGACATTCCTTATTTTTCTTATTTTTAATATGACATGCTCCCCCCAGTTACACTAGTAACTCTAAAGTTAAAGAGTGGAGAACTAACTCCCGCAAAATCCTACAAAGTTTAATTTTCTGGGAAAAATGTAGAGTATATTTGAAATTATCCTGAAAATCTCTCTGTAACAAAAATGAAAATAATTATTTTACTATGCTTTGATTTTTAATAATGTGTATTTTGCTATGATTTTCTTAGGTGTAAAACATTTCTATAATAATGTTTTATTTTCACAAAGATATTTGTAGTCATAAACGACACTTTGTATCGTTAAAACATTTGTGAGCAGCTTGCAGAAAGCAATCTAACATTTGATTTATAGCACTCGGTTGATTTTTGTCACAGATTATGTATCCAAATAAGTGTATAATAGACGTAATGCCATGCAGGAATGAAGCAAATATTTTAAACGGAATTGTTGTTATTGACAAGTTACTGAGAGAGTGCAAAATTGGAAGACATTAAAATTTATGACCATGAAATCCTTTTTACAGTACCACTTGATATATTGTGCTTTAAATCAATACCTGTCAAGTCTTTTAGGTGTATGATGGTGTCATTTTAGTCTTCTACAAAAGACTGCAAAAAGAGGAAACCTATAGCGTTTCATATTTATATCTGGCTTCTCAGCATGTAGCTCGGGACTTTCTCTAATGACTAAGTCAGCTGTTAAAGCTTATTCCGAGGTTTACTTAATTTTTATACAAACATCCCCAAAACCGATGAGCATTTATACAGACTTGAACTCCGCAGGCTATGGCATTGTTAAGCATTTTGCTCTGTGTGTACTTGAACTCCGCAGGCTCCGATGAGCATTGTTAAGCATTTTGCTCTGTGTGTATGTGTGTATATATGCCCATTGCATACATATATTTTATTAAATTTATACATCAAAAAAAAAGGTATATTGCCTTGGCTAAATTACATTTGAAAACATTCTGATATATGAAAACACCCTTACTGAAGAAACAGTTGGCTATTTATAAGATACCTGGAAGGAAAGAAATGCTACAATAAGCAGTGAGGGGTATAATAGTAACTAAATAAATGGTAAACTCTTCGTTACATTATTTAACTTTTCTAACAGGAAGCATATTTGATTACATTAAGTCCAGCTCCAGTGGTCTAAATCTAAATACAGGAGAGTTCTAAGGCCATACAACTTTGCTGAGTATTATGAATTTGCATGTGTTTTCAGGGTGCTAAATCTGGCCTCTTTGCAGGCAAATAAGTGTGCGGTTTGCCAGTTAACAGATCAATTTGAAAGCCTTAACTCATTTTTGTCCTGTTGATTTCAATGATTCTAATGATATGTGAAAAAATAGCAGGATGTGCTCTTCAATATTTAAAAATAAGAAGAATCATATGTTTGGAACTTCTTGTTAAGGCAACATTTCAGTATTTTATTATCACATTATCAGGCAGTTGTCACTGGCAAATATGATCTGCAGACTTCTGCTTTGTAGGTCACAGATTAAGCTAAAACCCATTTGTAATTTTCTGTGATGAATATTAAATGGGAAATGCTGAAATGTTTGGAACAAAATTTTAGTTTTGAAATATTTTCTTTTAAACAAAACAAGCAAAGATTATAAAAATATTTTTTAAAATGAAAGCAAAAGAAACAAACGAAATATTTTGGATCGACCTCAAATATATGTTTTTCTTTTTACCAAAAGTATGAAAAAATCTGTTTTGTTTTGACAAGAGCAGATTTTTTAACGACTTTTTTTTTCTCTCTCTCCCTTCTGGCCACCAAATCAGTATTGACCCACGTCTAATTGCGACTGGACTGGTCGGGCTGTTCGCTGCGTTTCTGAGCTGTGTGGTTGGTGGTTGTGGGGAGGCAGAGGCAGAGGGCAGAGGCTGTGAGTTCGGGCCGGCGCAGGCTGCACCTTCTCCTGCCCTCGCTCCCGCTGCGGAAACGCCGGCCGCCCCGCGCCTGCCTGAGGAATTAACTTTGTGCCCTAAGCTGCCGGACGGGACCATTTTCTTTGTCACCTCTCTGGGTGCTATCCTGGGGTCAGATAGTGTCCTATGCATAGTCTGTGGAGTCTGAAACACTATCAGTGTTGCTTATGCTTAGTATTTTCTAGATTTTCTGAATTGGCAGCCTGGATCCAGTATTTAAATACACATTAAGCATTCCAGAAGAGTGCTCTCAAAGGTGCTTAGCATCTGCAACTCCATCTTCTGTCTACAGGAGGTTCAGATACTTAAGTTTTCCAAAAATCAAGCCTCCCTTAAATTAGAAAATATTGCTCTAGATTATGTAGCCATCAGCAGGTTTTACCATTCAGGAGCTCTATTATTTTCCTGGCTTCAATAGCAGGAGAACCAAGAGTGGGAGTCAATGTGGGCATAGATAACGTTCAGTACCTGTGAGGAGCTAACATTTTTACCTCTGAAACGAGGGTTGGTTTTGTAGATGCTGAAGTTCAGCAGACAACAAGTCAGAGCTTGAGCTGGTGAAAATGTGCTGCTCATCTTTTGCTGCCGTGCCCAGAACACTTAGAAGAACACTTGGGTTTTTTGGATTACTGTGCTTACTGCTTCCAGATACTACATGCTCTTAACTGTAAAAATACATTTCGTTTGCTCATGTCATCGGGACATACTCCTTGGATAATAAAATCTCAGAAAATATCCTATTGTCCTTAAATATGCCTTGAACGGTGATCAGAGACCAAATAATCTAAAATGTTAGTGTTATATCCTCGCATTCTATAATGCATGTGTCAAATGGCTGATTTCTATTGCAAAAACACAATCTTTGGTGGCTGCACGGTCTCATCAGGGTGTCTGAGTGATCTGGTACACCAATCACAGGGTAACAGTCTGCATTACAGGACTCTGTTGCAAGGAGCCTGCTGGTCTTGCTGTCTGCCAACACCCGTAGGTGTCACCAGCACTTACTGGGAGGGGAGCCAGGAGATGAAAAACAAATCAAAGAAAATAATAAGAAATAACTTTCCCGTAGCAGTTAGCAGGCAACATTTGCTTATCAGCTTCTTCACCTAAAAAGTAATTTTTTTAACAGCTGCCATTTAAAAATATGAAACGGGGATCAAAATATCTTAAAAAGCAATTGTGGGCTGATGGGATTGCGTTTCCCATGCTCCGTGATGGGAGGAAGCATGTAGTGCCTATCCTCTACTCAAACTTCTTGAAAAACGCCCGGGCGCTTGATGGGGTGTGATTTTAAAAAGCAGCCTGTGATTCTGCAGGTAAAAATTTCCAGGCTCAGTTTTAAAGGCGCTAATAAATGTAAACGCATTTGGCACTACTTAGCTTTTCAATAAATTAGCTGAAATAAAACAGCCAAGCTGTTTGCCTAAGTAACAGTAAATGCAGCGACACATTTAAACATGAGAAGATGTGCAGTGTTTTGAGATGTTGGCAGAAACTCATACCCGTGAATCCCATGGAGGCTCCTTCTCTTGACTGCTTGCGGAGCCCCTCTTCGTCCCGGAAATCGATGTAAACAAGGTCTATAGCTTGTAGGCCAAAAGCCTTGGCGGTTACTACGATTTTTTGCCTGGCATATAGAATATCATGAGTTTCCTTACTGCTTGTTGCACCTGTGAAAACAATGAAAACGAGGAAAAGATGGTAACATTGTTTTAAATCTTTTTATTCTAAACATTTCTTATTAAAAAAGATATTTTAGATTTCACTTAACCATTTCAGGAAGCAAAAGAGGGATGCAAGGCTGTGTTGCCAAAATAATGGTCTTTTGAGCCAAGAATAAGCCTCTTTAGCAAAAAAACTCTCTCTTTACACAAAATTGAGGTTTTGATTCGGTTCAGGTCAGAATCAAGTCAGTAGAAGTTTTGCCTGGCAAGGAGGATCGAGGTGGGACTCATCTGAAGTAATTATTCAGTTGTATTATTTACTGTATGTGCACTGTAAAGCATTACAGCACGAGAGGCTTCATACAAATTGGCATATTGGGTACAAATAAATGGTTAAAAATTCACACTGAGAACAGAATTGCACTTTCCTTGGTTGTGATTCTTGTCACAACTGATGTCCTAAGCTGAATATTTAAGCTTCAGCATTTGGATGAAAAATGATGGTAGATGCCTTCCAAGAGGAACCCAAAGTATTCACGAGACTTCATGTGCTTGCACTTCACCAGCTAAGCAACATTCGCACATGAAGGCTGGTGTGAAAAAATAACTGTGTGCTACTTAGACCCAGATTTCCAATTTGTAAGGAATAATTTAGTCAAGCGATGTTAATTTTTACATTAACATCTTTATATTTAATTTATACACTTACAGGTTTGAGCTATGGTCTTTAACTGAATCAGATTAAAAAGATAATGGCCTTCTATGAAGCATATTTTGAAATGCTTTTCATTTCTGAGGAAGAGTAATAGTGCTTTAACATAAATCCATGGCAGAGATGACTGTATTGACAGTATTGTTTAGAGTAAATTTATAAAAGCAAAACATAACAGGAGATTTGTTGTGTATGACGTCAAAAGCCTATATTATAATTGATTGTAGAGCAGTGATAAAAGAAAAAGCAGGATTTTAGTACTTTAAATACAGTTCTTAAAACTATGTGCATGTTTCTTATAGATATTATATTTTTAAACAATGTCAGTGACTCAACAGGTTTTGCTTTGTTTTCTTTAATCTTCCACGGAACAAAAATTTCAAGGAAGTGTCCTGTAACATACAGGGACCATGATTTCATATCACCACAATTCATTCTGCATTGGAAAAAAATATGAAGGAAATATAGAATGCTGCATCTAATGTTTGCCTTTCTTTAATTACTGCTGTCAGAAAAGGTGGATAAATCACATGAGGTTTTTCCAGTGTCATCCTGGAGCATTTACAATAAACAGGGAGGCAACTACCTATGCTGGCACGGAAATCCTCTCCTCCAAAGACGACTGCATCCAAATGAAAGCCAAGTTGGGAGCCTGCTCGCAGTGCTTCTTCGCAGACAGCCTTCAAATGAGAACAAAACATTAATTTCTGCAGAAATGCAGGAAGCACGGGGGCTAAGAGCTATTACCTCAGCTCAACATTATGAAAATTCACAAATCCTTCAGTTACAATTGCTTCTACTAAGCAAGGCCATTGCAGGTGTTTGACAGTGTACAGTGCTTTAAAATGACTCAGCAAATAGAAATTATGTTTGACTAAGTATGTGTACCTACCTACACTGCGTAGCTACAGGACACCATACTCAATTCCCTACCTTATTGCAGCAGCTTACTATAATGCCTTAGGTATTATGTTGTTTATGGTACTTTGACTATTTATGTAGCAATACCGAACTAAACGCTTGACAAGTATTGCCTAAAAGCAAACAAAAAATATTAAATTTGATTAGTTGAGCATTTAGTGGTATTGCACAAAAAAATCTTTTGGTAAATAAATAAGATCTTTTATTAAATGGTTGAGGATTCCTTATTGGATAGACTGCCAGTTTAAAGCCTTTTGTCACACATAACTAAAAAATAGCTAAGAAAGTTAAAAGTGCAACAAGTGCTGCAGCAAAGTATTAAAGTAAAAGTGAAGAAAATTTTGCTACTGCAGTTCTTTGGAAGTGCTTTTCCAAATTACTACTATTTTATATCAATATTTAAATAATATTATTATTTTAAGGATGTTCCAGGATAGCGTATGTAGGGAGCATCAGATGTAATCCCAAACGCTACTAGTGGGTGTTCTTCTACGGCAGCCGTCGGGATAAGAAGTTATTATAAAACAGATTGCTTTAAAAGGCAACTCTCCTGCCAGCATCAAGGGCTACAAAATATTAAAACTTCCACCAAAAAAAAAAAAAAAAAAAAAAAGCCTTGGACAGACAGCTTAAAACAGAATGTAATTAATTCCATGAATGCAGCCCAAGCAGGAGCAGGTTTACATGGCAATGCTCTGTTGTGAGGCGAGTTGCAGCACAGGGTGTTGTGGGGTAAGTGGCTGCCTCGGAGCCTGCGGGTCGCCCTGGTGGCTCCTCTTGCACGGGCGTCCCCAGCTGCTCCGCAGCTTTTCCCGGGGAGCGGAGGGGAGGGAGGCTGCGTTGCTGGGGAATGTGTCCAGGTTTCCCATTTAACCCATTTAGCTAGGTTATCAGCCTACTCGCTTTTGTAAAAAAAAAAAAATAATAATAATGGGGGGGAGGTTGATACTAAAGACCAAGAGGCATTTATATATGTAAAAAAATATTTAAAAAAAAACAGTATAAAATACGATCTGAACTAAAATTGCCTTAAAAAGAAACACGTTCTTCAGACAGGTGATATTTTCAAGGTTCAGTTATGCACTGAGTCTTAGTATTAACTTTCATCATATGCTCTTGTGAAAGGCTGTAACATGAAATTTGATCAAAATGTTATCAGTAGAAATCATCATAAAAACACCAGTTTAGGAATAGTGAAATGGTATTTTTTTTTTCGAATGACAGGGTGATACAAAATCAAGTTTGATAGCTGCTAAATAGTCCAGTCTACTGCAGCAATGTGAGTTTCCCAAATCATTTTGTAAGCATGTTTGTATTAGAAGGATATTAAAAATCATAATAATAATGATGTGGAGAGGTCTTGTTATTTGGCATGGACTATCTTGAACTGTTCTTTCACTGAAATATTCAGGATTTATGAAGGTCTTTACAATACAAACATGAGCATTGACCACCCAAATGTTTTAGGGGATTGAAATCAAAATGCTTGTTATTTTTCCACCTCTCTTCTTTAAAGTAGTTGCTGAGAGACTATGGACTATTTCACTTATCTTAGATTGCTGCAATGATAAAACATGAACACTTCAGCCCCATTAAGAGCTGCTTACCTTAAAATTGAGCAAGCCCAGTGCAGTTTCCACAAAAGGGATAAAATTCATTGGTTCTACAAGTGTTCGGCCCTTTAAGTGATGGGAGAACTTGTCTGAAAACTAAAACTAGACAGCGTGAGCAATTGGAGAAAAAAAAAGGAAAAAAAAAAAAAACATTCACAAGAGTCCACGTGTCCCGACAACACTCTGCATCTTTCACCTGCTCGCAACCCCCCCGCCCCAGGTTATCGTTCAGGAAAGCTTTGAGCCAGGGCTGTTGGGAGGCCTGTGCTGCAGCACCGCGGAAAGATTTGGGAGTTTCAAGGCTCGGTTAGAAAAACGAAAACAAAAACAAAACAAAAAAAAGACATGAAAAGGAGAGAAGAAGGGACCCGCGCCGGGCGCGCGGCACCCTGGCGCGCTCGGTGCGGAGCGGCGGCGCGGTACCTGGCGTCCTGTTTTGTTTCGGGGCCAGCACTGACATCGGCGCCCGTGCGCCGCGGCCTTCTAAGTGGCATCCGTATTATTCATTACGGCACCGTTGCCCTTTGTTCGGGAGGCTTTTCTTCATAATTTTTAGCTTACCTAGGAAGGCCTTAAAAAGGAAGTTTAATTCTTTGAAGACCAAAGCTCTCCAATTTTTTCCATGAGACCAGTTCACAGCTAGCTCTGAGCTGCCAGTGGGGTAGCCCAAATTCCAAAATCTATCATCTGGAAACATACAAAAGCTCTCGCACTGATTTTTTTTTTCCCCTTTCAAAAGGGGGTTAAAAAAAAAAGGAAGAAAAAAAAAACCCTCAGCCCTATATTGTAAATCTATTATGTCTGCCCAGATCTAGGAATTTGTGAGGAGATAAACACATCACAGGTATGGCAAAGATATTGTCGTAAATAAAGACAAAAATAACATATGCATATATTTTAAATTTAAGGAATATTCGACTATTAATGGATCTCAAAGGAAGGGGAATTTTAATCATCTCTCCATTCAGTCTCAGTTGGGTAAATCATATCTAAGAGATTTGCATAAATATAAACCATCAAAGACTTTTCATCTTCAAAGGGGGTTTCAAGACCCTATAAGCTTTGTACTGTAATCATCGCAGGTCACAACCCTGCAGGAATAAGGCTGCTATGGCAACATAAAAAACTAATGCTTAAGGCTTAGCATAATATTCTGACTAATAGAAAGGAAACTCATTTTAAAAGCTGGCAGCCTATTTACCAGAAGCTGGATTAGAGGTGTTATTTCCCCTTTTAGCTTCCCCCACTGCCCCTCCCCGAAAGAAAGAAAATCTAATCACTGCGATCTTTAAAAAGCTTTCGAGCAATTTGCAGTAACTTTACAATTAGGCCAAAATAAATCACAGCTTTCCGCGACCAAGAATTGCGCCCTTCCCATCGTGGCTTTGCAGCGGCGCTGCGCTCCTCTCCGCAACTTTTCCTTGGGGGAAGAGAATCGCACCCAAAAGGGCAGGGAAAATCACTGCATTTCACGCGTGCAGCTGCACCGGGTGACAGGTACCGCCAAACTTTGGATGGGCAAATACAGGATGTGAGGCAGTCACATCGCATCAGCTCTTGTGTTTAGGCTGATTTTTATTTCTTAGCTGACAAAAAAAAAAAAAAAAAAAAAGGAAAATGCTACCCGGTTTATACATGGGGCGCCAGGTGAAGCAGCCCGCCTCTTCACGTGTTTTAAACTGTTTAAAAAGTCACACTCCTGCGATTTTTAGCATCTTTTGTCTCAAAGGTAAACACCGAAAAAGAAAAGAAGGTGTAATTAAATATCGTCGGCCTTCCTCTCCCTTTGAAAAAAATCAGCAGCAAGCGCCCATACAAAAGGTAGCGAGTGGAGAAGTTTCAATTAATTTTTTTTTTTTTTCAAAAGGAGGAGATGATTAAATGTTTCCGGCCCGGTAAAGTGTTCATTTCAGGGAGAAGGGGGTGAAAGCAGAGAGAGAAAAAAAAAAGGGGGAAAGAAAAAAAAAAAAGAAGAAGGAGGAAGGAAGGCGGAGGGAGGCGAACAAAGCGCGGGGAGGGGACGGAGTAGCGGGGCACAGCGCTCCTTTCAATTCCCGTGCACACCCAATAGTGTGTGGGGAAGAATGGCCACTGGTCGGGATTTGTGGGAGAATTGTCCCGCCACAAAGGCGCGCGGGTCACGCTTGTTACAGCCCAATAAGCCATGCCAGTCAAACAAGTCCCCGCGCCGGGCACAAAAGGCGAGCAAGAGATTCGCGCACAAAAGCGAACAAGTAAGCCCATCTTTTTCGCGGCGCATCAGCCGCTCGCTCCGTGGCCGCGCGCCCCGGCCGAAGGCGGGCCGAGGAGCGGAGCGGCGCGCGCGGGGCCGCCAACGCGGCAGGAAGACGACGCCGGGAAAAAGAAGAAGCCGGCGAGCTCACGGGTGCCCTTTTTGAGTAAAATCACCCCGTGCCATGCAAGGAGAGGGCGCTTCGTGTCTGAGGCTTTCACCAAGAGGGCCGAAACGCGGCCCATGGGACTGCGCTCCGGCTGGGAAGGCAGCGCCTGTGGTGCGAGCGAGGGCCCTGCCATTTTGGGAGCTCCCATACCCACTCGTGCCAAGTGGCGTCTTGCTCTTTCGTGGCCACAAACCCCGAGTAGGATGCGACTTTTAATTTAATTAGGTACCAGCACGAGGGGACGCGTTGCCCACCGCGAGCTCACCCACCTCGGGGTGGCTACGCTAGTGGATTTATCCAAGAACATCGGGCCGAACAACTCAGTGTTAATGCGTCACTGGCAGTTTTGCCGAAATAACGGCATTTCTAGGCAAACTCTCCTCGCTTCTTGACAATTAAAACAATTACGGCATAATCAGGGCGATTTCAAAGTTTTCTTAAGTAATTTGACATGCCAACCATTTACATTTCAGGGTTTTATTGGCTGAAAAGTCACTCATGAAACACAAACACACCTGTCAGCAATTAAAAAGGAAGAAATAGAGAACAGTTCAGGAAATAATATCTGTGCTAATTAAAACCACTAGTTAAAAGCTTCCTGTTTGTTCCTCCAGTTGCCCCAAGGAGTGACCTTCCCCCCAACCCATTTTTTTTCATATGTTGCTACCATGTTTTCCCTATTTCCCAGCATGTAACTAAAATACACCCTTTTACATGTCAGAATATTTGGAAAACAGTCAGATACTGAGATTTTGCTCCTATTTTCAACCTTAACAATTCTATGATTCCATGATTCTATGATTTTTCATAATATACTGGGCCATCAATATTGCTGCTTTATTGATTGTGGAAGAAATAAAGCTAATTTTCTTCATAAATGCCAGGTATTCCATGTATGTTTTTCATACAGCACATCTCAGGCACATTTAAATGGATGCATTTCCCAATTACCTTCGCCAAGCAACAACATCATATGCTATTTGCAACCTTCTTCAATATACCCTTCTCTTAGCTCATCCGTCTCTACGCCTGCCCTCTTGGCTCAACCACTTCAGCCAGAAGATACTATGTTGGAAAGCAGGTAACTACTCACCCATCTTATTTCTTCAACATTTTCAACTTTTGGCAGCATCATGCTTGAAGGAAGGGCCCTGGACTGCAAAAGCACCTCCAGATCTTGTTCTGCCAAACCACTGGACACAGAATTTATCCGAACGCATTTTTCAGTGTGGCCAAAGTCAAACTCTTCAAGTGTTTTCACCACTGCCAGTCTTGCTTCTCTCTGCAATATATATATGTAAAGGCACAGGAAGGAAGAAGGAAAGAAGGAAAGAAAACATTTATTTTTTTATTGATGAACAAGGCCACTGAGCAGAAAACTTGCTAAAATGGCGGAGGGGAAAGCTAGACAGCCATTATATATTTTGTCCCCAAAATGTCTATCACTCTTGGTCTTTTTCTACACCACTCATCACCACAACGTGACCTTTCTAATTTCTTTATAGCTAATAGATAAATGCTCACGCTTCAGGCCTAAGTATTTCTACAGTGCCATTGTAGAAAGCAAGCAGTGTGTCCAGTGTTACTGAAGATGTCCAGCAAACACCAGTCTTTATAGGATGTACTATCATACATTTATATAAAACGATTGTTGTAATCCATTGCTCTCTGGCATGTGCTGAAATAGCACAGACGCTATTTTAGCGAGCACGGATACATGTACATTTCCTTGGTTTTGCTACAAACATATTTTTCTCCCTAAGTGTGAAGCGCATGAAAGCCCATAGCAGCGTGCGCGACTCAGGTGTTGTAAGAACAACACCAAGGGACCCTGTGGTTTTCCTTGAACCCTGTGAAAAGATTCTCTCCTAGCGGCACAGAGCACAACCTCCAAAGCCACTTGCTCCTCATTGCCAATCCATCATTACCATTCTCAGACTGTAAATGTACAGATCTGCTTAATATTTTTGATCAACATGAAGAATACTTGAATGCTTTACGGCCATGAAACACTTTTATTGGCCTCCAGAAGAAGAGGGCAGGGGGAAGGAAAGCACTTGGGCTCCCGACTTCCTGCCAATTTCAGTTTCAAAACCAAATTCCTCGCGCTCGCCAACAGCCCCTAACAAATTCCCATTGTCGGAGCGAACACTTATCAAAAGTCATTTCATTTGTGAAGAGTTTTTACGGCACTAATAAAACTTTAAAGCTCCTGGCTCACGCGCGCGAGCTCAGGAGAGGCTTTAACCATAAGCAGCCGCTGACCGGTGATGCCTGTCGAGAAAGCAGACGAAGCCGAAGAAAAGAAGGAAAAAAGAGGTCCTCAGAGTTAATACCCAGGCTAATAGCAATCAGCGAGACAGCACACGGCGGTCAATTTAAACCAGGCGGCCGCGGGGCAGAGGGACAGACGCGGCCCCTGACGCGGTGCGGGGACAGCAGCGCCTCGCGGCCGGCTCGCACGAGGAGCGGGTGGCCGGGACGCGCGCCAGACACCTCCACGCACGCGGATTGACCGTGTCCAGAGTCACGGCAAAATAGGGAGCAGTGGCTCTCAGTGGGCAGCGGGAACGGATACTGGAGCGGAGAGCTGACGAACCTTCGGCATGGTGCTGCCAGCCAGGCTCCTTTGCAGACCTTAAAAACATGCCCCATAATCGCAGAGAGGAGAATAAGGTCCCTGCAGTCCTGTGTCCCCAGTGTAGCCTTTTTCAGAAATATCCAAGCCCTATGATGCCACTCGCGGCCAACACAAGCGCCCTGCCCTGCCCTTCTCAGAGCAGGAGCAACCGGCTCTCCGGGCTAGCCGCAAAGTTTCCGGGGCTGATGCAGCACAGCAGTCTAAAAACTCCTCTCCAAACCAGTCTACGCTCTTAATTAAAGTCAGATTATCGCAGTTTCAGCACACACTGATCCAATTTGCAAAATGAAGATCTCCCCAAATCACCCACTAAGGCGGCGTCCAATTCCAGCGGAAGACACATCACTGGGAAACTCCTCACAACATAATTTATTATGTTTTTTTTTTTTTTTTTCCCTCCAGATTATAATAATGAGCACTAGACTGTCTCAGTAGCTATTTTCCTCCCCAGGCTGCAAACTCCCTTCCCAAAAAAGACAGATCGTGTCTTTCTAGGTATATTTCCATACAAAACACTTATTAACAGGCTGTTGCTGTTATCAATTTACATAAACTAAATGTGCAGCCCTCTGGTACGTATCCCAAAAATAACCAACAACTTCACTGAATTTATACCAACCAACAAGCACGGGGAGGGGGGTTGTTGTTTTTTCCCATATTTTAATAGAAAATATGTTGCTATGTTAGTTAACACACCCATACCATCTGTTGGGTTGAGCATTGATGCATTTTCTTAGAACCACTACATTTTAGGTCTGTTTGCCTAGATCTGTCTGCTGACAGACCCCAGAATGGGAAAGACTCTCTCCCATGGTAAAATGCTTCGAATCATCAGGATTCTGGATCAGGAATTGATTCACATTTTTAATCATGGGTCAAACTGTCAGGACCTGGTTGCCCAAAGACAGATCTCCTGAGGGGTCTCACCTTGCATCTGTCTGAAAAAAGTGGGGAAAATCCCTGTGATGTTTGTGAAGCAGCATCAGGTCCCCACACAGGTTTCCAAGAAAGCATTTTATGGGTAAATAGGAAAATGTAAAAATGGGAAGACATTTCTGCCTCATTATGCAATGGATCACAGATAGTACTCTTTTTGCATGATGCATGCAAAAGCTACCTACACTACTTTAAATAGTAGTAGATAAAATACATGGTGCTTGATACAGTAATGCTTTTATAGCAATAGAGGTAAGGATGAACATGCTTTCCAAACTGTATATAAACTCCCTGCCAAGAATGGTCAAGCTGGAAATTTTAAAGAGCAGTGAGAGAAATGATTTATTGTATTCTTCACATTAGAACTACAGCACCAGACAGGACTCTGCCACGAACAAATTGGTGATAGAGTAATAAACCTAATTGTTAAATATAAATACATTACTCCATCCCCAAGTAGCTTGGGATTACTGTATCCCAGGTAGTGCTCAGCTTCCATGGGAGTTGGGCACTTCATTAAATTGAGAAAGAAAAATGACAACAGACAACTTTCATGGTAAGCAGCGATACTATTAAAATTCGTCCAGCTGGCAGCTTTTACTGGAAAACCCATTCTGGGGCTGCTTAAACGTCACCACGCTGGTCAGCGTGGCTCTTTCTGCACCCGTTCTGCTTGATGGCGAAGAGGACACGGGCAGATTTTCATAGCCCTATTCAACGACAGCCATTGCAGGAGAGAAGGGCCACGGTGACGGAGCATCACGGATGAATCAGCCTCCACCAGGGCCTTGCACAGACCCCGAAATTAAAGACGGGGGCACACACGTAGCCGGCTCGATGGGCACCCGTTAAAGCTAATAACTAATCCTCACAAGTTCCTAGCGCTGCATTATCAAATCTGCAAAGAAAACAACATCCGTCCACTTTTACACTCCAGTGGAAGAGGTGGTCCCTCGCGGCGGGGCTGCACAGTCTCGCCATCTGGAGAATAAATCGAGTGTGAAGTACAGTATAGTTTGGGACCAAGCTCCGTGGCGGCAGCCCAGCAGTTAGTTCATTAGTTCCAAACTTCCAGGGATTAGTGCGGTATCAATTCTGCTGTCGGATGGGATAAGGCGGGCAGGAATACGAGATTCGAGGAAGAATGTGACAAGCCAGGAGGCCGTGGCTTAGGTCGAAAACGGCTGCATCCAGACACACCGAAAGAAACTCCCGAAGCAGCCGTGGGAGCAGAGCCTCTGAATGCCCGAATTGGACTCTGTACCTTTGCTCCTCTTCTGCTTGCTTTTTGTTCTGCTTTTCCTTTAAGCTCTAGGGCAGCACGCAGCCCCTTCGGCTTTGAAGCCGAAGGAATGGCAGGGCATGGGAAGCTCACCCACCCGCTCACCCTGCACACGGCGCTAATAAAGAAATAATGAAACCAAGATGTTCAGATGTGCAGAGCTTGGGCTTGGAACAGGAGACAGAACAACAACAACAATAAAACAACAAACATTTTCTACTTTCTCTGGAAATTGGTAATACACCTCACCAGTCCGTTTTCCAGCACCGTGGTTTCCAGAACTGCCTGATTAAGGGGAGGAAAGAGAAAGGCCTATATCTGCATACATATGTGCATGCATAAGGTCCTGTTCCTTTCGAGCTGCAGCACTGTTGTACTTCCTTTTCCTTGCATATTCTTATACCTTCTTTGTTTTGGTTTGGTTTTTTGAGACCTTAGGGTGTTAAGTATATTTAAAGATATATTTTTATATAGATCATCCCAAAGACATCCATAGATCTCATCCCATTAACATCTTAAAAAAAAGGAATTCATATAAAAATGTACATATATGATGCACTAAAATGGCTGGCCAGAATGTATCATCCTCATTGCGATAATAAGTTTGCATGTTTCAAATGGCAAATCGAAAAATTAATTACTGTAATCACAGCTCAAGTTATTTTTTGTGGCAGGTCTGACATGATAAAAACATACAATTATGTGTTAATGTTACTTCCCTGGAGTGGTTTGTTTGCAGAACTTGACAGTGCTGAATCTTTTGTCACTTACATTCGTTCATACCATGCAAATCTAGATGTTGCCTTTATCCTAGAAGACACTGCAGAAGCACACAAGTGTGCCCATAATATTATACTGGCAAAACTGAGTGTTTGCAGAGGGAAATCCTGACATTTTCTCCATATAGATTTACAAGATACAGAATATAGAATACATACAGAATAGCTTCAAATTCACAAATGGGATCAGCAGGGGAAAAGAAAAAATACATTTCTTTTCAAGGAAACAAAGAAAACCAGAAATGTGGAGCAGAATGTTTCTGAAACCAGGAAATACTTGTTCATGATACCTGTCTTCTCCTTGTGCCAGATACTTGTAAGGATAAATCTTTAGAATGGTAAATATTTATTTTCAGTTAGTCCAAAGAACTGTCATAAGAAAACACATATGTTGCAAAAGCTTCTAGAAGCAGTTATTAAATCATTTATTTTAGTTACTTTATAGGCCGATTAATCAATTCAGGGTTTTTTTTAAAGAGCTGTGCAGCTTTAAAACACATTTTCTTTCAGTCCAGCGGAGAACATGCTAGACCCTACATGCAATCCTAAAAGCAAGAAGCGAAGAGGCTGGGGGAGAGGAAGGCCTCCAGGGCTTATGATGCTATTTCTCCTCTGCGATGTAGGTGTACACATGTTTTAGACCACTGCAAGATTCTGATTTTTCTGCTCCTCTTTCTTGAAATGTTCAAAAACATCTTTTCTCCTTAATAAAAATTTGGTCTATTCAAGCCTTCTCTTTTTTTTTACACAATCCTTTCCACTTTTCTGAAAAAAGAGATACTTTATCACCTAATGATTCACCTGAGTGCATCGCTAGCATCTGCTGCTTCCTCTCTGCTCTGCGGACTGCCTTTAGGTGCTGTACGTGGTCTAGCAACACTCAAACTGAAGCAAACTCCCTCCATGCTGCGGATTAACCTGCCGCTTCGCTGTGCTCTGCTGGGGCATCGTAATGGCCTGACCCGTTTTCCTGGAAGCTTCGTTCCAGATCTCGCCATGCCCTAACGCGCCTCGCCGTAATATTTCTCCGTGTTTCCGGAGGAGGAGGTCTCTCAGAGCTGTCGGTGGCTCCTCGGGAGCCGCCGCGGAGCCTTAGCCAGTGTCCCCCTCCTCCTGCCGCCGCCGTGGGGACCCCGGGGAGGGTCGGTGGAGATGATCCGATATCATCCGCGCTGGACACTTTCCAGCTAGGACCATCCAGCAGCATTTGGGCTCAAGCTACCAGAAAAGCAGGGAACCGAAGAGCAAGGCCACGGTGACAGGCGGGGACCCGGAGCGGGGAGCATCCCGCAGCACGGGGCTGCCGAGCACCAGGACGCTCCCCACGAGCAACACGAAATCACGTTTTAGATAATTCTCACACGTGCAGATCCCTTATAAAAAATGTACATAGAGGCCAGAGTACTGCTAATATGAATGGACGTACAGAAATGTTGATACAATATGAAGACTTAGCATAAATCCCTCTGCTTGTTCCAGGACCAATGCAGCATTTTATTTACGTGTGAGGATATGCATAAACACAGAGACAGGCTTCTACCTTAGGACTGCGTGTACAATACTATTTTAAACCTTTTACTTTTTTTTTTTTTAAATGATAGAATCATATGCAGTGGCTCCAGCAAAGGACAATTTTGTTCCCGTACGTAGGCAGCCATTCTCGGTCTGCCAACTTTTATAAACACTTATGAGAGAGATGTAAACAGCCTTTCAATTAAGACAAATCAAGCTAACACTAATTTAAGCTGGCTGCAAGATGTAGTCTCTTTACTTTTCGCCCAGCTTTCTGTGGATGCTTTTCCTTGTGTGACATATTAGCATCACAAATGAAAACGCTTTAGAAGCATTAGTGTTAATTGGTCTTCCTGGACAGTCTGAATGAGCTGTTGCATGATGAAATGAGACCACAAAATATTCAATTTGATATAATAAAAAAAAATAGCTTCACATTTCTTTCACAGGGCACAAGAACTTCTCCATATGTTATGGTTATTTTTATTTTAAAAATATTCTGGTTTAAGACATATTGTCTTGGCATAACATATAATAAATTATTATGGAAAATGTTCACATCTAGGCATCCATGTATCATTTTTGTAAATGTATCTTTTTGTTAATACTGGTAATGAAATATATGTTTGAACAAGGGGGTTGGACTAGATGATCTCTAGAGGTTCCTTCCAACCTCAACCCTTTTGTGATTCTGTGATACTGGTCTTCTACATTTTGTGAAAAGTACATGTAATTTAGCGAAGTGATAATTTTTATTCAGTAGCTAATTTCAGGTGCGACGACTCTAACTGAGCTATCGATCAAACATTTCAAAGCTAAGCAAATGTCTGCTATCAAAAACCATCTAATTACCACTTCAATTATTAATAGTTTGAGGGAAAAAACAATTAAAACCAAATACGGCAAACATGAAACAGTGGGAAATGTTCAAGGCAAAATAGAGATAAAATAAAGGTAAAAAAGATAAGTTTATCAGTTCATTCAAAGGAAACCAACCACAAGACTGAATATAAGGAAAAATCTCCTAAATTAAGGAAAGCACCTGCAGTATTCCTTGAACTGTAAGACAGACTCATGAAAGTCACCTATGAATGAAATCGGGTATCCTGGGCCATGACTTTGTTCATCTGCCTTTTTTTGGGAGCACAGTTCTTTTCCCAGTCTACCCACAATCTCAGTAAAACTAGGTGTGCTAAGCAGAAAACTTGGAACTACCTTTTTTTTTTTTTTAAAATAAATACTGCTCTATGATCACCTCTTACCTTGTTTTTCATATAGCAGCCTTATCTGCACTGGCAAACCAGCAAATGAATATTTTGTAAGGGAGCAAAATTTTGAAGAATTCCGTAAATCCAAGGGTTTACAGGTCATCACCACAGTTTGTATGACCAAACACTTGTATAAAAAAGCTCTCCTCTCCTCATCTCCATGCCGTATTTTGAAGCTAAATGGTGTCGTTTTGTAGATGCATGTGTTTCCATGCAACAGATTCAGCATGGGATTTATGATACCAACTGATCACTCGGATGTCATATGCTGAGCAAAGCACACCGTGAAGTCCTCCCACTAGATCTGCACTGTCTAGAATAGGAGTTCTTAAACCTTCTTATTTCACGGGCACCTTTTCAAAGCAGTGATTAAATCATGCAGTCCTGTCCTCCTTTCAATTTCTATTTATGGTTCCTGTGAGGATATCCATACCGTCCTATAACTTAGCATCTCACTTCACTTGCAGATCTTGGGCCCGACTGCCCACAAGACATTAGCTGCCAGCTTATATCCCAACTCTCCTTTGAAGGGATTCAGCTTTTTCCTGAAAACCAAAATGGAAGTGTGGGTCTAGAGATGAGTGTCTCCAGAGATCACCTCCAAACAGCAGCAGGGACAAGACGGCACCACGTCATCCTGCTCAGCAAGGCCTTCAAACAGGCACACGCGTTGCCTTGGCATGCCCCAGGGCACGCAACGCGCAGCGTCAGCTGCATGTCAAAAACAGCCCCTGTTGCTCATTTTATCTCAGGTGTTCAAACAGAAGAAAAATGATACTGAAAAATAATAATTACATTCTTGGTCCACCTGAGCGCTGCCCTAAGTCACAGAGAGACCCAGAGCCTCTTGCTCTGTACCCATCCCTGCAGCCCGTCAGCTCCCGAGGGTCCCCACCACACAACGTGGACATAAACCCCTCTGTCCCAGCAGGCCTGGGCAGCAGGCATCCCTCCCTGGAGCAGCAACATTTAGTGTTGTGGACGTAGCCTAAAACTGCAGCAATTACTGCCACCGGAAAGTAATGTAAGGAGAGCATGAACATAATTTTAGATGCCTTCAAGTTCAGAAGCTTGTAAGAAGTAGAGGCCAAAAGCACTGAATAGATAGCTCTCCACAGGATTGTTCATGTTGTTCAATGTGGGGAACTTTGATCTAGTCAGCTTTACACTAAATTGACACAAGTCCTGCCTTCCTGCAAAGCAGACTTGCTTTGTACACGTATTTTCCAGCCAGTGCTTAGCTTAATGAGAACTAACCTCAGTACACCAGATTTGGCATGCCACAAGTCCTTCCTCCTCCACTACTGGAAGGGCTTCCTTCTGATAGAGATCCCTCTTGGATGGGTGGTTGTGACCAGTCAAGGAATCCCCAAACTCCATTCCCCACTAAATGCAGGTTTTAGCAACCCCTGTAGGCAGCATTTCTTCAGATGCTCCTGAAGACGTCACGAGGCCACTCACTCATCACTGTTCAATATGGGCAGAGCACAAAAATGGGCAAGAGCACAAAAATGACAGCGCGCTTCATCTCCCCCGAACAGGCAGAGAGGAAGCAGCACCAAAATGCCACATCCTGCATGTCCCTGCTAGCTGTGACTAGCTGATGCAGAGACGGAGCCCTCGTGTAAAATAAAATAAAATTAACTCTGTGACTCACGCGCTCACGGCAAGGAACAAGAACCTTTTACAAATGACTTCACTTGTTTTCTGGGGTCTAAACCAAATCTGACGATGTGAATTTGTGCCTGCCCAGACCTATGATCAGTGTTAAAGTGAAACAAGTTATTTTCTTCAGTGTGAAAGTGGTACTCAATGTGGTGGTTATTTTCTAGGTCAAATCTCCGCTGTGCCAATCTGGTGTTCACAGTATTTGTACTTCACTAATATAAGGGTATTGTACATTATCGGTACAATATAATACACATCTTTATAAGCATACAGAGAAGAAATCTTAATTGTTTATTGGTGTTCTTCAAAACCTTCTTAGGCTCCTCGTTCAGATATTCCTGGCTATCCTGGAACAAATTACTGGAGCTGGCCACATTTCTTTCTTTAACCTTTTCTTTCTCAATAAATCAATTGCTTTTAATAGGAGCCTGACTGAGGAGGTGCTCCTTAAAGGAGCTTTTAGAATCGCTGCAAGGTTTAAAGGTCGGTACATACTCCTTAAGAAAAGGATTAGATAAATGCTGCATATTGTTGATTTCCGCAAGTTCTAGCAGTTCCTGCCCCCTTCTGCATCTCCTTTTACTCCCACTTCATGTCCCCCACCCTAGCACTTCCAACACAACTCCTTCCTGAGCCAAGAGGCAAACTGGATCACTGAAGCAATCAGATTCGGAAACCCCAGGTTTATTTTATTTCTGGGTGGGTAGTGGGGATTTTTTAAACCCCATAGGTTCCGTGTTCCTGTTCCCAGTCTGGCCACACAAACACCTGTGTCACTGCAAGGGGCTTTCAAAGGACACGAGCAAGCAGCAAGTCTTTTTCTTCCACCAGCACCAATAATCTGGGCCACCCAGCAAACAGCCTGCATGCATCTTCAGCAAAGCAATGAGGTTTCAACCCAAAGGTGGATTTTCCTCTCTAGGTTACTCAGTCAGAGAAATCTGCCCTCCTTTTGGAGGGAGCCCGGCTTGTGGCTTTGTCAGACCGAATCCCTGGAGCTGTCCCAACATCTAGCCTTCCTACTTGTTTCCTGCTGGTTGAGAGAGGTAGGATTCAAGCAAGCTCCTGCAACCCACAGCAAGCACCACTAGCAGTTCCTCTACTTACCTACGTACCTGTTTGCCTGTAAGGCTACCTGGGGTCTCTGAAAGCAGCACACTTCATTAACAGTTGACAGTTAACTACTGCAGATCCTGCTTAAGTCTCTCCATACCATTTTTCCAGAATGTGAGGACTCTATCACCTATGTTTCCATCACCTACTGTTAGCTGCAGCCAAGTCCATGTTCAGCATGGATCTCATTCAACTCAAGCAGCCTGCGAGGCTTCCCATTCCTTAGACCTGCTTTATCAAGCATTTTTCTCTCACTTTTGGGACAACAGCTCTGCCAAATGAAATGTCAATATAAGACTAATAAGATGGTTCAATTTTCAATCCTTTCTTATATGGCAAATGCTGTCTAATAAATGCTGGAGCTGGACTTGACTCTGCCTTTGTACTGATTTAACTGTTTTAAATTTAGCTAATATCAATAACATTAACTGGATGCAAAGCTTTGGCAGACATCTGCTTACCAAAATGCTGATAGTATATTTTATTTTCCTACGTGAATGAATTTTATGGACACTAAAGATCTCTTAGCAATATAATTGCACTCAGACAGTGGTGGTACTTTTTTTTTCTTTAAAATAATCCTAAGCCTACAGAGATAAAATGGAAGTGAGTGTTCACGAGTTTGACATCCGATAAATTATCATTTTTCTTCACAGTATCCAGACAGCTTCTTTTATTGTTGTGAAAACTGTCTGGATTAAACACGTATTTTGGATATGTACAACAATTCTGTGTCCCTTTCACTTGAAATGAACCTCCTTCTTGATTTGAATACCGGACTGCCAAAAGACATTCACAAAAATATGCCCTACTAACCCAAAGAACACTTTTTAACAGACACAGTTTTGCTTTACCAGATAAACCTGCCTGTTTACCCCTTCCGACTACCCCTGTAATAACGTGTTTTGCATTAGGAACAGCGTGCAACTTCTTCTCCCCGGAGCTCTCGGCTACTCGGGCTCCAACAAGAATCCCCGCTCCTGTCATGTGCACCAGATGCAGATTAATCCTGATAGGATTCAGGTGATGCCTTGGCAGAGGCCGCTCCTTGGGCTGCCAGCCTGCCACGACGCATCACGTCAGCCTGGTGGCCGGGCCTACAGCCTCAGCACGTTCCTCTGCTCCAAGCGGCCATTCCAGGAGGGCAGTGAGACAGCAGCCCCTGCGAGCACAGGCCTGGCCCTTGCTCTGGTATGTGCTCAGGGATACGGCAGGCTGCTGGGGCCCTCTGCTAGCTTAAGCGTCTCTCCTGTGATGGTCACTTGTAGCTGGGCTATGAACAGGGTTACCCTCAAACAGCTTACCCACGGTTTGCTCTAGGGAACTGATTTTCTGTGAGGAAAACAGAGCTGCGCCACTTAATCGACGCGCTACTCCCTACCGTTCTGTCCCACCACTCTTCCCTTTGGCATGCAGTGGCCAAGTGAACTAGCTGGGAAGTCTTGTCTCAAGAGGCTGTAGGTTTCTGCAGCTCCACGTGGGTTGTTCCTCTTGGGTCAACTGGACTGCTCCAAAACCTGGCGGTGCTATAGCAGGCACAACAGTGCCAGAAAACTGTTGTTAAAATATGTCTCTTACCAAAGTCTCTTTCTCTTCTGGTTCCTCATTTGAGCAAACACTTTCCCAGGTGTTCCAACCTCTGGTGATCTCTTCCAAATGACTCCCAAGGGTTTTAACTCCTCTCTTTCAGGAGTCTTTGACGAGTCTTTGAGGAGTCTTTCAGGAGTCTTTAAGACCTTCTATTTATTTTCTATATTATTGAAAAATGTTAAGGTCCTCTATTTTGAAACTACTGGTATCCATCACTTCAGTTGATTTATTAAAATTATTTTAGGAAAAACATCCCTATGTCCCTTCATGCTCTTCATATAACCTTTTCCAGTAAAATTCCTATTTCCAACTGACTGATTTGATCTTTGCTTTAAGATATTTTTTCATCTGTTGCTTACTTGGCTTTATTTATTCTTGACCAGGTTTCACAGCTTCAGATTCTGTGTTGGCAGTTTCTTGGCCAGTTTTCATTTCCTGTTGACCAGGAATAATCTCTGCCAATATGGAAGCTAAGTCCTCTATTGCTGTCCAAGCAGGAATCAATTATGCTGAATCTTATTGCTGTAAGTCTACACTTAACACACATCTAATCCTCTTTGCAATGATCACCTACCCTAACACAAACTTTGTCACATTTTATGAGAGGTGATGAATATTAACGAATTATTCTAGCCTATTTACATGTATGTTTGTAAATAGATGGGTATTAGGTAAACGAAAATAGCAAGACAACAGTAGCAAAATGGCTTCAGTCTACTTGATCACAGAAAGATAAATACATATATATATCTTTTTAAGAACAGTGCTTCAGCCTGCGTTTCTCAGGACAGGTCACTGTTCAACTCCACACACATTTGGACCTACTTTCTGGCTATTATACTTTAAGACACGCATTGCAGAATTACTATACAGCCGCAGGCAGGTCGAACCCTTTTGTTCTATATACCATTCAGACTCAACACGAATGCACAATCTGGCGCCACGAGCTTTCAATCAGCAAATTCCGTGTGCCCAAAAGTTCGGCTCGGCTTTTTTATCCTGAACAATGCGGGAGCAAGGGGAAAAGCCTAATATTTTATCCTCTGCTTTGCCTACGTGGTCTTTGTCCACCAGTGGTTTTCAGCATGAAAGACAATTCCCTTGGATATAACTGCTTTCACGGAGCCTTTCTCTTACAGACAAGGATATGTTGAATTACAGTCAGTGTTTGCTGTTATCCTAACCTGTTTTTCAAATGATTTTTTTTTCCATCGGAAGATGCCTCTCTGTCTTCTGTGCCACTCATTTTGTTCCATCTCTGTCTGTCTTCCCTCCCCAGGACTATGCCATGGCACACGCTGAGGGCTGAACACAGGACAAAATGCAGAAATTTTGCTCTCTCGATCTCCCATCTCCTTCCTTCATGCTTTGGTTGTACTTTTTTTCATGGATACTAGTCAAACAAGTTATTGAAATGTTTTTGTTTGTTTTTTGCTGTTTCCCTCCCTTGCCTTCAGTCGATGTTTGTAAAGCATTTAACACTACACCAGGCGGGTTAATTTACTGCACTGGTAAAACAGGCTATTTGGAGTGTCTTGCAACACTGACATGTTTTCAGCTTGAAAATCAGATGTCTCCATCCCAAAGGAAAGAATTCTTGCCAAAGCTTTGTTTATATCGATGCCAGGTGCAATCTGGCCCAACAGTGGTAATGACATATGAACACTAAACAGTTTGTAAAAAACATGCTTCAAAATGAAATCTGAATCGCATATACAAAGACCCAGGTAAGAGACTTACTATGAATTTGTCTGGTGTAGGAAAATATTTCTTTGCAGAAACATTAATTTGGCTTCTGGGATCCCTTTAGTGTTATTAGTGGCTTCTGATTTCAATTTTTTTTTTTGTTACAGATTGTTTTTCTTTTGCTTCTGGTAGAGTTTTCAAAGCCACAGGTTTATTGTGTAGAAATATTTTAACAAGAATTACTGTAATTACTGTATTTAATACTTTATTTTGTACATGGGTCTCACATGACTAACAAAAGAAACCCTTTCTCTTTTTGCCTCTGGAGAGAGACCAGCCCTGATTCGGCGAGAATTAGAAGCACTGAAATGCAGACTGCAACACCTCCTGAAATGGAATTGCCAGAACTGAATTGCATCCTCTCCTTTTTAGACAAGTTCAAAAAAGGCTTTCATCCCCAAAGGAGATTTTTTGGTTGCTGCTGGCTACACAGAGGGAAAAAAATTGTTAAACCTGTAAGACAGTCATGACCCTCAGATTAAGCAACTCCCTGCCCATAACGTGAAAGCATCAGAAACCCTTGTAGGCTGCCGCTTGCAAATGATTGCCTGAGCTCTGTGATGCTAAAATCCTCGTCATTGCATTTAAAACTCATGGTCAGATACAACTGTGGAAAACAACAGCATGCAAAGCAGCATTTCACACTCAGGGCTTTTAAAAATATGCACAGATTAAAGCCAGAATCTATTAAATTGACACTTCCACTACAGCAAGGGCCATTTACATGAAGATCTGGGCCTTAAAAATCAGTGACATGTTTATGTAGCAATCAGAGTCTTAATCGCTTCAGAGGGAAAACATTAAAAACCAAACACCCATTGCTGCTGTTTAGTATTTGCATGGCAGTAACGAAGGGGCTCGTCATAATCTGTAGAGCAGATAGTCACAGAGCAGATAATTTGCCTGTAGAGTAAAACAAGAAAAAAGGGCGAATAACTCAAAGAAAATATTTTACAAAAAGCTATTCATGTGCACAACCCATTACCTCACCACATACCTAAGTGTCAGCCAGGGGTTTTGGTTTTATCCTAGGAAAAGCAATTTCTTAGAGAGAAATCTGAGGGAAATTTCCAGGATTCCTTTCCCATGAGTTTGAAGTAAACCCATGAGATAAATATGCCTTTAAAATGAGAGATGAGCCACTTAATATTTTAATTCAAACTTCAGAAATCATGATTCTTGAATCAGTGCCTCAGCAGAAAAGGAAAGACTCAAGTTTGCAGATGGCAAGTTGCTTGTTGCAATCTGAAAGGGTCTATACTATAATGGCAAAAAACATGACTATATACACTTTCTTCCTCTGTCCATCTGCCACTGTTATAGTCTAGTGTGGGGGTGATTTTATTTAAATTTGGACTGTTTGCAGGCTGATTTCTCATTTCTGCTATCATTCTGTTTGTCACAAAAAAGCATAAATAGATTTTTTTTTTTTAAAAAAAAAGAACGGATGTCTTAGTGCTATGTGACTTAAATAGTGAAATCACTGCAATAGACTCCCACTGAAGAAGTCTTCCTACATCTGCTGCCGTTTTGCATGGCATCTTGTTCAGGGATTGTGTATGTATATCTTTGCATGGAGGGTTTGGGAATCTTTACAACGTTTATTAGTATTTTCTGGAATGGAAGATGCAGAATAGAGGCAATGACTAGAGAGACCAAGGATAAAGGAAGAGAAATGCATTAATAATAGCAAATGAGTAATGAAAATGGCTATGTAATTTAATAATATTTAAAGGTCATATAAAGAGTCATCTCGTCTAACTCAGATGTACTGTTCGCCTTCCCCCAGGAAAAGCATATACTAAAGCAGGAGCTTGCCACAGTTTCCCCTACACTCATTGCACCAGAAGGAGCACCAAAGGACAGAGGTAGCTATCAGGAACTCTTACTATAAACATGCAGCTCATTCTCTTCTCCTCTTATTCAAGCCTTGGCCAGAATAAAGAAAAAGTAAAAATACTTTTTTTTTTTTTTTCCATAGAGGGACTAAAGTTGTCTTGTAGTTTTGGCACCTTCTGCCATGGGACCCTCATTCTACTCCGTGCCTCTCGGAGCAGCACTCAACACAGACTAACCCAGAGGTCCAGGCCCTTCCCAGGCCTTATTCCCACCTTTGGCTTCTGGGCTCACAGCCCAGGAGTTGTTCCCAGCACATGGCAGGGTTGTCCCCTGCTTCCCGGACAGCAAACTAGCAGGTTTGGAGACCAAAAGCAGCTGCCCCAAACTACCCAAACTGCCGAACTGTCTACAGAAGAATAAAAGAGCTTACGACATAAAATTATCACCTTAATTATCCATGGTTTTTTAGCTGGTGTATGATGCTGCAGGCTACATACGGTGGTTTTAGAGCCTGTATCTTACTAGCTGAAGGATCTTGAAAAAACAACAACGTGAAGGCAGATTTTAAAAGGTTCATTTCAAATATCTTATTTTGTGAAAATTGGAAGATTCTAAACTAAAATTAGTAGAGACTGTTAATTCTCCTCTCTCTCCTTTTGTTGAAACAGAAAAAAATTGTTTAATCTAGAGGCTAAGCCTCATTATCACAGCAAACATTTCACCCTGTGTTTTGTGCAAGCTGGCAATGAGGTGGTTACCAGGAAGGTTTCATTTTGCTTTTAGTTCCATGGCAAGTGCCCTAATGAAGTAGGAAGAAGAGTCTGGCCTATGGTTTGGCACTGCTTTTCAAGGCATACATCTGGGTATGGGTCATCTGTCCAGTCTAAATAATAACAAAGTCTCGAGAGCTTCTAGGCAGCCCATGTTTATGGTTTTGTTTTTTTTTGTTTTCTTTTTCCTTTAAGATTCAAAAGGAACTTTCATTTTTTTGCAGCTTGTGTTCAATATTTACCTCCCAGTAAAATATTATTGACACAATATAGCATCCGTGTTATTCTAAAGTCACTAAAAACAGTGTTGAAGAGCACTGCTTGCTGTGGATGTGAAAATATATAAACATGAACTTATTTCTTTAACTAAAGAAAATGAATAGGCAGGAGACCAAAGCTCATGTAAAGAATAAGCAGGTTTTAACCTATGTAAGCTTGAAAGTAGCTAGCATCTCTGTCACTTAATGTCAAGGGGGGGCAAACTGCAGTGCTTCTTTTTGCATTCACTTCTAGCAGTAGTAACCCAAGATGCGCGAGTGAAGAACCAGTGTCACACTTATAATCTGGAATGCTGTAAAATGTATCACTTCAAATTTTCAGATGAACTGATATATTTATCTTAACTGGATCTAATTAGACCTAATTTCCATAGCATATCAATTATTTTCCTCATTAGAGTAGCTAATGCCATGTTCAGATATCATGGCAATCAAGCTTGTGATTTCTGGAGAACTGGTTAGAAGGCTTAGTATTAAGTGTGTTTCCAACTGTGAAATGTATCCTTCAGAGCAATGCCTCCCAGTCTACTCACTTTGTTCCAGGATTCTCGGCAGCATATGGCCACTGGAACCGATTAAATAACAAGAAGTAAGACAAAGTCAGCGATGAGTCAAAAATAGCTGCACTACTGAATCGCCTTTCAAAATTCTGTCTCCAGCAAGAAAAATAAGGAAGAATAAGACATGCAATTAGAAGAAATTAAGGTCAATTTTCAAGCCGGGTTGCCTACATGTTGCCTTCGAAATCCACGTCAGGCACCTCAAATAAAAGCAGTCTGATTGAACACCTGCAGCTCTTGGCAATGCGCTCACGCATATAAGGCAACAGGGCAATTCTTGTGCACAAAGTCTCTACTTCTCATTTTTATTTTCTCAATTACCTAGAACTCCTAAAACTCCAGGTTCTAATCACTACTTTTGCCACGTTCCTCTCTCCTCCCAAAGAAGATGCCTTGATTTCCCACATACAGCCACGTCTGCAACACATACTTGTTGGCAAGCCCTATTTGCTCAGCATGAGGTTGAAGGCACTTTCTACATACAGGAACTTGCTGCGATACATTTGGCCAAAAACTTCCTCCCTGCTTTTTACCACTTCAGACATCCCTACACACAGAGGATGGGCTCCTCTCATCCAAAATGAGTCATCTGAAAGTCAGATGTCCTAGTTTTTTTGGGGAGGAGTCTTTATAGTTAATACAAAGAAGTCTGTGGGAAGATTTACATTTTCCTAAAACAGCTGCCCAGGACAGGAAGAAGATTTGTTCTTCGGAGGCCTCCAGCTCTCTCAGTCAAATACCTGGGGAGCATTCGCAGCTAGTTTAAGATCTAAATGCCGTCTTTCTGGAGAGCTAGAATAGGCAAAACGGATCTCACCTCAGTGTCCTCTGGCTGGTGGATGCCACTGCAGACAAGACACGCAATGTGCAGCTAGTTTAAGATCTAAATGCTGTCTTTCTGGAGAGCTGGAATAGGCAAAACGGTCTCACCTCAGTGTCCTCTGGCTGGTAGATGCCACTGCAGACAAGACACGCAATGCCTGGAGATGTAGCTCTGCATCTTCAGGACAAAGCCAAATGGAAGGTCATACCGATACATTTCAAGACTGAGAGTAGCCAGAAGTTTTCATTGACAGCTATACATTAACCAGACACTTGCCAACTGCATTTATTTCCTCTTATTTAAAGTGCACCAATGATTTAAATACGTATACATCAAATGAGGCAAAGGAAACAAAATGCAAGCTCAGGAATAAAGCAAAAACTTTATAAAATGCCTTCTAAAGCTGTGGAGTTGTTACGACTAGGTCACTTTTGTATCCAACTGCATTTACAAGTAAAAAAGATGCTTCAGCTGGTCAACCAAACAGTATATACGAACAAAACGTTCTAGCAACTAAACAAATGTGCTCTCCTGACCTGCTGCGCTAACAATGCTTAACTATCTAGAGCCCTCCAGATCCTTGCTGCCTGCCCCCAGCCCCACCACCCCGAAGCCCATCTGCTGATTTAATGAGCACGTTCAGGTAGACCAGAGTGGAAGCTGGCCACAAAACTCGTAATTCATTTAAACTTATATGGACGGTAACTGTGCCCGAAGACAATTTAGTTTGCTCCCTTTCATACTGAGCTGGAGTTGTTTGGTTTTCTTAAAAGAAATGGAACTGATAATTGTCACTACAGTAAGTAAATATGTCTCTGCATACATGTCGAAAGCAGATCCAGTGGTAAGAAGGTTACAGAATCTCATTTTGTGGCCCATCTGCTCCTTCTCTGCTTCCCAAGCCAACAGGCGCTAAGCCGGTATGGAGAATCCGCCAGGACACGGGGGAGGAGGAGACAGTCATGATTCCTCATCACTGCAGGCCTTTGGATATATACTACATTTTGGTATATACCATTATGCTTTCGATATATATTCCATTGTGATATATGCCCTTATGATGTTACAGAGTACAGACTCCATGTAATGGAGTCCAGAGCATAATTCAAATAATTATGTGTTGCAACACATTTCACAGTTCAAGACTTTCTCAAAATTTCAGTGTATTTTATTTTTCAGTCTAAATTACTTTCAGTGTATACATTTTGTCAGCTGCCCTATCACTCAAAATTAGTGCTGAAAGGAAAAAAAAAGTGCATTGCTTTAAAAAAAAGCCATAAGCAGAAAAAAAAGCAATAAAATAATCAGAATGAGATAGGAAAAGTCAACTGCATTCCTGTTGGAATTCATTTTTGTTCTAATATATACAGGCACTGGTGATCTTGAAAAAAATGAACATCACCCAGCGAAAAATTTCTAATAACACTAACACGAGAAAAATCAGAAGTTTTCTAAGACTATGAGAAGTAAATACAAAAAGGGCTAAAGATAACAAAATCCAAAGCTAGATAATCATTGAGGAAGATGAAGCAGAAAAGGCAGGTTATGAAAGACATATACCAAGTGATAACAGTAGTAAAATACAGCTAGCGAAGCTGTATTATGTCAAATCCATCTCTGCTACAACAGCATTGCCAGTATTTATTTATTTTCATTCTGGACACTTTTGTCATCAGGAAGACCATAATAAATGGATGTATGCTCATAGTGAAGCAAGAAGCACTGACAGAAGTATGAGCGATGAAAAGAGATGTATACATATTGCTTGGGTTAACTATGAATGTGAGGCAAGGCATCTACAGATAAAGCATATCAACACTCCATCAAAAGCCCAAAATTGTTGAACGTATGAAAAAAAAGAAGCATTGCCAGCATTCTGGATAAGGATCAGGGAGAAGTTACAAAAAATAAAGCCATTGTAGGAGGGAAAGTGTGTCCCATGCCTAAAGTGCCTAATCCTACATTAGAATCATTTTGACCACATGATGCAACAGGCACTGACCCAGTATAAAGTCCCTCTGCCAGATGATAGCTCTTCGTGCTTTCTGAACAGAGGTCATTAGCCCAGATCAGAGGCTGTGGATGTGCGTAACAGGCCCTCAGTTACCCTCAGGTAACTTGTGGCTTTCTCATTGGCCCCTTCTTGTCCTCTTTCCACTCTCAATGCTCCAAAGTTACAGCCCCTTGATGCCCCTTGGTTGGTATTCCTGGGAGATGGAGCAGCCCACATGCTAGGGTTTGGGTAGGCTGCATCCATACAGGGACTACTGGTGGGAACTCGAGATATTGCCATGCATGTGATCTGTGGATACTTAAGGACACTGGAGCAGTAGACAGACACAGGAAAGGTCTGAGTTAACCCTACGAAAGGGTCAATGGTAATGAAGGAAAGTTGAGGAAAGCACTGTAAGGAGCTTCCTTGCATCCAGAGAGACACAACTGGAAGTGCAACAGAAAGTACTTTTGAGAAGTGGTTGTCCTTTGATTGAGGACAACTTTGTTATTTCAAGAACTTAACCACACCATAAATAGAGATCACTGGAGGAAGCTCTTTGAACCCAAAAAGATGTCCAGAAATTCGCTTGACTTCCATAATGCTCAGTGTGGATGCACTGCTGATAGGCCCCAGCTCCATTGTCCCTTCCCTTCCCCCCCTACTCCCTTACCCCTCCCCACACATGCACACCTACTGCATGAGGATTTTAAAAAATCAAATTTTAACAAAAAGAAATCCCAGAATAGCAAGCTTTTACAGCTTTTATATTCATTTTCCACTGAAGCTGTCAAAGCATCTGTATCCTCAGGAGCTGGAAGAAAGCAACCAGGTCCCTTCTATCTACAACTCAGAGGTATCTAAATGAAAGGTGGTATCATTGTGTCAAGAGCCCTTGATTGGATTCTCTCCTGAATACGCCCTATTGCTTTTGGACTGATGCAAATGTCCATAATACTGCAAGAAAGAAGAGCTGAACTGTACATTGTGTAGAACTGAGCTGCTTTCTCTCTGCCTGAAACATGCAATTTGGTAATATTTTTTGTTTGAAGAATTTTGGCATCTGCAGGTGAGGCCAGACAATTCAAGGACACAAGTCTGGGAACAAAATGGAGCTGCAGTGATGAAGAAGATTCAGTGGAGTGAACGTGCAAAATCAGAGACCTGGCAAGGACAGCTATGGTGAGCTGGAACATGGGCAAGTTTCAGTGGAAGACGTTTGTCGTTTGTGCCCTTGTCCAGGACATGATTAGCAGAGGTCAGGTAATGAATAATATAGAACCAACCCTTTCTCCTCCAAAAAAGCCCATGTCTAACCTCTACAGTCCACCTCTATATGCAGTTGAAAAGGCTAATGCAAACATAGGCTTCTTTGATGACCTATGTGCTCATCAGCTGCAGAAAGTGAGGGCCAAGGGCTTTGCTGGCTTTCACTTTCCAGCCCTGACTATTTGATAACGTGTCAGAAAAAGTGGGAAAATTCCTAGCTTCCAGGTGGCCATGGAACTGGCAGAGTCTGTGCTTCTTCAGCAAGGAGATCTGCCAGCCATGAACATGGTGTTTCTCACTCCGGAGTTCTCCCTCCACTGCTAAGACCTCACTTCTCTGCCCTCTGTAGAGGCAGCACATGGTGTGGCAGGGAATGCCGTGCCACACACCATATCCCGCACAGGCAAAAACACCCTAGCGCATGCCCAGCACAGCTCAGCAGAAATGCCTGATCCCGATCTACTTCCACTGAGTCTGCAGGGCCCTAGATCATGCATTGGATCATGGCCTAGGATTGATAAACTTGTGAAATAGTCCCTAAAAGGAGTGGTGAGCCCTACGCATGGCACGCATGAAGAAAAGGGTTAAAATTCTATCATTTTCTGGTCTTTGATTCACTGGAAAGTGCTTTATGGAGGAGGAAAAAAAAAACTTAATTTCTTTGCTTGACCAAAGATTTAGCTTTAGAAGTTTATGAAATTCTTTAATGTTTATAGGGACTTAAAAGATGAAACTGAAATAAAGGCTCTGGAAAAACTCAAATTCTGTTTATCTATACTTGCATCTTGGGGTCAGTTTTTGATACAGTCAAAAATGAGAACTAAGTATTGAGTGACTTCTTTCAACCTGTCATGCTTCTTTTCTTTCACCTTCTTGCAGCTGCTTGATACTTTGCTGAAGTCCAGGCATCTACACGGAAAACAGGATGCTGGTTTCTAAAATCCATGCAGGTTAAAACACTGGAAATGATTTCTTATGGTAAATTACAAGATGCAGAAGAAATCAATGCCAGCCAAAATATCACAGTGGGATAGGTCAAAGGAGGTAAGTAATCTGTCCAGAATGGGCAGATTTAGAAGACACTGATGCCAAGAATGTTTGTAAGAGCACTCACTATTTTAGAGCACGTTGAACACATTTATAAAAGCAGCAAGATGCAAATACACATGTTCAGATTAATGATTTTGATATTTTAGGTCCGATACGCTTAGCCATGGAGTTACACCAGCGTTGCTTTAGAGATCTGATGGAGCTGTTCCTCATTTGCACGAACGTAAGGAAGGGAACGACCAGCTTAGGTCCATTCCTCACAGGGACATGTGTGATGCTCCCTAGATCACCAGGATTGCACACCTGCCATCACGGCTCTGCGTGTTCACCGACGGCAGCAACGACTGCCAACGGCTCCAAAAGATGCAAACGGGCTCTAGTTTGAGCTAGTCACAGATTTATTTTTTATCTCCAGTAATTTGGATATATACATTTTTTCCCCTACAGATAGTTTATATGTTCCACTCGCTGCTATTCCATAGAGAAAGTCTCTTGGGCTTTTTGCCCTTTGTATTTCCTCTCTTCTTTCATGTGGAGAAGACTGCCAACGTGGGATTTGCAAACTGCTGCCAATATGGGATTTGTGCTGCTGCGGCTGCCAATCTTTAATTTAGCATATGTATAAAGCTAATTTTTGGACACGATGCTGGAGCCTGGCATCTCCACAGGAGTCAGCCAGGTTGTAATGTTTGTATTGTGCTGTGCTATAAAAAACAATAAAAAGAAAATATAAAAGAGAAAGCCTTTTATCTCTAGCTTTATAGATATGGATATGGTCTAAATACTTGTATTCTCCCTCTGCATCTAAAATTCACTTCCTCTTTCTGTGCTGTAGTCTTTTCTTTTAGATTTTTCAGTTTGTGTTGCCTGCAGTAAGAGCCAATGATAGGCTTGTGCTCCCTACTGAGCATATCTTGGTATTAAAATGTATAAATGCAACTCCTCAGTGGAATAAAAAAAGGACCAGTTTTCCTTTAATTACATTTAAACTACCCGGTCACATGTAAGAGGTAGTATTCTCTCTCCCTTTTTTTAAAAAAAAAAATTAATATGGAGAGTTGGAGAGAAAAATCTAATCGTTTAGGAAGATTTTTTTTTTTTTCTTAGAGAAAGCATAAGCTTGAATACCCTTCTCCGGCAAGGACATCTGCTCTTTGGGAGGAGGTCCCTGCCATGCATCCTCCGCAAGGCCATCCAGTCCCACTGTGGGGAAGAGGAGCCAACCCCAGCTGCTCGCGTGCCCCAAGGCAGGAACAGGGCCAGAGAAAGGCCACAGGGAACTCATCATCCCCTCCGCAGCCGCTTGGGGAAATGTCAGTTTCCCCGCGTGAGCTCACAACATGGAGTAGCCTCAACAGCAGTGCGAGGCCACCTTTCTGCGTGGCCCGGATGGCCCTTCCCAAGGCCTGGCCATGGCCAGTGTCTCCTGTGGCCACGGCGAGGCCGTGTGCCTCAGGGAGATGGGGTCATGGTGGTGGGTGCTTCTGCAGGCCACCCTCCCTGGGTCACCTTGGCAGTCATGAGAGGAACAAGCCCCTGTGTCTAGGCCCTGGCCAACCATCCCCACACCTCAGGCCACGGAGGGCACCAGGGTAAGGGCAAAACTACCAACGCTAGTGGAAAAAAGAAAAAAAAAAGATAATATTTATTAAAAAAAAAAGAAGAAAGCGGCCTAATGCTAATACGCTGTGCACAGTCATGCAGAAACCTCTGAGTTTTGTTTCTAATCCTGGCCTCTTGTTGCCCTGGCTGGCAAGGAATGAGAGCGCGGCGGCGCGCGGCCCGCAGGGAAGGAAGCGCCGTGCTTCATTCAGCGGCAGCCCCTCTGGCTGCCTAATGAAAGGGGCTGACAGGCTCTTGCGGGAGACCCCAGCAGCCCCTGTCTTGGCTGCGAGGATGATGGCCTTGGCACGGCGCACTGCGCCACAGGAGGGGCCGTTTTCCCAGCTTTGTAAGCCCCATCCTCGAGGCCCTGCGTGGCTGCCAACTCCTCCTGCCCGCGGAGGGCTGTCTAGGACTCCCTCCGGAGATCATCCG
Organism: Tinamus guttatus; assembly: GCF_000705375.1. The sequence goes on from NW_010589847.1 coordinate 94,892, forward strand.
CCGGTCGCAGTGACTGTTGTTGGGAAAGGCAGGATACACCCTCACAGGGCGTGCAGCGCCCGGACCACCCTTGCTGCACTCCCCGCACCTGCTGGCCCAGACACTGGGCCTTGGCACTGGGAACGCTCGCAAGAAAAGGGCCATTTACAAGCAGCAGAAGCACGAAACAATCATTTATGCTGTGCCAGTTCGTGAGGCGGGTATCATCTGAAGGCCTCTGCAAATTAGAAATCAGCTCTGTTTGGAGAGTATTGGCCATCAGAAAGCAGCACTGATGGGCACCTCCGACACACAGGGAAAGTGCTCTGAATGAGTGGGCATGCTTTTGCCAAAGTTAGACTCACATCAGCTGCTGTGTTGCTAGCCCCCTCATTGCAGAGATGGCAGGGCGAGATTCTGTTATCTTGTGACGGGGGCAAACCTCAGTATTAGACTGGGACAATTCTCTAGAAAGGGACCGTGTGCAGCTCGAGGATTACACAGACATTAAGATCGCAACGCACACCAAAGCAAACATTCATCTCAAACAGGTAGTGGGGGCTAGGGAAGAGTTTCTGCACCTTGGTCTCGTTTTCAAACTCCTCCATGGGGCACAGGCTCATGAGCCCTGGTGATTGCACCAGGGGTCAGACCCTGACTCCTACACTCCCATTTCCACCACAAGTATGTGCTGCTCTTTGAATCCGTTGTTTGATTTCATAGCACATGGGATTGCCCTCTGCTATGAACTGGTGGGATCCAAAGAAACTGCAGCAGTAAAGATCGCAGTCAAGGATGTTTCAGACCACTCTATAACAGGAAAACATATTGTAGGCTTTGTTTGTCTTCTGTATGGCTCTACCATAATCTTAATCTATGGGATTAAGTCCCATGATTTGTTATACTTTCATGATACAGGCAGGGTCCAGGCACCCTGTGTATCCCCAGAAAGGAGCCACATGAGATTAGGAAAGCTTTCTTCAGTGCACTTTTCACCCCTGAGACTTGTGTACTACCTCTGGACTGAAAGTAGAGGTCCTTTCCAGTCAACCGACAGCTATTTTGCTAAACCTGCCAAAATAAAGGACTGTCAGGGCACATAGGTAAACTCTTCGACTGCTCCAACAAGGAATAAAGATGAACATAGGGACAAGCACTAAACTGTATGTTAGATAATGAAACCCCTTTAGAAGCCTATGCAGAAACAAAACAACACAACAACGGCAAGCTTTGGGAAAGCTCCTGGAATGACCTCATCACTGACCTGCTGATTCAGCGCTCAGAGATGCAAAGGGTTCGTACGGCACTTATCTTTCCCAGACCCCAGAAGGGTACCAAATAAAAGGGAGTCACTGGTGTGAAACCTGAAATTATCCTCTCACATTTCATCTGTCAATTGTTTCACATCAGCAGCCAAGGAAAACAGCTGTAATGAACATCTCATCATTCAAAACAATCACTCACTAAACCCAATTCCCTGCCTAAATATATTTAGGGAAAATCCAGCCTCTGTACTTACATCAGAAATGGTTGGATTTACCTCTGGTTTGAATCTTGTTCCCTGGCCTGTTTTCTACTCTGAGCTACACCAGCCCAAACGCACACCAGTAAGACGCAACTGGGGGTGAAGGGCAGCTCACTTTTTGAGACTCAACATCTGCACTGATGTTGAGTTTGCAGGAGTGCTGTGAACAGTGAATAGCACGTGGAAAACAAAACAACAGTCGCTCGGGGAGGTTACCATTTGCTGAAACAGCAACACTCCAGAGGGTCCGCTACAGTCCTCCCGGCAGGCAGCTCCCAGCTCTCCACTTGTACACCATCGCTGCACAACAGCATGTCCAAAGGCAAAGCCCATGCAAGCCAGCTTGCCTTCAAAGCCACAAAGGCCTTAATTTCACTTTCTTAGTCCTTTGGCACCTGCTTCCCAACATACTAGTGCTTAAGAAAAATTCCCAGCTCAGAGCAGATAAATTGCCTGGTGAGGAGATAATCACAGGGTCATAATTATGTCTGAGGTAGATTATGATCAACAGAAAGCACATGACATAGCTTCATTCCAAAAAATGACTCGGGTTCCTGAAAGCAACACATATTTGAGAGGTAGGGAGACACCCTAACCTTCTCCTTATCTTTTCTCTTCAGGTCTTAGCTCTTCACAATTTTTGGCATCCTACCCATGTTTACCTTGGGGAGTACTGCACTGAAATGGGGCTGGATGCTGCTGACTTTATCTCAGAGTTAAAAAATATTCTATTAATTGCATAGATGAGATAATTATCAGTGAAGCTTGCTATTTGGACATGTGTTACTATGACTAATGGAGGAAGAAAGAAGGGTAATTATTATTTCTCAAAATACGGCACTTCTCTACAAAAGGTATTCAACAACGAAATACAGAGCTTTTATATACAGGCCTTCCTCAATGTAAATATCAGAAATGGGTGGTATGTTATAAACGAAGCATTGTTTAAGAATGGGCAGCCTCACACAATAAGGAAGCTTCCCTTACAATTACACAAAAAATGCCAACAAACTGTGGAGTCATGGTGGTCTCCTTCCTCACGGATATTTCAGTTGTTCGACTGACGCAGCCACAGGCACAGTAAATTCTGAATTAAACACTAGTTCTCAGTGATTCTGACGACCGCAGTCAAGCATATCTTGATGAAATTAGAGATGCAGAAAATATTTTTTGACAGAGTGCATGCACAAAACAGCCAGAAGTGAATCCTGCTCTGTGAGAAAAGCTCGTGCAGAGAGAGAGAGACTGGGGAGAGGTTGAAAATTGGACACACTGATTTTGGCAGAAAGAGGCGAATTTTACTAGCAATCTATGCTACAAACAGAACTTTCCAACTATTAACAGTTTTGAGTTGCCAAAAGAAAACCACCATTTCTAATTGCTTTTTAGCTCTTACATTTTAAAAAGGAAAAAAGAAACAGGAAAGCAAGCAAGCAAATTTGCATCTCCATTGTGTAAAACATGACATAAGCAGAGAATATGGGAGCTTTCCAGTTTAATAAAATATTTGCAAAAGTACTTACTCTACAGCATTCCGCCAAAAGAAAAGCATATTAAAAGTGAGTGCAAATAGTTTATATTGTGCTCTAGGTGTCCCTGCTTGAGTAAGGGGGGTTGGAGTGGTGATCTCTAGAGGTCCCTTCCAACCTCAACCATTCTGTGATTCTGTGGTAAGTTAAATGTGAATCAGTAAGAATAAGCCTGGTTATTCTTACTGGAGATATGTGTGGTGTAGCATGCTTTCACATAGCGTCTGGACAGGAGTATAAGGACACTTCTCTGCCTCGGGGAAGTATCTTTGGTTCTGACTTTTCTTTGATTACAGTAGCATGCACATTGGAAGACTGTGAGTTTAGTTGCAATCTGTAGAGCATCACAAGCCACCTGATTTGTGATGAGACAAGTTGCAGACACACTGTACGCGGGTTTCACAGGATAGCTGCTATAGGATTTCTTCCTACCTCACAAGGAAAATTTGGCCTTTCAGAGAAAGACCTGGCTATGCAAGCAGCACTGTGATCACTGAGCATGCAAAATTGCTACTAAGTCTTATTTTTATAATGCCTTTTAAGCCTTAATTAAAGCATCTCTAGATTAGAGGTACACATTGTCTAAATGAAATTTTTAAAGCAGTATGAATGCCTAAACTCCCCTGAAAATCTCTTTAGCTCTTTAGAGGCTCTCCAAAGCTTCACTAACACTGGCTGTTTTAAAATAAGTAACTATCTATCTCCTTTGCAGGGAAAGGATGGAAAACTCAACACGGAAATGCCCATTAGCCCTAGCAGGGAGACTGCCCCTTGGGGACGGGCCCAGATGGGCTCAGCTCCCATGGCCAGAACACACTGCTTGTCACTAAAACCAAAACAGCTGTTCTCAACCACAAGGTTATATATCTATCAATTACTACAGTGGCTACGTCTAGTGCTCTGATCATGCAAGCTAAAACCAAGCCTTTTTTGCTCCATTAAGAAGGTGTTTATTGGTTGCTCTGTTATGTAAGCAGTGCATTTCCTACCCCAGCTCACCAGACCACTGCTAGTACACGTATCAGCCTGCAGGTAATGGGGTGTTAAAATGAAACGGCAGTTCTTCTATGTGTCCTTCCAGCGTCGTGGATGCTACGAGCCAAGGCAGAGCACGGCCCGAGACTCTCCTTGACAGTGAAGAGGCCGGAGCTACCCTGAATACGTGCACACATGAGAAGGGAAGGGCTTCGCTGTCATCCCTCGGCTGTGAACTCGAGCCCCATGTTGGTTTTTCCTCCCTCTTGCTGCGGGAGGCCGGAGCTGCCCCCGGAATAAATTAGCAATAATTGGAAATCCACTTCACTGGACCTTACGCAGCATGACTAATGCGACTCACTTTTTAGCCCTGTTCCCTTTGTGTAACTACGCGGCAAAGAGGGTGCTTTAGAAAAGAGAAGAACCAGTAAACTTTATGCTGTGGAAAAAGAAATGACAGTCTCTGAAGAGTGATATAAAGGTTTAATGTGTGCTCTGGATGCACAAGAAGCAAGTGTTTTAAGAGCACTGTGGGGCACAGTGCTGCTGCTGCTGCCTTTTTTGCCTTTGTATCCATGTCTTTACCTTTTAGCTGGTGCATGTTAATTTTGGTGGCACGAGGACAAGGCTCAAGAAAGTACATCCCTGCAACAAAGGGAATACAAATCTGCACAGCACAAATAATTCTGAGAAACAACACATTGATACTATTTACTGGGAACATGGCAGGGGTTGGGTGGGCTGAGGCCCCTCTGGATCTCATCCCTTGCCTTTGCCTAGATTGCACGTGAGAATGTGGTTAAGCCAGTTAAACCCCTCCTTTGTGGAAAGGTATTATTAATATTAAGGGCTGTTTAGAATTGTAGACCGTTACAGTGAAATTGCAACAGAAACATCTAGCATGCCAGAAACACTTTTTTTAAACAATTGTGTGGCAATTGATAATTTGGAAGTGTTACATTTATTTTCTTTCATGACTCCATTCAAGCTCATTAAATTGAGCTAATTGCCAGGCCATTTCTTCAAAAATATAAAATGAGGAATTTGCAGCATATACATCCCTACATAGACTTAGTAATATAGCACCGTTACTATATTCAAACAATCTGGCAAACTTCGCTTACAGTAACTTGCAAACTGATATATGAAATAAGAGCCATGAATTACTGAACAGAATTTGTGACATAATGGTATGGGTTTATTAAAGTCATATGAATATATCATATTTAAATATTTATCTTTCAGTACCTGTCAACAGGTATTTTCCATTCTAGGAGTCAAACATTTCCTCTGATTTGTGCACATAATTTGTCTAACATTAAGGCTGGCTATGCATGCAGAACAAGGAAAATGTGTCCATACACCATGAGTTTTCCAAGACTACAGTAAGACAAGTGTTTTATAATTTCTGCACAGGATCCTTATGCAAAAACTGTGGAGCATGAAACAATCCCAATATCCAAGGAAAAAAATTATACCCTTTCATTCTCATAGCAGCATGTAACTACGGTTTCGATGAGTGAACAGATGCATGCAAAAATCAGCCATGAGAATGGAAAACATTCATTTTCACAATCTGCTAAATCTGCTAGGTATGCATGAAACGGAGCCAAAGAGATCTCCAGCAGAACGTGGTGTCACAGTCTTGGCACAACAGGGAACTTTCTCAGGTGCTCTTTGTGCCAACACTGGCACTTGTACTGTACAGCTGTGTTCAGAGATCACTGAAATATACTGGAATCTCAAAGAGTTAATAATATGATTTCTATTTAAATATATGCTCTTCATTTCCCACTTCTCCAGGAAATAAGATGTGATTTTTTGTTATTATTGCAGCTACTGCTTTGCATGAAGTAACGAGTTCAATAGAGAGATTTTCAGAGTGCATTTCCTCTGCTACAATATAAATCCCTTATCAAACCCTTTTAATGAAAACTCCCTGGTGTTGCCTTCACAGCACTTACATGTCCCAAGCTTAGTGACCTCATGCAATGCTGAAAACGATCCCAAATTTTGTATGATTTTTTATATTGCTAGTCTTCTAGAGTAGAAGTGAGCATATAATTAGACTGAGTAGATTAGGTTGAATTAAAGAGTATAGTCAAATCTTCTCTTAAGTAGTAGTTTGTCAGAAATAAGGCTTCTGACTTTACCAGGGTGAATTATATATCTTATTCTGTCGAAATGTAGATCTTATCAATGTAACTTCACAGCTGGAGCTCAGTCTCCAAAAGCCAGACTCTGCAGAGCCCAAAGAAAGTGTCTGGATTGAGCACCACCCTGTCTCATTTCAGCACTGTGAAAAAAAAGAAAAAAAGAAAACCCAAAATGCAAGAAAGGAAATACTAAAATGCTTTGTGCCTGCTCGTGGCGTGGTGCGTGAGGCACAGGGCTCCTCGGGGCACGAGGCAGCTCCCTGGAGAGACGCTCCTCGAAGCCGAACGCCATGGAGCCAACCCCGATATTCAACGTGCCGCGTGTCGCGCTCAGCTCTCACGTGTCCTGCCCTTGCTGGGAGCGGGTGTGCAGACCTGCCACCCTGCCCGAGCCAGCTGGGACACTGGTTTCTGAAAAGGAAAAGGAACCTTAAACCTCTTTCCTCCTACGCGTGACTGCTTAGGAGCACTGTTGGCTTTTATTGGCACTCGCGAGTTGAAGGCTTTTTCCTGCATGAGAGCAGTGGTTTGCTGCTGAGGTGGTATCATTTTCTGGTCTCCTGACCAGATTCGTTCTCTTTGGGAAATCTGGCAGCTTCATCTAGAAGCGGAGTTTCATAGCACATCTTTGGAAGATTTTGGACCAATTTTAATGCGCAAAAAGCATTAAGAGAACTTGTCATGTGGCTCCTGGAACCACAAGGAGAGTCAAGGAAGTCTCTGTGTTCCAAGGCTGCTGCTCAAGCACTGTCATTTATATTTAGTGGCAAAAACCACGTCTGTGTACTCACTTGATGTCCAGAACAGGCTGAACACCATGTGCCCTTCTTTGCCCCATGCAGCTTACTCACTGGGATCTCTACATGAGAGATGCTGTGATGGTGGCGTTTATTTTAAGGAGATGCTTAAAATATCTCCTACAATATCGCCCCTTTCATGCCACCCTCTGGAAGGAGAAAAAAAGCAGCAAATCAGGCGAAAGCCAGGGCGCTCCCTGACATCCGAACCTCAGCTGTGGTCCTGACCAGGAATCAGGCCCTGGAGACAGGGAGCGAGATGCTGCCAGGATGGCCCTTGGCCTGCTTGCTCATCTCTGCTGAGGTCTTGGCGTGAAGAGGAAGGCAATGAAAGGAGCAGCTTAGAAAAAGACACCCTTCTTTAGGCCAGATCTGTGACCTGTAAAAGCTGTCTCTAAAGGGATGCACAGCCTCTATCCTTCCTCCAGAGGCTCTGTTGAAAGGAGGGCCTGGCATCTCGCTGCCTAATGTTTCACTACATCATCTTTCCTCTTTGCTATGGGAATGTACATTACAATTTTGCGTCTTCTTCATGGCAGCTCATGATTTTCTTATTCTTTACTTAAGTCTCTCTATTGTTATTCAAGAAATATCCAAGACAATTACTCAGTGCCAGGAAAATGGAGAATTTATAAATCAGATCAACACCAGCCCTCACTTTTCTGTCTTATTATTCAATTAGCAATACTAGTTTTTAACACTGATTTAGGGAGCAAGTCCTCTGCACGCAGAGAAACCCAGCAAAATCTGCAACTTTTTCAATACTGTATGAAAGGACAGTGCCGTATCTGGTTTTCCTTCTGAGGCAAATGGGATGAAAAACCATGCCGAAACAGCTGTGGTATGTCACGGGTTACAAGGATTCCTCACCTGAGTGAAAAACATTTAATTCCCATACTGTGATAGCCCATTGTGGCTATCTGAAGGAGAAAAAAAAAAAAAAAGCAACAAATGATCTTGACCTAGTTGAGCACGGTGAGGGCCACATCGCTGTCTTGGCACTCCTCCTGGGTGCCACCATGAGGCTGACAGTGCTAGGAAGGAGTCGGCATGATCCAGGAGCCCGTGGAAGGGAATACGGCCAAGCACGCTCAGAAATGCAGAGCGCGCCGAAGGCAACCAGCAGAACATTACACTGGTAGGAAACGGGAGCAATCTCATTACCAGAGGTGATAACCATTGCACCCCTGATGGAAATGCATAATTACGGAAAACAGCTAATCAACTGCAGTAGCAGCAGGGTGGCCAGGAGCTCCTGTCTATACCATCTACCATGCTTAACCCAGTGGAGCTGCTCCTTCTCCTACACCTTGTGCAAAGCGATCTGTAAAACATACTGCACTCACAGACCCTCCTATGTGGGTCACTGAAATTAAGGAAGTAATACAGCAGCTTGCATTTTTCATTTCAAATTCAACATGTATCGATTCTGTGAAATTTTCTTCTTAACTCTATAGGATGCTCAAGCATGCCATGCTTACAGCTGTTCATTTCACAGCTACATCTGTAGATAAAGAAGGTTTCAGAATAACCCATTTCCTCCTGAAAAACAAAACAAACAGTGACAGCAAGTTGCTTAGCAGGAATCTCTGACTTTGAGAAACCTTGCTTTGAATTTAGTAACAATAAATATGGCTGTAGTTTAAAAGAAATAGTAAATCTCAGGCTAAATGTAGGATACACTGTTAATTGGATCTAGGGCCAGCGACTGGGTAGCTAGAGCGTGCAGAGCCAGTACTGAAGTGCTCCACAGTGTGTGTGTGCATGCACTGCCGAAACAGGGCTGACAGCCTGTCTCTGGAGGGGGACTGTGCAATTCCACCTGGCAGAAATTGGGAGGTTGGGGGGTCTGGGCCAACTACAGGATGCACTGAGAATCTACGCTACTGGAGATCCATATTGGGTGTAGGTGCATCTTAGGAGGAAGGACTAAGTGAGCTGGGCCTGTTTAGCCTGGAGAAGATTGAGAGGAGATGTGATCAACATGTCCAAATGCCTGAGGGGCGAATGTAGGGAGGATGGGGCAGAACTCTTCTCATGTCTCACTGGTGGCCAGTGACATGACAAAGGCTAATGGGTACAAGTTGAAACATAGGAAGTTCCACCTCAATGTGAGGAAGAACTTCTTTCCTGTGAGGGTGACAGAGCCCTGGAACAGGCTGCCCAGAGAGGTTGTGGAGTCTCCTTCTCTGGAGACCTTCCAAACCCGCCTGGATGCCACCCTGTGCCACGTGCTCTGGGTGTCCCTGCTGGAGCAGGGGGGTTGGACGAGGTGATCTCTAGAGGTCCCTCCCAACCTCAGCCATTCGGGCATTCTGTGTGTGTGTATATAGACATAAAATATAGATAATGCATGTGTATGTATATGACACTATTTGGAGGGAATATATGCAGGAGTGGGGATAGAATAGGACAGGACTATTAGACTGTCCATGTTTGTGTTTGATTTATGATGCTGGTTCCTTATATACATAAACATGTGCATGTGTGTGCCTATTGCTCAGCCTCGCTAATGGGGGAACCTGGGGACATGGGGCTGTGGCAACCTGGCTCCTGGATTCATCCGGACTCCTGGATTCATCAGCCTCTAACACATGTGGGGTTTCTTGACTTGTCCTTCACTATCTCTGATGTGTTCAAGCACTTCTAACAAAAGGAAGAACTGTCTTGATTTATTTTTAACTGCAACAGGTGAAGAAAAGCAAAAGAGTAGAGAGGGAAGAAACAGCTATTATTAGTTGTAAATAAAATATATAATTTCCCACTTGCAGTTAAGAACGCAGTAAAATTAAGTGAATCATTTTAAAGTTTTTAAGCAAAACTGGTCACGGAGGTGGCAGGCTGCTGACAAAAAGCAGAAATAAAATGTTCCCTGGCAGTTTACCCGTAGCTTCAGTGGTACTCATTTCATGCCTTTCAAGGATCTGATTTCTTGATCAGATTAGTGAGCTAGAACTAGAACCACACAGGGTCATGGGCTTTGTGGTGCTTCAAGAAGCCATAGGCTAAAATAAATAAGGTCTCCTTGGAGCAGACAGAAATCTAGATGTCTCTTCTCCTAGTTCCATGCCCTAATCACTGAGCTAGAAAGTCAGCTTCAGGCCTACATTCACTTTCTGGCTCAGTTAGTATCTATTTATTTAAAGCAAAGTAGAACTATTTCAACAAGGAGGATGGAGAATGTCTCTACCTCAGAGAGGCTTGCACACAGAGGGCAGATTGGAGTTTTATTTAGCAAGCAGGTGTTACCAGCCTGCACCCATCCCAGCTAAGGACAGATAGACCCCAGCTCTCCTGCTTTCTGGACTTCCTTCTCCACCTGCGAGGTGGATCATGCAGTTTCACAGACTAAGCCAGGTGAGGAGGGACCTCTGGAGACCACCTCACTCAACCGCTTTCTCACGGCAGGGCTAAGTTCAGCTCTACAGCAGGTTGCTTAGAGCTCGAACACCTCCGCACAACGCCACTCTGGACAACCTGTTCCAGCATTTAACCACCTGTTTGGGAAAGCTTTTTCCCTTACCTCCAATCACGAGTTCCATTCATGTAACTCATGGCCCTTTGCTGTGCTCCTGTGAGAAGAGCCTCGCCCTGCCATCAGCCAATTCTCCTCCTGGTAGGGAAGCCTCCTCCTAGGCCCCCTCAGCCATCTCTTCTCCCAGGACGAGCACATACATCTCCATCAGCCTTGCCTCCTGTACCCTGACTGTTTTAGTGGCCCTTGTCTGGACTCTCTTCAGTCTGTCATGCTTCCTTGTCTTGGGATTCACAATGAGACAGAGGCCTCCCCATGGAGGTTCACAAAAATCAAGCAGGAGAACCGCCACTTTCCTGGACCCTTGTGAGTGAAGCCCAGAATGTGGCCAACATCCTCCATCACAAGGGCGCACTGCTGACTCCTGTTCAGCTTCTTGTAAACACGAAGCCCAAGTCCTTCAGAGCAGAGCAGGCAGCCTCCCTCCAGCTTATCCCATCCCAGCCATGACACTTTATATCTGCCCTTGTTCCCATCTGTCCCCAGCCCATTGATGTCTCTCTAAATGGCACTCCTGCCTTCCAGCATATCGGTCATTCCCCCACAAAACGGCAGCATCTGCGAGCGTGCTGAGCACGTGCTCCATCCCATGGTCCGGGCTGCTGCCGCCAGCGTTAAACAATTCCTGCAATGCGTCCCTTTAACTGCCACCAACCAGTGGCTTTGAACTACTCGCCGCTAAAGTTTGAGCTCTACAGTCCAGCCAGTTTTTCAGCTATCATACGGTGCAGCTCTGCAGTCCACTCCTTATCAAGCTGGCTGCCACGATACTGTGGGAGGTGACATTGAAAGTCTCACTGCAGTAAAGGTAAATGACTTAGGCTGCTCTCCGCTCATCTAAACAGCTATTCATCTCATCAGGGAAGGCAGTCAGGTGGGTAAGGCCTGATGTGCTCTGTCTATATATATGCTAGCTGCATCACCATGTGCTTTGAAATACCTTCCATGAGAACTAGCACCGTAATTTTCCTGGGGACTGGTGAGGTTAACAGGCCTATAGTTCCTCATTTTTACCTTTCCTGAAGATCGGTGGAGCCTTTTACAGTCACCAGGAACTTCCCCCAAGCTCCACGACCGTTCAAGGATGGCAGGCTGCATCCTCATGATGACAACAGCCAGCTCCCTCAGGACCCTCCAGTGACTCCTATCCAGTCCAGCTGACTCGCATACATCCAGCTAATTTAGAGAGTCCCAAATTTCATCCTTCTCTACTGTGTGTAACACTACGCGCTCTCAAGTTTTGCTGCTTGGCATAGGGAGACAACCTGAAAGGTCCGAGAGCAGACCATAACAGCAGAGCCTGTGATGAGGTACAACCTTATCCACATGCTGCAGCATATGGTCACCTGCCCCACTCAGCAGGTCAAACGTAGAGCCACATTTTACTTGGTCATTCTTTTTGCTGCCAATGAGTCTGTTGAAACCTTTCTTGTTGCCCTTCATTTCCCTCACCAGTTTTGATTCCAGCCAAGATTTGACCTTCCTAATTCTGTCCCTACAAGCCAGGCAACACTTCCCCCTTGGTAGACCATTCTTGCTTTCATTTCCTGTACACTTCCTTTTTGCATTTGAGCTAAATCAAGAGTTTCCTGTTCAGCAAGCTGGCCTCCTGCTATGCCTGACTGTTTTCCTGCACTTCAGATGAATTCTTCTTGTGCTTTGAGGAGGTTATAACTGAAGACTGACCAGCAGCCCTGATCTCCCTTGACCTTCAGGGGCAACCTACCACGGGGTCAATCGAGCCTACCAGCTCCCTCAACTAATGTCCTTGCCCTCCGCGCTTCCTTTGGCATCTTAAACTGCACCATCTCACAGCTCCTGCACTCAAGGCTGCCATCAACTGACCCATTCATTCTTACTCACGAGTCCATCCGAGCATCCACGCTGGTTAGCTCCTCTGCATCAAAAATTTGTTTGTCATTCACTGCTGAAATCTGGATTGCCTGTGCATGATCGTGCTGCCCTCGCAGCAGATGCTGGTATGGTTAAAGGACAGCAGGAGAATGGGAAAGAATCTGCGAAACTTCTTTCAGTTGTTTAAGGAAATCTTTGTCCAGGGCTCCCACCATGACTCTCCCCTTTTCTGGCTTCCCCTCTGACCCTGGCTCATTAGCTCCCAATAAGCATGTTATCCACAATGCATTCGACCATTATTTCTTCTTTCCCCTCCTGGACATTTTTTTTTTAATAAAATGGCCATGGTCACTGTGCCATTGGTGACCCACTGCATGGGTCAATGCACTGACCTCTTTGCATGGGTCTCCTGTCAAAGTTTGCAAGGGAAGTTCTGATCTCATCCACTCTGGGGACTCAGACAGAAGACAACTTTCTGATAGCCTTAGCATGAGAGAAGCAACAAGCTGCCAGAAGAGGACAGAGGCATTTCTGAATACACCCACAACCAGACCTTCGAGTACACAGAGCACATGTAGGGACTAGCAGTGGGACTGGGAATCACATTTACAAATGCAGGTATCCAAATTCAACTTGAGGTAACTAGAATTTGTGTATGTTCAGAAAGGGTAATATGTTCTCATGCTAAGGGCACTTTACAATACCCGGCACTGATAAAATGCTCTAATGAAATGCTCTCATGAAATCAGAACAAAATCTCCTGCTCATTAAGCTTACGGACTTCAACTGGGTAAAGAAGAAATAGAGGCAGAACATGACAATACTGTGGTATCACGATGATCATAAACAAAAAAAAAAATCACAGAATTACAGAATAGGACAGGTTGGAAGGGACTCTGGATATCATGAGGTCCAAACGGCCTCTTCACGCAGGGTCAGCTAGAGCAGGTTGCCCAGGACCGTGTCCAGTCAGATTCTGAGCATCTCCTGGCGAGGTGGACTCCACAAACTCCCTCTTGTTCCAAAGTTCAGACATCTTCACAGTAAAGAAGTGTTTTCTTATGCTCAAGTAGAATTTCCTGTGTTTCAGGTGGTGTCCATTGCCTGTTGTTCTCAGCAAACCACTGAGAAGAGTCTGTGCCTGTCTTCTTTACACCCTCCTATTGGATAATCTGGTAAGATCCCCCTGGATCCTTCTCCAGACTAAACAATCCGAGCTCTCTCAGCCTCTCCTGTATGACATGTGCCTTAATCACCATTGTGGCCCTTCACTGGACTTATTGCAAGAAATCCATGCCTTGCTTGTACTGGAGCTGGACCCAGCACTCCGGAAGTGGCCTCATCAGTGCTCAGCTGAGGGGAAGGATCACCTTCCCCCACCTGCTGGTAACACTCTCCTAACACAGACCAGGATGCCACTGGCCTTCTTTGCCATGAAGGTGCATTGCTAGCCCATGTTCAGCTTGTCCATCAGGATGCCCAGGGTCTTCTCTGCAAAGCTGTTCTCTCTGTTCTCAGCACTCTGAGCTCAGCAGCTCAGCCAGTTTTCAATCCACCTTATTGTCCACTGACCTAGCCCATACTTTTTGTCTATGAGAATGTTATGGGAAACACAGTTAAAAGCCTTACTAAAGTCAAGGTAAACAACACCCACTCATCTCTTCTCATCCACCAAGCCAGTCACCTCATTGCAGAAGGCTGTCAGGTTGCTTAACTGTGATTTCTCCTTCATAAATCCATGATAACTATACCTGAACAACTGCCTGTCCTTTACGTGTCTGGAAATAGCACCCAGGATTAGTGGGGTGCTCCAACAGCTCCAACGCCTTCCAATGGATCAAGATGAGGCAGACCACCTGTTGTTCCCCAAATTTGCTTTCTTGTCCTTCCTGAAGATAGGGGTGGCATTTACTCTCTTCTCATCCTCTGGAACATCTCCCAGTCTCCACGATCTTTCAAAGACAACTTCAGAGTGCCTTCTCAGTGACATCAGCCAGCTCCCCCAGTACTTGTGAATGCCTCCCATCAGGTACCATGAACCTGTGTATATCCTTGTTGTTTAAGTGCTCCCTAACCTCCTCCAGGATCAGGAGAAGAACACAAAAGAGACTGTACGGGGAGAAGAGAGGAGGACATTTTTGCCTCACCAACTTGAAGACCTTTTACAACAAAATGACCAGTTGTGTGGACAAAGAGAGAACGGCAGATATAACACCCATTGACTTCAGCATGGATTCTGTCATTCTTTTCCAAGCCATTTTCATCTGGAAACTGAAAAAGTAGGCGCTGGAAGAATGGTCTGTAAGATGGACTGAAAACTGGCTGAATAGTTGAGGTCAAAGCATAGTTATTAATGGGTCAATGCCCAGTTCGTAGCTAGCAACAAGTGGACAACCCCAGAATTTGCCAATTTTATTTAGCATCTTCCTCAACAACCTTGGTGATGACAGAATGAACCCTTGGCAAATTTTCCAGTGACCCAAACTAGGGGCCCATGCTGACATTATGGGTGGTAGAGCTTCAAGCCAGAGAGACCAGGAGAAATGGAAAGATCAGGCTGACAGGAACCCAGGAAGATGAGCAAGGAGGAGTGAGACGTTCTGCAGTAGGAGCAGGATAACTGCACTGGTGAGGGGTGCCAGCCTGAATAGCAAGTCTGTGGAAAGAGATCTGGGGTTCAGTGGATGGCAGCTTGAACAAGGGCCAGTGAGGTGGCTCTCACCGCAAACAAGGCAAACTGCAACCTGGACTGCTATTGGAAGGACTGTGGCCAGATGCCTGAGAGTGGTTATTTGTCCTGTTCATTCAGCTGCCAAATGAGGTTGCATATGGAATTCAATGTCCCACTTCAGCTGCCTACTTAATGTGCATCACTTCAAAATTTTCATTAACAACTTAAATAGTGTGATAGAAGATTTAAAATATCTTCAGAGATCTCTAATTTGGAGGGGGACGCAGTGACCTTCTCAAACTGGAAAGACAGTCAAAAGTGAAAAAGATAACACAGCAGTACCATATATGACAGAGAAAATATGTATGTACAGATATGGCCACATAGTCCAGGCAGAAGTATAGCTGAAAATGGATTGAGAGTAGTAGATCACAAAGTGAATGGTGGTGTTATTATGAGAAAGATAGGGCTCATTCTAGACATCTATTAAAAGGTGCACCATATGTGATAAAATAGGAGCTAATTGCTCTGCTCCATATAGCATTTATAAGACTTCAGTTGAAATATCCAGTTTGGGGGACCAGAACTGAAAAGATGGAGAGTCCGCAAGCTTACAAGACTGATAAGATGTTCAGAAAACATCTCCAGTTATAAGAAAAGCTGAAGGATATGCAGTCACTTTCACTAAAAGAAAAAAAGAGAGGAAATCGGAAAGAGAAATTTGTAACATTTCAATACACAGAATAACATTTTATAAGAGAGGATTGTTAATTTCTGCTTCTTTCTGTAAGCAGTCTTGGACGACAACAACACCCATTGTTTGTTGAAAATCATGTTGAGTCTAAATTATTAGAAAAACTGGCACAGAAACGAGGGAGGACACGGAGACATCTCTGGGCATTCTCTGCAACAGGCTACACAAACATCATTCTGGGATGGTTTGGAAAGGTTTCATTCTGCTTCAGAGCAAAAGACTCATAGTGTAACATTTCTGAAAACTATCCAACGAAAGAAGCCAAATGCGCTCTGCTTCACTCAAGGAATGGTTTAATAGCCCCAGCAGATTTACAACACTATGCCTGTAACCCTACTAGGCACCTCCAAAATTCTGGGTCCTAAAAAAACAGTGAGTGATGACTTCCAGCCAGGGATTTGCAGCATGCAACTTGTCCATTTAAAAGAAGCATGCAAGTCCTCTCTTCTTGAACAGCAGCAGTCAAAAAGCATATAGGCAGCTAGCTCCCTGCACAACCCTTGGAAAGACTTCTTTGAGCTCACTTCAGCAACCACTGCTTTGTGCCACTGGTGCTCATCTTTGGGCCTCATTTGCTTCATTAGACTTCCATTTGCTTCATTAGACTTCTCTTTGCTGCCTTTGAAAACTCCCAGACTATACAGGGAAAGAGCCTCTTTTCCTCCAGGGTGCCACAAGCAGCTCCTGGCAATCACACCTGTGACTCCCTGGTCTTTGGTGCTCAGAAGTACCTGTTAAACGGGCATTTTTTTTTCTTTTTAACCCCTAACCAGAGTGGCATAAGGCTGCTTGCCCAGCCCCTCCGGCCTGCAGCGGTGGGCGCTGGGGCCTGCTCTGGCTTGGCAGCACCGAGCGAGCTCGGAGCTTCACCTGCTCCCGAAACGGGAGCTCTTTGGGCGACCCCTTGGGCTCCCAGGCTTTGCAGGGAGGGTCACGCTGCCGCCTCGCACTGACCACAGCTAGGGGGGACGCGGCGGCCGGGGCTTGCTCAACGCACCTTGCTCTTTCTGCTCGTTTCTCTCCAGTCGAATCCGGCGCTACACGGAGCTGGTGCCCTGCTTGAATTCCCAGCAGAAAATCAAGTGTGTGCGTGAGGGGCCACTTTTAGCAGCGTCAAGCACTGATATCTATAACCTGCCTTCACATTTCTAAGCACTTTCTTTCCTTCTCTGCAGCAGTGTCATTGAACCCCACCGATGATAAGCAAATCTGACAACAAAATGAAGCCTAATTCTGAAATTAGATGCCTCTGCTGCTGATGTACATATGCTGGCCCTGAAGGAGCCCCAACAAAACATCCACTCTAGAAAAACACACGCTCAGATGCAAAAGCACCTGATCATAGAATCATTATGGTTGGAAAAGACCTTCAAGATCATCAAGTCCAACCATAAAGCCATCACCACCCTGCCTGCTAAACCATGTCCCTAAGTGCTTCATCTACACGTTTCTTCAGCACTGAGAGGGATGGCGACTCCACCACTTCCCTGGGCAGCCTGTTCCAAGGCTTCACCACTCAAAAAAAATCTTTCCATGTATATAAAAAATATATTTTTAATTCTCAACTGAGAACTGCTTTACTTGGAGTTACTGCATCTCCACAAGAAAATTGAAGAGCTAAACCAATAACCAATTTACACAAGCTGAGGAGCTAGCCAAACATTTAAAAACCAACCCAAGTTTTACTGGGCAAATCTGTATCCTTCCTAACACTGACAGCAAAACAGAGAACAAACTTTAAAATGCCTTAGGGTCTAGTAGTAACCCTCGTTGCTTAAGGGGGAAAGGAAGATTTATCACTAGCCCTTATTAGAAGAACCATGCACTTCTGAGAAAAAAAAAAAAACACACATTCATATCCTTCCCAGTGTGTGAAACCACAGACACCTTCTACTCCCATTTCTCCAAAGGTGCTCAGCACCATGGCAATGTCCAAATGATATCCCCATACTTTAGAGCACCACTGTGAATAGCATGCTTATGGACAGCTGCACCCTTCCGCACATGGAAAAAAAAAGGAGAGAAGCATTTGGGGGACAGATTTTTGAAAACGAGCCATGACAGAGGGCAAACAACTATTTCCAATTCCCGCTAGGGTTCATTATCTTTGGTGCAACATGCACACAACAGGGGAGAAATCTTGGTCCTATTCGTGCCAGATGATGAGAGTTTTTCTACTGATAAAATGGTGCCAAGATCCTTCCTCCTGATGCTAACTTTAGGGGAGGGCAGTTTGGCAATTTAGAAATTTTACACAATTTCAGCTCAGATGTTATTACATCCTTTGCATGGTAAAGTCTATGCTACCCAACTAATAAAGCCCTTAAGGCACTCGCAACCATGTTGTCAACAACGGCTTTGCCCATATCCGCGGCTGCTTAACACACGTTCTCTGAAAATGTAACCCATTAAGTACTAATGTTTAAAGTAGCAATTCACAAAGTGGAAAAATGCAGCACTTCAAGCGCACCAAACCAAGGGCAAACCTGTGAAGTCGTCGTGTGTTGGGTTTGCAAAGCCACAGTTAAATCTGGAATAACAAAACTCAAGCCTAGCACTGACTTGCATCTAGTTCCACTTCTTCATCTGAACCAAGAGTTTGAATCCATTGTTTCATTTTGGCCTCCTATTAGTGATTAATGAAATTCTGTACTTGACATAAAGGAAGAAGTTTGCAAGAGAAGATGGCAGAGAACAGGTAGTGTTATAGTAAAATCTATATTTTGCTGTACTGGATCAACAATGCTGACTACGATATTGCAAAGTCTAGAAGAAATTTTTCTACATGTTTTTTGACTGATACATTTATCAGCTAGATTCTTCTCAATATTCCACACAACCAAATCCTACGTCATTACTTCTTGCTGCAGTTGTGCATAAAGCCTCATATTCTAAACAAAGAGCTTTTAAAATAATTAAAAGTAGATGTATACTTTATAATCTTAGGCGAAGACTTGTGAAAGGCTTGCTCTGCTACCGTGATGGGGACGAAGATTTTTAATTGAAATATGAGGTGACATACAGCCTCATTATTTGCCTTCATCCTGTACAGTCTAGCAATGCCTAGAATAAGATATTGCAGGACAGTGAGTTCAGAGACCCCCTTGGTGCCTCCCATACCGCTGCCCGCTGCGGCCACCCCGTCAGGAGCCTCGAGGCTCCTTCTTCACGAGGTCTCTCTATGGTAAAAGGGATGAGTGTCTCTGTGCAGGGCTTGCTGCTCCAAGCCCTGTGCACCTTGCTGGGATGCAGAGAGGCCTTCAGGAGGCCTCCAGGAGGACCTGCACACCCTAACAGCCCAAGGCACACGCACGCTCACAAGTCACATCATACAAATAAACGCAGGTGCAAACACGTGAACGTGGAGCCTCTTCCCACCTGGCGCATTTCTGTCATATTGGAGGCAGAACACGGTCACCCCCAGCTTTCCTTTCTCATGCGTATTTCGCTCCTTTTTTCCCTTGCTGCAGTATTTGTGCCATCTATCTTGTCCTATATTCACTTTCCTTTTTTTTTCCTACTTTTGGGAAAAGCATCTAATATCCCTGTAGCATTAGTTTTTCTTTGTTAATGTCAAAAAATGTTAATCCGTGAAGACTTGCTTTCTAGATAATGTTAATTCAGCTGTCAGTTTTATAATAGGATTATGCTTTCCAGGATTTAAAAATCCCACTTGTTAGCTACAAAACAGACTTCTACTAACAGCTATAAAATCTAATTTAATCCCTATTGGCATTAACTAAATAGCTGAGGTATAATTTCTGCCTAGCTACACTTAACACCCCACTATTGCCATAAATATATAAAATTCCCTTTGAAGTTATAAAAGAAACTGTTCAGTAGGATAAATAGGGTCTCATGAGTCCAATCATATGCTATCTCCAAGGCATAACAAATGTTGTTTACATATTGTAAAGATTTTGTGGACAGTTTATTTAAATAGATTCACCCATGTTTACATGCGTTTTACATTAATTTGTCCTCTTTCTTAAGAAAAAAAAAAGCACGCTTCATTATGATCTATATTTATTCTATGTAAAAATAATTGGTTAACAAGTGGGAGATTGGGTGTCCATGGAATCAAAGCTTAAAATATAACCAAATAACCTGGTTAAGCTGGAGGAAAATGCCAATTTATTCAACATAGTTCCTTATAATGCAAAATTCTATTGTGAAACGTGGGAATATCAAGTTCTCTCAAACTCGGCATAAGAGGAGCTACTTTGGGGCAATCTCAAGCAAGGAGGAGAGAATGAGCAAGCAACATTTTATAGCGATCTTAAAATGAGCAGCCATGATCTTTATAACCACCTGCTCCCGAATGTGCGGAGGAACAACACAAAGATTTAGGGCCTTCTGGAGCTCAGTAATCAGAAATGAAGAAAAATATTTACA
The DNA here is from genome assembly GCF_000705375.1 of Tinamus guttatus. Next base: position 115,062 of record NW_010589847.1, read on the forward strand.
ATTCTTTTTCCCAAGCCTTGAAGAGATAATAACCAGCAAGTACATTGTTCTGGAGAGGATAACCTTGATACTCTGCAGAGAAAGAGAGCAAAAAGAGCTATTACGATGATACATGGTACATAACTGTGTTACGAAGCCATTCCGAAGTTGAAGCAGATATCTCAGAGCAACCAAGCTCCTCTAAAGATTGAAATCACCAGTAAAACACAGGAAACAGTAGGATTTTATCTATCCCTTCAGAAATGATGCAAAGTGCTAATCAGACTCCACAGTCAGCTTATCACTTTGTTATTGATGAACGAGAAGACAGACCATGATCTCCCGTGTGCTATTGGTAGCCAAATAAGAGATGAGCAACTTTGGCAGAGCAGCTGGCAATAACACCAAGATGTGCAGCGGGCTGGATATGCAGATGTGTGTGTTTGCCTTGGGAAATGGAAATACAACACAGTTGGGCCAGGGCACTTAGATGTGCAAGCAGCCACACGTGTTCCGTACACATGTACAAAGTGCTGCCAAAACAACTTCCCAATGCTTGGCTAAATGTTTTCACTTAGCTGAAATGAAGTGGGGAAAGGGCATGTTTTCTGCTTCTTTGTAAAATAATTCCTTGGTTGGAAGTTCAAAACATGGGCACGACTATGTGTTAACTATCTGCACGGGCCAGGCCACATGCAGAGCTCTCGTGCAGGGGACTGGGTAGCCAGCAGCACGAGGCAAGTTTGGATGTGAGTACACAAATTCCTCTATCCTGATTAATCATGGCATGTTAGTTATACTCTGAGAACTGTGTATCTTTTGGTCTATCCTGGGATGTCCATGCTCAGTGAATTCATAGCTCTGGATGCTCTCCAGTTTTGGTAATCCAGAGACATGGTTGCAGTCATAATCCTGGTGTTGACTCCCGTCGAACGGAGATAAATTACTCCACACTAAGTTGAAGGGATGTCATGGCATATGCTTAGCTGGTGGTGGGAAGAAAAAAAGGTTGGTCTTAGGTGGCTCTGTGCTGTGTTTTGGAAATGGTTTGCATGCAGCTAGCACAACATTTGCGTGCTGGTGCTGCAACATCAGGCATAGCAGGCTTTGCTTTCGCAGAATGTTTGAAGAATCAACAACTCAAAAAAAAAAGGAGATAACATTTGAAATTTACTCATACGAAGAGAAAGAGAGTAACAAGAGAACGTTTGTTCCAGGAAAACCTGGGAAGTTTAGGAGATGGAAAGGTCTTCAGTTTGATGTATAGCGGCGTATATGAAGAAGAAACTCATACTGCTGAAGAGCCTAATCCTGAATTATTCATTTAGGTACAAATAACCCATTCAATGAGAAACACTGACTGCAGAACTGGCTTTTGAAGATGTACCATGGTAAATATCATTGATTCCTGTTAGCAGGACATGCACAGTGGAAGGAAATGAGACTTCTGCAGAGGAACCAGTGTTTATTTCCCACCACTGAATGCTAGGATCTGTGTCTCGGGACCGTAGAGTCCCATAGGAGTGATAGATGAAACCAAGGATACAGTAGGTATCTTGACTCCAGCAAGATATTTACCATCTGGAAACTCTGGTCCAGCAGTTAGTTGCGCAGGTGTGCTGATGTGCCCGAGTGCAGTGGGCTACATACAGAGACTTGGAGTACCGTGAATTCTAACCATGCTGTACAATCATCAGCTGTAATATTTTACAGTATTGCCCCAAGTCTGTTAATATACCACTGCCTGAAATTTCTGTTACTCCTGAGCCAAGACATCTTCCCTCAGTTTCTAGGCTCCATTCCGCTGGTAGAAACAGTTACATCTGGACATGCCCGAGTCAAACTTAATTGGATACATCTGAATCAGTGAAAAAGAAAGAACAAGCAATTCAAAGGCTCAGCTCAAAGAGACACAGGCCTTACTGAGCTCATTAAGAAGAAAATTGCTGAATATTGGGACTGTGCTTACTATTCCTCAAATATTTATGTAAGGAAGATGATTGGCTTGTAGTGTAAAACAACAGGAACAAAAAGTTTCATTGTCGCAGCTACCGCCCAGCAGTGGCAGTTCTTCCAGGACCATGGTGGGATTAATAAGGAAATGAAAACACTTTACAACTTTCATAAAAATGTATATTCATCAGAACTCTTCAAGGATCAAAAAGGCCTTGCAGAGTTTCACTGTATACTTCAGCTTCCCTGCAATAAACCAGAGAGACTTCTGGACTCCCCAATTCCTACAGAAGAAATTTCCCAAGCTACTGAGACTTCTAATAATGGCAAGCCGCCAGGGAAAGCAGCATTCCCATTTTAATTTTGTGCATCTTTTGAAGAGAAGTCACCCCACTATGTGCCTGTGTACATTTAATCATTCTCTACACACTTTACCAGCAAGCCTTCTCCCCGTAGGAGGAATACAATTAGGTACAGTACTAATTTATTATAAATAAAGGAAAGGCCTGGTAAAATAACCTAGTTATCAATGTTTCATACAGCTGTGCCTATGAAGGTAACATTCTCACTATGAGCCTGGAGAAAAAAGCGGCGGCACTGATAAATCCTAAACAAGTTGGCTTTATTAAAACAAAACAAAAGATTATCATCACATAATACAGGAAAACTGTTGATTTTAATTGAAGTAGCCAGAGAGTTATGGAAACCAACCGCAGCTTTTTTTTTTTTTCCTACTGATACTGCAAAAGTCTTCAATAAGATCAATAAGGAAAGGCATTTCAAGCAGGCAAGTCTGGAATTTTTTTTGTATGCCACCCTAACCAATTTTATGTATTTATCTCCACCCTCAACTTTAGCCAAAGTGTTATTGCACATGCAGTAGTCTCTTCTCATCAGCGATGAGGACTGAGGGCAGAAGGCCTCCGCTTAGCGGGGAAATGGCAGGCAAGGCGACCGCTCTCCTCGCGGTGATGCCCGGCCGGGATCACGGGAGCGATGCCGACGGCTTCCCACGGGGAGACACCTCCACCCCACCTGCGGCTACGCGGATGATCTGCTCTCAGCTGCAGGGAACCCAGAGCCAGCTCTTACGTGGGCCTTATCCATCGTGGAATGGTTTGAAAAGCGGTCGGGCTTTAATCCTGTTTTTTAAAAACAGAGGATTCAAAGGAATTACTTGATTTTCTTGTTTCTTTCCACAGCGCGGCAATGATTTTCTAAGTGGCTGCTACGAGATATTAAGTAGGAAACAATTTATGCTATGACCCTAAGAGGCCATGCTGCACATAAGCAGAATAGGCCCTTCCCTCTCCATCTTCTTAGCCAAGTGGAGCTTCCTCTTATTTCTGAGGTTCCAGCATCCTCTCTCCCCTCTAACGGATGGGATAAGAGGGAAGCACATGGCCGAGGATGTTTTTTTCCCTACCTTCTGCTGTTCAAATACTGAAGAAGAGAGTAACTGTGTTCTGGAAGAGACGAAGTGGTGCAATCACAGCAAAAAGGGTTAGCAGCTCAACTCGTAATCAGCCCTACGTCCTTCTGTGGTACAACCCTGAATATCAATAAATTTTATTGGAGGAATGAAATCTTTTTAGTTGTAGAGGGACAACAATAAAACTTCCTATTTTCATGTCAGAGGACCCTACAGACCTTTTCTAACCATATATATACTCGAAGGGATTGTTTTTACATATTTACATAAAAAAGCACCAGCATAACTTCTACATGACAAATTTTTATGAGAGAGCGTGAGAAATAAATTCTTGTATATGGCTGGGTGGGATTTAACTCCCTAATATGAAACTCATGTGCTGCAGATCACGACATTGCTCCACAAAGTCTGCAGCCATGAACCAGAAGGAACATCATGGCTCTTGAGGTCCCCGAGCCTTGCATTAGTGTCACCTTCCTGCAAAGCTCACCCTGATGAGGCATACGGGGCTTTCAGCTCAATACACATTTCACACATGTGTCAGAAATATATTTGCAGAGAGCTTGAGATCAAGACAGATGTTTAAGCTGATTCTGTAACTTTCAACAGAAGTACAGAAAGAAAGAGAAATTCTCATAAAGAAAGACAATTCCTCAATAAAGTGCACATTTATTTTTTACCAGAGACTGGTGCAAAATTTCCTTTAAATATATATATATATAGATACATATGGCCCAGAAGTTTTCATTACATTTTTTTTCCCCCTTTCAACCCAGAAAGGTTGTTCTGTGGAAAAGAGAAGCATTTGTAAATACTAGTTGTAAATGCTGTCAAAGAAAAAGAAAGTTTGGTATTATGGAAACTTTCCAGCTCAACATTTTCTGACTGGACCATTTCAATTCTCATTTTGTAATGATTTTTCCTTTTCAAACATGTTTTTAACATTATTTTATTTATTTTACAGAAGCTAACGATGGAATGAAGATTTCTTTTTATAAAATAATTTTGACACAGGCTGGGACAGCTTAACAGAACTACAGGGTAAGGCTCCACACAGTAGCAGCTCCAGTGGGTCTCCTGCTAGGCTAACCTGACAGCTTAGCATGTCACGGATGCCCTGAAGAATAGGGGACTCAGAAAAGGATCCTCCTGAAAAAACTCTCTCCTAGAAAACACACTAGTAAGGGCAGTAATATGAACTCTGCAGGGAGTAACAGTGGAATCTTGCCCCATTTTGCTCTTGGAAAGCACTGACATAGAAGTCTTCCTTTCCCCAACAGGAGGTGGAAACTTTTCCACTCGTTTCTAGTTTGTTGGGTTGGAGCAGTTTTAGCAGGGAGGGCTGGCTTGGCTGTGGGTGCTCTGCCAACTCACCTGCCTCACAGGTGGCTCTCAGCGACTGCGTGTGCAAGGTTCAACTTTCTGTGCCTGATGCAGCCAACATTTTTTTTCTTTTTTCTAACAATCAAAATTAAAGAATGTTTTGGCCTTCTCCGTATACTTAACAGCTCTACAAGTGCCTGTTTATTAGCTTCTTGCTTCAAGGTTGTTTCCCCTTACCTGGTCAAAGTAACCACTAGAAAAAGATCGAAAAGGTGGCAGATCAACAGACAGCATCTGAAATTACGGCTCGTGTGGTAGCTCATGAGGGTAAGAAATGAAGACACCATAATGTGCAGGCAGACTACGCTAAGCAAAAATGGGTTCTCTTGTTGGGTGTTCTCTAAGAGCTGTAACAGAACATACTTGGGGAAGGAAACTTCTTCCTAATTTTCTCTGAAAAAAAAAACCTATAAAATAAAGATTTAGAAAATAACTAATTTATAAAATTAAAGAGTTTTAATTTATGACCACAGCTTCTAATGCAGTTACTTCAGCCAGATGTTATCATTCTCAAGCGGCAAGTTCACAATTTTCTTTTCCCTCTAAACGGGCACACAAATGGAACTGTTGACATTCCAGATTCTCCACTTCTTAAAATCTAATTTAGTCATAATACATACCAGACTTGTAAAATAAACTTGATAAGATATTGCTCAAAGTTGTTGTTTGGACTTCATGCAATCGAAGACCTCCTGTATCCAGGCAAGTTTGGCCCACAGCACTGTGCCTACCAGTTTCTGACTTCCAAAAAAAAACCCCAGCATTTCTGCAGCAGCTTCAGGAAAGTTCATAACTATCACTGTTATTAATGTAAAATACGTCAGTGAAAGTCAAATTCACTGGTAGTACTTCGTTTAAGAATAATTAATTAAAGAACAACCTGAGCGTGCTATGTTTCTGTGATTTTTTTTTCTCAGCTTCAGATGATCCATCCAAAGAGCCACTGAATACTCTATTTTAGTGCATGCTCCTGTCGTGTCTTTCACACCAAGTTTCTAACTTAACATTAACAAATGCAACCTTAAGAATAACTAGAATTTCAGCTTCACATTCTGAGAATCTAAATCTCCACGTCTTACTGAGTATCTGTGGCAGATCTAAACATGAAATTCAACCTTTCAATCACTTTAATTTAAACTTTGCTACGCAAATATGGAAGCACAGAGACTACCTCAGGTTCGAAGGGTCTTTGGGAGACCCTCTCAAAGCAGAGAGGCTGAGCTCTACACCAGCAGCCTCTCGGTGACACTAGCCAGCTCCCAACTCCATCAGCTCCTGCTCCGAGGACAACTTTCCTCTCCAAGTTTTGCCTCTGGCCACAGGAAGGCAACTGTAGGAGGCCAGAGAGCAGATGCCTGAGCAAGTACCGAGCTCTTCAGCCTCAGCCACAGCTTGCAGCACAAGGTCATTCAGCTCATGGAGCAAAGGAGCCACATTTTCCTCGGTCTTTTGCTGCTGCTGTGCTCATAGTAGCCTTTCTTGATGTCCTCCTCAGCCCTCACCAGCTTTGATTCCAGCCAAATTTTGACCTTCCTAACTGTGTCCCTACATGCCCAGACAACACTTAGGTGTTCCCTGTTGGAAGCCTGTCCCCACTTCTCTCTCCTGTCTGCTTCCTTCTGGCATGTAAGCTCAGTCAGGGGCTCATCTGCCATCTCAGGCTTCTATTACAGAAATTTCTCCTAATTTCTTTGAAATCTTACACCCAGTGGCGTAACTCCCCTTCGGTTCCATGGAGCTTAGCTATAAACACTATTTAGAAATGACTACTATCAATTTTGTCACCTTGACCATAAAGTTTTGTTTTTCTATCATTCACTATTACGGATAGATACTTCTGCTATAAATGATTTGTTTCATATAATTAATCTGCACTTAAAAATAGTAGAGTCTAACACACAACTGTGTCTTGTGTCATCCTATGGCAACAGCCTCCTAAATATGAACTAAACAATACTAAGTCACTGTGACAGCAGTGATAATTTTAGTCTTGTACATAGAATTTCAGCACTGATTTTTCCCCCCTGAATGTTCACTAGGAACATTTAGCAATGTTATTTTCACTTTCTAGAACTAAACTCTTAACACAGAAAGCATATAAACTTTGTATTTCTGAAAGACCTGTAAGGAGTTGAAGGTTAAAGATAGGACCGTTAAATACAGTCACTTTGAAAAGCACTAGTTCCCAAGACACAAAAAAAGAATAAAATTCCATTGAATTTTTTGAGACCACATGAGAAAACTTTCAAGATTGTTTTCACAATTTCCAGGATAGCACATTTGTATTCAAACTCTAAAATAGACGAGAAAGCTTAAAAAATGGTGATGGTGTAATAGCATATTTCTCTCCTAGCTTGGAAGTACTTTTTATTAAGAAATATTCAGACAAGTTTCTGATATACATTGTTTAAGATGTGAAGCACCTTAAAGGGGGATGGTTATTTTGAGATTCTTACAACATTTGCTTGCAAGCCTATCTATGAATGTATGTTAGGTGATTCTGTCTTCCTTAAAAATTAAACATCAGCAAAACCAGCACTGATACTTAACACATCCACATTTATTTCCCACACTGCTCTCTCTGCCTTCTTTCTTGCAGCTCATTCAATCCAAGATGCCCTCCAAACCCTAGTGTACCAAAGGTCTAGCCTCTTCCTCCACAGACATCCCTAGCAGCATTACATAAAATGAGTATAACCATACCGCTCAATAAGGTAAATCTTTCCAAACACCCAAGGACTCAAAACCACACACAGTTGCTCACAACCTGCACTTGCTTTTGTTTCAACAACAAAATTCCCATCTGGTGATTCTAAACTCTTTCATTTTGGCTTTTCTTCCCAGAGTCTATTTCCTCCTCTTCTGTAATAAATAGGGAGCAGTAATAACAACGACAATAAATCCCACTCTTCCTCAGTAAGTGCTTATGCCCAGCTCTGTATTCCTTCGGTAAGTCACTTCCACATATTCACACAAGATCTCTTTCAATTCCGGGCAACCAGGTTTCCCAACACCTCCACAAAGCTAATTAATGTTACATTACTTTGTATATCTTAGAATTTGTCTTGGGTCTCTCTGGATGCCACCTCCCCAAGGCAAAGGAAATGTCTTTCCACATGTTCTGTTTAGTGCTGATGGTATGCCACAAATAAATTTTTAATTACCTTTCTGTTGAGAGCCACACCGTCTTCGCAGTCCAGCACCGCACAGTCTACATGTAGGGAAGGGATTTTTCGTATCTTCTTTTCATCATCTGCAGGTACATACAGCACAGCTCGCCTGGGAACGTACTTGTGAGATGATGCAAAGTGATAACTAAGCTTTGGAACACCAGCTGGCAGAGCAGAATTCACCCTGTAAAGGATACCGTTGAAATTAGGCTCTTGTCTACAACGCTGGAAAGAAAACCTGACTATATTTTACAAGGGAAACATTCCTGCCTAGATAGTTGCTGGTTTGGGGGTTTGTTTGTTTTTCCCCCTTGGGAAACACCTAGATGGGGAGGCAGGAGTATGACAGTTAATCAGCATATAAAAACCCAAACCACCACGTACAATGGAAGTCGCACTCAGAACTGCAAAAGTACCAGGGCTGGAGGTACAGCCCCAACTCCACGCTGGGCAGCCACTGAATGTGAGAGGTTTCTCCCCTCGCAGAAAGGGGTTTGGCTGGCGGCATGGGGAAAACACGAGAAAAGCAAGAACCAAAACCCCTTAATGCGGAAGCTCATTAATCCCAATGTGTCTTCTCAGAAGCCTTCAGACCCACAGCCCAGACCTTTATCGACAGCACTCATAAATCCAGCAGTGTTTTTGGCAGGTGCTCGGCCGTGGTGACTTTTCGCGTTAATAAATGGCTCGTGCTCCACTTCTCTGCATAGGCTGGGCTCTGGGGCACCATGTGATCGTATCCGAGTGCATTGGGCACTCCGCATCCATGTTTCTCCATCATCGGGACCGGTGCACTCGGAGGCAGCTGAGCTGCCCAGGAGCACAGCCTGGAGCGCACCCAGGAGTTAATCCTGCTCCGTCATTACAAATCCAGAGGAATAAAATCGCAGAGGGTATCGCCATGGTTCACAGCCTTTCTAAAAACCATTCCCTGCTCCTGGTCCTACCACTTTACACCGTAACCCCCCCAGGCCTATTCTGCTATACCAAAAATGAGGCTAAAAGAACACAATTTGCCTTCATACGCAGGGCACCAGTCACTTACGGCACAAATAATCCTACCAGCCAACACCATCACGCATTATCATGCCCATTATTCAGCACTTTGAATAATGCAAAGCTTTTCTAGCAGCGCACTCAATGTGTCATTATCACATCACGTCAGGGACCCATGCATTTTCCTATGCCCCTCTTAATAATCTTTCCCCGGTCGCTACATTTTGGATGACACATGGCTGCATGTGCCAACTGGGTTTTCTTCAAAGCGAGCACGACGAACCCTCTCAAACGCTTGGAAATGAGTTCAGTCAATGTAAATCAGGGACAACGCGATGCATCGCCGACAGGCCGCTATGATAGCGGCCTTTCTAAATCAACCCTTTCCCAGGATTTTCCTCCCTATAGATTTAGCATCCTGGAAGCAAAATACAGATGTGGTTTTAAAAATAGAAGGAAAGCTTTTACCACATTCTGTCCTAGGAAATTAAGCTGAAAATGGCAACTGCTCCACCACCTCCTCTGCCAGGTCTGTGTGTCCCGGGTGGACCCACAACTGCCTGCTGCGTGTTCGTGCTTGTAACATGACTAGCGATGCCCAATGTGGCCTCCTCAACAGGGCAGTTCTGCTGTTAAACAACAGTGAGGCAAGGGCCAGTGCTACTCTTATTGATAAATGCTCTTCACCTCTCAGTGCAGCAACTCTGAGTTACACGTGGTGGCGATCCCGACCCTTGGTACCTGGGAAACACACAGCTGAGACCCACCAAGTCTCCACCAAGTGCACTGCTCGCCCCCTCCCACGAACCAGCTCACACTCCTGGCCCTGCGTGGGAGCGGGGATGGCAACGCAACTCGTGGCAACTGGCGTTAATTCCAACTAATCCCATTTTCTTGCAGTACCCTTTGGGGGAGCAAGGAGGAGGAGTGGGAGAGAAGGGTAGCTCAAATGGAAATAGGAGGGTCTTTCTTCCGTGTGACACAGAGGTCAGCGAGGAAGCCTGCAGTCCTCCACTAAACATGTATGAGGGGACTAAAGTGATTAGCTTCTAATCTCCTTCTCTGATGGCTTCAACACGGTCATTCCCCAAAGCACAAAGGACTCAAAGATCCGGGTCCATTAATAGTTAACTCCAGCACTGAGGACAGGGGCCCCTGAAGCACCCTTAATGACGGCCTCTGCCCCTAACCTGGAAGACAGGACCGAAACCCTAATCTCAGAGCACACAGAGCCAAGATACATCTCCTGCCAGACGCGTTGCCCAAGACTTCTCCCGGCCTGTTTCAAACCAAAGGCTGTTTGAGCAGCTGTTTTCCCTTTGAGTCCTGCAAGCCCCACTCCGGTTACCTGGCATTGACTCTCCAAATAACAAGCACCATGGCCCAGAGACATTTTGTGGGTGAAACTGCTGTTAACTTTGGACCAGATGTAGAAATCAGGAGCCAGCTGTCCCCTTAAGACACCTAAACTTTCCTTTCAACGGGGCAGCAGGATGACTTCCCAGCAAACCAGCTATTCCTAAGGAAGTGATGGATGTAATCCATGCAAATACCATCACCTGATGGGCTCAATATTATAAATGCTATCAGTCAGTGGCTACCACTATTTCTTCCTTAGCTAAGCAACTTTGTAGCCCCCCTAGGCCCAAAAATGTTTTTTTCAGGATGCAGATTATAAGAGCATAATGTCGATTTGTCAAAATATTATCATGGAACAGTTCAGCAAATCTAAAAAGTAATCTTTTTTTTTTTTCAAAGGGAGTGGCAAAAAGCAAAGTGCAGAGTGTATGTCAGCTGACCAGCACGGCATCTCCCCACTTTAAAACAACAAGCTCCACAAACACAAGTGGAAAATAAGTTTCCAACAAGTATGCTTGGGTATGACTCCCAAATAGGTATGACCAGTCTATTTTCATAGACTGTTATTTTGACACACATTCTTAAAAATTCCTCTTCCACTCTCACTGTGTTCTCAAAAGAAAAAAAAAAAGAAAATGTAGAGGAAAAAGTAGACCTATCTAGAAGCCCATTTACCTACTCTTTTTCAAACACAGTGGCAAAGCCCAGGATACTGGAGATATTAACAACTAGTCACTCTCAGTAGCAAACACTATTCTGATTATCTTGACTTCTTCTGTATTTGATAGAATAAAAACGTTTCTAGCAGTTACTTTTTTTTTAGAAGAAAAGCAAAAACCAAAAAAAAAAACCCTAAAAAACAGCACCACCATCTGAATTACATTGGTAACCCCATGCCACGGAAAATAGTACATATATTTCCTGACTGCAACTATTTTAATGATTCAAACTAAGCTTGAATGTGCTTGGAACTAAATTAATGGACATAAGCCAAGCGAATTTGGTAAGACAATGTGTTTTGCTTTAAGTGCTGTAAGTTAAAATGAGGACTAGACTACTGGGTAAAGCTCATTAAATTGTTTTACAGCAGCTTATTTTCATTCATAGCAGCTAGGAGCACGTTGAGTGCTCTTGGGGTCTTGAAAATGAATCTACATTTCTTCAGCAAACATAACATTCTACTTAAATCTTTCTCAAGTATATAAAAACAGTTGGCAAAATAATGTTACTTTTGTTCCTTTGATAACGGTTCCACCCAAGAGTGAATAGCTCATCCTTACACAGGAAAAAAACAAAGAGACACTAAGACCTTTTTGGTTACTAAGAGACATTGCAACATCTATCAAAATACAGTGTGACTGCAACCAGTGAAATTATCGCAGTTTATACAAATCTCCCTGCTGTAGGCTGCATTTTGAGATTCCAGTGTTGCTCATACTCCCACGTATACTTAACTGTATGCACCTGTGCAGCCTCATTAGCACCAGCGATTCACAGTACACAAAGTACTCCCACAAGTTACATTCAGGCTCAGCACCTTAACCTGCATCTCTATTTAATGTATATTATTCTAGAAGAGATACTACATCACAGTGTGGCTGCTCCGTGAAAAAATACGCACTGCCTCACAGGCCAGATCTCTAGCTCTACAATATTTGGCCCACTGTCGGCAAAGAGTTAGGGATACTGCTTCCAAAGAGCGTATCTGGACATCTGAAAATGCGGGTGTGTGTTTCTGATCGCGTGCACGTAACCGCGTCCCAAACACAGTCCTGGCTCGCGGTGATGGGGAGGCGACAGCAGTGACCTAAAGCCCACATTGAATGCAACACAGCTTGGGTCGCAAACCCTCCTGCAGTTATTTCTCCTGCTACGCCTGCATAAAACCAAAGTAAATGCAATAAATATTCTATTTCTGGTTTTACTACGTCCCATTTACTAGGGAGCAGCTCGCAAACAAACCCAAATAATCCACCAAAGACAAAGGGAAAAGATATGAAATTACAAAGCACCACAATTTGCATGGTAATTCTCCTAATTAAGAAAGGAAGATACAAGTTGTTTGTTATAAACATCAGCAGGCCCTTTGCAAATAGCCACAGCTTACAGCCCAGCTAAGCTAAGCATTCGTCAAATCAAAGGGACTTTGCTGTGCGTTTTATTGGTACAGCTGTGGCGCATGCATTTTATCACACATGCTAATAATGCTAGTTATGGCACTAACATTTTAATCATTTGTTCTGTGGGCTTGTTTCTCAAACAATTAGCACTAATGAATGGCCAAAATACCTCGGATCATATATGTCTAATTGCAGTCAAGAGCAGTTATTGTCTGCATGTACATTTCAATTCACCTCTGGGGATAATGTTTGTTAATTGTATTTCTTTATATAGCAAGTGAAAAAAGGCTGTTCACTCCAAAAGGGACTAAGTGTTCTCTTCTTTCCCTTTGTTCCCACAAGAAGCTAAAGTCACTTCAAGAGGCACTTAATCCCATCATCCATGGTTACAATTGCCTTACAGCATCAATCAAAAAGAATCTGAAGTAAAATGATGCAGCTATATTGTGTAATTAAAAGCAATTCAGGTAGTTATTGCTTGGGGCATTTTCCAGGTCCAAATACTTAAAATGGCACTGCAGGGATTCTAAATACTGTAGTGTTTTAAATTTGGTCAACTACAATATCTGGCGGAGAAAGGGGAGGAATATGCAAAAAAAAAAATCTCCTAGTGCGTATTGTAAAGCAGAAGAAAAGAGGAGGAACAGCACACGTTTGAAGTGACAAAATCTACAACTCTCCATATAAAAGGGAAATAAAAATATCAAGAAGAGAGAAAAGGAGGGGAAAAAAAAAAGAGATGCAGTTTTAAGGAAAACAAATTCCCTGCAATTGTTAAAAAGTTAATGTGGACAAAAAAAAGGCTAAGGTTTTCTTTAATGGAAAACAAAGATCGCTTTGCAAGCTTTACAGGCAGAATATAGGTCTCTGAAACCTTAGAGCTTTCCCAGTGGAAATAAAATCAAAGTAAATTTAAGAGATTTGTTCTGGGGAAAAAAAAAGAAAGCTGCCTTATGTTAAAAGAGGAGACAGATGATATTTACTTTTGCATAATGCCGCAACTTTGCTAAGGTACTTTACCTAACAACTGCCACTGACAGTGATCCAATTATGCTAAAATAAGAACTGGGGGTTATCAACATATCAAACACGCTGCTTTACATTTTGATTTCTTCCTTTGTTCCAGAACCACTAAGGTCATTTCCTTGATGCTTGAAAAAATAATTAAGAAACCCTCCAGACCCACAAATACACTTTCTCTCTCTTTAGGGATAAGCAAACAGCTACTTGCTATGGAAGAGAGAAGAGGGGTGATCTTGTTGTTTAAATCTTCTGAGAAGCAGCTGTACTTAGGAGTGGGGGCACCTCCAAAGAGGCATTGTGTGATTTTAGACTCACCAAAAAGGCTGACATGATCTCAGCCCGATGCAGCTGCTTGGCCAAATTCCCCTGAAGTTGGCGGAATTAAACAGGTATGAAATGCCAGTAAACAAGAGCCGCGTCAACTCCTGCATCTCGAGTTTTAAGAAGGTTACAGAACAAACCATTGTGTTTTAACCAAATCACTAGGCAGCGTGGCGGGCTGCGCACCACCATGGGCACAGTTAGCCATGGGCTGTGGAAAGGCTTGCAAAAAATGTGGCGAATTAAGAAATGTAACCTCCGTAACCAGCAACTTTGGATATCAAAAGAGCCAGATTGGAGGAGGTCACTCCTGAGAGCAGGAGCCTGCTGGAAAAACTGGAGCAGGGAGAAATGAAAAGGGGGCTTCCGAGTGACCTCTAGCAAGCATTGCTGGCACTGGAATGGGAAGGTTGTTTTCTGTTCTCAAAGCGGAGAAGCAAACGAAATGGGGAAGGAGAGGCATGCTGTTACCAAAAAAAAAGGGAATTGTGACATGGAGACATGCGAGTAGAGGAAAGTAGTCGAGTGTTTAAATGGAAAATGCGAAATCAGAAGTTGCTGGTGAGTCATTTTAGGAAAAAATGTGGCTCTTCAGTGGCAATTTATATTTTTTTGCCTCTCTCCAGTAAACCAGTGGAAATCATGTAACTGGAAATCAGAGCCTTTCCGAGAAAAAGAACTAATATAAACCACTACCTTACTGACAAAGACTTAAAATAATGGACCCCTGTACCATAAAATGATAAAAGGCTATCATAGGTTAAATAGTTAACCAAACTTTCTCCTCCTCTAGTGCTAAACTTCTTTTTTTTTTAAAAAAAAAACCTTTTATTTACCCCATCATCTTCTTTCAACTATATTTGACCCTGCTGTTTTGGTTGCCTCAGAGCAGCCCATTGCTGCAATCGCTTTGCCCAAACATCACTTCTTTCCTTCTCAGTTCAAAATGGCCAAATGAGATGGGAGGGGAAAAGGGGGATCACAAATTTCTCATTTAGCTCATTTCTCACATTTTTGCAGCAGCAGAAGGGGTGTGTGTGTGTTGCTTTTTTGTTTATTTTTATTTTTCTTTTTTTTTTTGAGGGAGATGAGTAAATTGCTGTCTTTGAACATGGGACAAATCCTAACGGGATGTAAGTGAGGGGGCAGGGTGGTGAGGGCTGCCTCGCCACGCACGGCAGCTCGTGGCGAGGCGAGGTGAGGTAGGTGAGGGAGGTGAGGTGAGGTAGGTGAGGTAGGTGAAGTAGGTCAAGTAGGTGAGGTGAGGTAGGTGAGGTGAGGTGAGGTAGGCGTGGTGAGGTGAGGTGAGGTGAGGTGAGACGAGATGGTTCCCTGTGCCGGGGTGCTGTGTTGCACATGGCACCACGCACATGGAGTCGACGTCTCTCGCTGACCCCGTTGCCTGTCACGCCAGCAAAGCAGGGCTGAGCCCCGTGCAGCCCCCTGCCCTCAGCACTAGGGCGCTTTCCAGCTCCTTGGGGCACTGTTGGCCGCTTCGCCCAAGGCAAATCTCTGTGGGAAAACGCCCTTCTTGTCCGTAATGCACGCGCCTGGCCACGCTAGCTATAGGATGCTGTAGGTTTCCCTGTGTTTCTCAATGTGGGTGCTTGCAAATGTTTTAATTTCTATAAGCAAACTGCAAGTTCTTTCATACGTTTCACTGATGAGGTTTCTATGTTCCTTTCTTTTTTTTTTTTTTTTAAATCTGTGATTGTGTAAGGGAACTTTCCCAACTTTGCCAAGTTTCATTTAGTCATCCAGTTTCCTGACAGGCACCACTGCATTATATACACTTCGCTCAACTGCAACCAGTGGCTGCAGAAGAAAATTGCAACATATAACAAAAGTGCACCCCACGAAGGAAGAGGATACATACAAACCATACAAAAAGGTTTAGAAAGGAATATGAATAAAATGAGCTTTGTAAAAGTTTGCATTATTAACTAAAGAAGTCTTACGTTGGATGTCCTGTATTGCATTGATCTACAGTTTGTTCTGGCTTATCAGCTGTTGTATAAACTGATATGCACCAAGTGTGCTCAGGGCTGTGCAAGACAAAGGAAAAAATACAGCTTCGTAGGTGAAGAACTTTCCAAATCAGGAGGAGAGCAGGCACAGATCACTAACATGGACATCCTATGTAAAATTTTATCTTAGGAACTGAATATATAAAAAAAATCCATATTATAATGGTGGCACCTTTATAGAATTGGACCTATGCTGGCGGCCTCTGAGAAGAGTCGAATTTGGAAGGAGCTGCTGTCTGCATGCGGCCACACAAAAACATTCTTGCCTCTTTGGGGACACATGCAAATTCTCCACTCTTGCTGTTTTTTTGACATGTTCCTTATTGCAACGTCTGTCACAACATTTTTGCACACCCAGTTTGTGCACATCTCACGCTCCATATCTGATAAAAATGATATAAAAAAAGATAAAAATGTTTTTGCTCTTGCTCGCTCTTGCTTTTCCTGTCTTTCTTTCACGCCCCTTTCCCCCACACTGGTGCTGGTGCCAGGTGAGCAGGAGCAGCCCCGCAGCTGAGCTCCAGCCCTGCGCTTGATCCAGCTGTGTGCACGTTGGCTAAATGCTGCAAGGTCAAGACTGGGAGCGAGATTTGAAAATTCAGCGCTAAATACTGTGATTACAGTCTGAGTCCCAAACAGCCAAAGCCACCGGAGCAGTTTAGGAAGGAGCTGCTAACGAATTATATTTAACACACAAAACACACACTTGCTAAAATCGGTATCAATGCGGCGCCTTTCCCCTTGCCAAATGATAGTGTCGCGGCAGAGAACAATTTCCTTCACCAACACGCATGCAGGTTAGATATTCATAAATGCACAGTGGGAGATAAAGGGGAAATGATGCAGACCTTAAAATTAGTTCTGATTTACGCTGAAGTTAAAATAAAATTACATTAAACGTGCTTGAGAATATTTAAATGAAACACATGAATCAAGTGAAGAAAAACGAGTATCAATAATGCTGGCGCAGTGGAAGTTGGAAGAGAGAGGAAATTTGTTACCTCCTCCATATCTTTCGGATTTTCTAATTTGTTTATTACAAATTTTATCCTATTACAAAATTAAACCTTTTATCCTACCTAATTCCTGTTCTGGATGCGTGGGGGATATTTTAGAAAGCGAGGTTTCCTTCATACTTCCGAGAATCTTTTATTAAACAGGGCATATTTAATGCTGATTTCCAATTTATGCCATCCTACATCTAGCCAAAGCATAAACAAGCTCTCTGACTCCTGCGCACTTATTTAGAAATGTATGTAAATTATGCTCCTAAATAAAACATGGACATTTTTACTGCTTAAGAAAAACAAAACAATATTGCAGTCTTTTATGTACTTGGAGGCTGCTCCCGTAAACCCATTCAAGCATGCGCTTAGTCCAGACAAATCAAAAGGACTAGTCAAACACTTAAAATGAACCATGTGCTTAAGTGCTTGAAGGACTGAGAATTAGTTTTGGATTATCAAACTATTCTATATCCATTTGTTCTTATGCTATACATAGTGCAAATTGCTATTATTTTTTTTCCCAGACTTGTGCAAAACTGAGATTTATAATCACGCAGATGCAATGCAGTTGGTGAATATGTTTTAAACAAAATAAAGACACTCAGTCGCAGTGGGGGAAAAAAATTCAATGAAGTATCTTTTAGAGTAAATTGGTAAGTAAAAGACACGTTTTTTGTTTAGCTGAGCACATCAGACTGAAGAATTACTTTGCATCCCAAAGGGCATATTTAGGATAACTTCTATACCAAATAGTGGAGCAGTGAAGAACATTTTAACAAGCAATTAGTAAATATGAAACCGCTGAAGAACAGTTCATGTAGCTATAAAACTAAAATAGGCTGCAATTGCATTAAAAAGAAAATATGTCATCAAAGCTGATGAGATATGGCAGAAAGAAGAATAAACACACAGTGCTCTTATTTCAGCAGCAATTGCAGCTACTCTAATTGATAAATAACTTCTCCCCGCTTTTGAATAACAGTGCAGTAGAAATTTAAAAACATTTTCTTAACAGACACCAGGGAAGAAGACTTGCAAACACCACCATGCTCTAGGCAATACTTTAGCAAATGTCTACAGGCAGAAATATTACATCGCAGTATGGCTCAGGATGGCGCAAACAAACATCTGTGTTTATGTTTTAACTAGTCAGGTTTATAAGAGCAATGAAATTCCTACATAGCATTTTATATTGACCTGATATGGACTTACTGTTTTAACCAGCTTTTTAACTAACTCCACAAGTTAATAAAGGCAACTACATGAATCCTTACTGCCTATACATTAAGATAAGAAAAACATTCATTAAGCAATATCCAGTCTGTTTTAATTACAGAAATATCACTCTTATTTGTAGTATAATGTTCATTAAGTACAGTATAACATTTTCTTAAAATGCCCCAGAGGCACTTAAACTCTTGATTAGCTATAAAAAAAAAAAACTCCCTTAACTTCAATCACATGAGTTAATGTCTAGTGCAATGAAATTCCAGTACTTTTAATCATACAAAAATGTCATATGTGAATCTTACTAACTATGAGAGCGTTATATAAGATCAAATGGATTTTCTGCACCTCTCACTATTCAGTATTGACAAAATACAAGCATCTTATTATGACAGTTACAGTAATAAAAATAAGGCTGGTCCTATTTCTTTTGAGAATGAAACTGAAAAACAGATCTGATTTCATTCATTTTAAAATATAGCAGAGATGGACTAAACTCCCTGACTTTTAGATTTTCATGCCTGTTTTATTTTCCTAAGTTAAACATGCAAAATTAGTGGCAGTGGCAGGATTAAATAGCTTTGTGGGGACTGCAGAATTTTCTTGATCTCCTCTAAATAAACACCTGGCCATGTTTTATTATCCTTTTTTTTCCCTTTCTTTCTTTCTCTTTTTTTTCTGTCCTTTTGGTAGGTTACGAGAATTAACATTATTAGTGCTATTGCACAGATGACAATGAAACCCATCACCTGTGTTTTCTTCAGCATCTCCCCTCCACTTGGGCAATATCTCATACACCTCTCGCTCTCTCTCAAAAATTCTTTTATTTGCTAACAGCATCAAGAATTTTAAAAAGTCATGACCTCAGGTCATGAGGCTGGATCAAAGATAGTGACTTTTTTTTAAAAACACAATTCTTCTCGTTCTTAAAAAAAAAGAGAGAGATTTTAGGGAGCAGGGCTTAAAGAAAATACCAAAGACTGTGAAACTAATGATAAAAAGTTACCAATTCATTTTGATCTTCCAGGTAGCCAGCTGAAGGATAATTTTATTAGACAGAAAGAGGCAGTCTCATCCCTGGGGGCTTCCTTTGGCAGCAGGTGATGGTTGCGTAGACCCCTCTCATCAAGGCTACACTTGGGGTGCCAGCAAGCTTGAGGACAAGAGAGGTGCTAGACCTAGGTGGGCTGGAGGAGAACCACACCAGAGGGATGCGTTTCAACATTAAATGCCAAAGCACACTATAAAGAGCGGGCAAAACTCTTTTTCTTTTCCAATATGTTTTTACCATTTAATTCTCTCCCAATATTTTCACAGAAGCGGGACACAGAAAGGGCTCCTGACAGCCCGGCCCAGCTGGCCAGCGTGGTGAGTCACCGACAGCAGGACTTCATGCAGATCGGAAGCGTAAAAATCACCATCGCTGAGGAGGGAAGAGAGTCAGAGTGAAAATCAAGTTCTCTGCTAAACAATATGATTTTATTTTTGCAAAAAAAAAAGAGTTTAACAGATAGAAACCCCTTCTGGGGCACCGAGAGCCCTTGACGGTCCTTGCTGCGTGCAAGTGGAGGTGCGCAGGGACACTCTTCTCGCGGGCTCTGCGGGAGCCTCTCGCCTGCCCTTTCAGGTGGGACCCCTTGCGCGGCTGCGGCTGGGACCGCGCGTACCCGCTGCGTTCCTGAGCACACGCAGCACCCGCCGAAACCTGCCTCACGCACGAGTCCGGGCTGCCGTCCCTGCCAGCGCCCCGTGCAACGGGACGTCCCTGTGCAACAAAACCCCTCCGTTTTGCTGCGTGTGGATTTCCTGCCCTGCCGCGCATCGCCACCAGCCCCCCCACTTCCCTAGGAGCTGATTTTAGAAAGCAGCCCCGTCCCTCTTTGTGGCTTAATGGGGAGGGAAGAGTTGGGTCTGGCTAAAAGGGAAGGCTAAAAGAAAGAAAGGACACTGGGTCACCGAGCACACAGCTCTCGCGGGGACGGCGCAGAGGAAATTGCTCCAGACTGACCCAATTTAGGAGTCCTTATTTTTCTCTAAATTCTTGATAAGCTGTGTTTGATGTTTATTTAATATAAGCAAACAGGATGAATTTACTTAGTTAGAAACCACAAAAATAAAATTGCTTTTAGCTTACAAAACTGATATATAAAAGATAAGCAAATATCTTGGATTGGGAGAAAATAAAATCTATTGGGTGAAACAGGATTAGGTGTACGTCCATTTAACTCTTTTTATGACAGTTAAATAAGCAGCTGTAAATGTTTCCCTAGATTGGTGTTATACCACTGAACATCTGTATATAAAAAGTGATGCACAACACGCAGGCTCTTGAACTCACTGGTAATGTAACCTTGTGGGAAAAACTCCCTGTGAAACTATGCGAAGGCACCACATTGTCTTTCTTTAAAAGTCCCTTTAATGACCTCTGTCATGAATGTAAGCTCAGACTTAAGTTTTTGAGGACAGGGAAAACAGATAATTAGATAAAATATTTCTTATATCCTTTACTGAATAACTAGGGAAAAAACATTTAATTAGTGAATCTGCCTACTTTTTATCATTTTGAATATACTTCAGTACAAAAGTGAAATAATATCATTGAGATATATTTTAATGCTGCAGAGCATGTAAGTAGTGTGTAATAATATTACAAAGCAAACAAAAAACAAAGATGGAGACAGTGACCAATCCTACAAATACCGAAATGTGTGGTGGATCAAACGGAGTGTCCTTGCCAAGCACAGTCTCTCGAAGTTGAGATTAAATACATATATAATTTGGATGGTTCGAAACATCAGTTTTTGTCTCGTGTAACTCCTGGTTCCTCATCATGTGTTTCCTTGCTGATAGGAGGGATGTCATGAAGGTTTCAATTTTTACCTTCCTCAGTAACATTTTCGTTGAGCTGATGTCTCAGTAAGGGCAAGGTTTGCTGTTGGAGATTAGCATCACATGTACAAGAGAAAAAAAAAATGTGGCATACCTACTCTTTTCTATGCAACATTTCCAAGAGGCAAATTCTTCCCTTCTTTTGGGAGTCAATCAAGTTTAAAAGGGGAAAATACAAAATAATAACCTCACTAGGTCTATGTGCAAGTAAGAAAACAAAATGCTATTTTTGAAAGACTTTTAGAAACTAGAAGATTTTTAGTAAAGATATATAGTTAACAATAAACCTAGAAAATGCCTTTCTGACAATCTGAGACACAGAAAGACTGTACATTATCCCTTGTCTTAAGCGTAAGGTTCTGTGGTTTGTAACCATGACAGTCAGAGGTGAACATTTTTCTGTATGTGTGCGTGCTTATGTTTATATATTTATGTGTCTGTATATCTATACACCTGACTTATTTTTATTTATTTATGCATATGTGTGCATATAAAAATGCTCAGACTGCATGTCACAACAGCAAGAGGCAAAAAGAATCATCTTCCATAAATAAAATAATAAAACTGGCCTTTATCACATTTTTAACATCTCCAGTGTTCCTCAGGCTTTGCCATAGTAAACTGCCTTTTCCTCTATCTCACTCAAACATTGGGAAGTCTCCAATGAAATATCAAGTCTCAATGGGACTCCAGCTACACTAGATTGAAAGTGGTTCCCCCAGTAGCTACTGGTGACAACTGCTTGTTTTTGAGATGCCACAGGAAGATCTTGCACATCTATTTTAGCCATCTGAACTTAAACGGAGATGTATTTAGGGTATTTTGTATAGCTTTTGTATAGCTGACAGTTAATGACCACCACTATCAACGTTAGAGCTGAGTTCAAATTATTTATTTCACAACATGCTACCACAATTCCTTCTTTAAAAGGAATGCTATAGTGTTGCTGGGTGTTCCTGAAGCTCTACGAGTGCTCTACAGCACTCTTCAAAAATAAAGAAAAAAAAAAAAACTGATACAATCTGGTCCAAAATACTGTCTTTCCCTTATACAAATACAGTTATGCTTTTTTATGTCAAAGATGTTTTTCAAGAATTTCAAGGGTTTTCTCAGATTTCTGACCCACAAAAAGGCCATTTAAATGCTACTTACACTTATTCTTGCCTTAGGAAGATATTCTTACATTAGTTTGAAAAATAAATAACCACTACTTGAGTTTTATTTGATTTCAGATACAGATTCAGATAAGAAAATACTTATTTCTTAAAATTTTCTAGTCCCTGCAAAAATACTGTATATCACAAAGAAAACAAATAAAGGACAGGTTGTAAGGCAGAATGGAGTGAAATTATGGAGGGGTGACGATAGGAGAGTGTGAGGCAACAAATCTGCCCTCAGGTGGCTGTAGTACGCTGATTATTCTGCTCATCAACTAGACAGGCTTACGTCTTGATTCAAAATGCACTTTTACTATATATAGACACCATGCATTTTATATATATATACATATATATATGTATATATATACATACAACTCAACACAGACTGCTATCAGGGAGGCTTTGGATGCTGTGGAGATGGAGGACTTGTGGAAGGCTGCTCATGTTTGAAAGTGAGAAAGCAAGAGAGCTGGAAAACATGAACAGGAGGAAAGGAATAGGGATAAAACATCTGAAGGAGAAAAGGAATAAGGGGGCACTTGCAATGGCTGCTGGAGCCACAGTGGACACGGGAGAAACGAGAAGCCAGGTCGGCACAGGCCGGAGAGGAGGCAGGCCCAGGGCCTGGGCTGGACAGGCCCCATGTCTGCAGCCACAGGTGAGGCAAAGCAGCAGAGGGGAACGTGGAGAGCCAGCACGGAGCGAGGCTGGAGGGCCTGCAGGGCCAAGAGATGGATGGGAAATGCAGGGCATGTCGGTGGGACAGCCCCCAGGGCCCAAAGGGAGGGCTGGGTTCTGTGCGGGCTCTGTGGCAGGCGGCGACAAGACGTGACGCGATGCGAGGCACGAGAGGAGCCTGGAAAAGCCTGGGGGAGAGGAAGCAGAACAGGAGGAGAGCCCAGGATACACAGAAAACAGATGATCAACCTGAGATGCAGAAGGCGACCATGCTGGGTGTTCTCTTCGCCAAAAGAAAAGGAGGTCAAAAGCAATGTTAAGGGAGAAAGATGAGTATGTAGTAGAAAAAAAGGAGGGCAAATTCAGCAGAGATTTTTGGTGCGGGAAGCACCAGTGAAAAGCAGGGGACTGAGGAACCTCTTGATGTGGCATCAGAGACAATGTATAAACTCAGGGCAGGCAGCTGAATCACCCAGGGAAAGACCAGTAGCTTGACATAAGCCTTCGAGGCCAAAACAGAGGGAGAGCATGGGGAGGATGAAGTGAGAAGGGGCCACGTAGCTGAGCACAATATGAAGAGTCTGAGCACTCTAATAATATCACTTGGTTAAGTATTTTCCTGAATCAGGGCCTGGTTCAGCAGCTCTGCAGTTGAAGACGAGGGAGGAAGCTGTGTAGATTGTGCGGAACATTCAGGATGCAGAATGGAAACGAAATGGAAACCTGGATGCTGACCCTGGAGGAAGTTCTTCTGAAAACCTGTCACTCTGCAAGCCCTTACCCCACTTCGCAGAGAAAGCAGGGAAATATCTGTACTTGCCACAGATTCCCTGCAAACAAACTAGCATTTTATTTCTACACTGCTTTCCCAGCATTTAATGTTTCATAAAAATAAAGTAACTTCACATGTGATGCATGTGTTGCAGTGCCAGTGACTGAACTTCCCGTCACCAGCCAGAACTACATCTATTAAATGTGTGAAATGCTAAAGGTAACAGTGTCCAACAATAGAAAATGAGGCGAAAGGGATTTAGACCGTCCTCAGGAACCAGTTTGCCAAAATTTTGGGTGGATGATAGGGGAAAAGGACAATTAATAGAGGGACAGATGGCTAAACAGAAACAAAAGCCATTATCTAAAAACCTGGCTAAGGAAAGCTTAGCAACTGACTGTTGAACAGACACAATTCGAGGACTGCTTTAAACACAGTCATGTCGACAGTTTGGCCATTCTAACATACATGGAAACTGAGAACTTTCTGTCATTCATGCCAGCGTTAGCAACCCGCTGGGCTCACGCTGGAAATCGAGGAGATATTTTATACGCAATGGGCATTCACTCTTCCCGGTTGCAAGGTGGATTAAAGAAAAACAAGAACAAAAGCTCGAGCCATGATAAAAGCTTTAGTAACTTGTCAAGGCATAGCACGCGACGCCAGGGTTCGGCGTGGCATCTGCCTTGCAAAAGGGGCTGCTGAAATGCGACATCCTTTCCCTCCCCACCATCACCATGTCCAGCTCTGCAAAGCCACGCCGGGATGACAAGGCCGGTGCCTGGGCCGCGTGGCCGTGCGAGCCGCCGAGACGGACTCGAGGACGCGAGCAGCGCCTGGTGGAATCACTCCGCTCGCTAAAGCAGGATCCACGGCCCTGCGGTCCTTGCATGGAGCAAGATGTGGAAGCGGCCCCAGTGGCCCGGCAGAGAGGAGCTTTACCAGGAAAAGTTGAGCAAGTAATAGATGCTTCGATCTGCTTTATGCAGCACAAAACGATGGTTAGAGTTGCCCGCCAGGACCAGCTTGCGGGAATAGTTTAAAGCAATAAGCGTTACTCACAGGAGCAAGCAATATTTCATTCTTTTGCTGTACTTTCCCAGTACTTCAATTATTTCAGTCACTGAACACACAGTATTTCAGACTGTTACCAGCGCATCCTATCTCGACGGTAGTTCAGTCAGTTTGCAAAAAAGATTGCTTTAAAACAAGAAACAGCTTAATTTTCTGTTATTAAGAAAAGGAAAAGTTAAT
The DNA here is from genome assembly GCF_000705375.1 of Tinamus guttatus. Next base: position 139,812 of record NW_010589847.1, read on the forward strand.
AATTACAGGAACACTGACAGTGTTGCCATAGTTACAACTGCACCAGCCTTTCCGTTACGGCTCCCCGTTTCAAGGGTCAATAACTCAGTTGTCAAAAACCCCACCGGGCAGAAGCCTGACACACATCTTGGACGTACATTAAACACACGTGTAAGTTAAATCGGCTGCTGCATCCCCTCCAACACTTTGACTTACACCAGCAGCTCCAGAGGATACTCTGAGCATGTAAACCCGACATGAGTTTTTTTTTTTTCTTTTAATACAATATCTGGCAGGGTGATGGTCTTTTACGCACCCTTTTGGCCAGGGGCAAAGGGATAAGAGCCCCAGGATTTTCCCCAGCCGTTCCCTCCCTTGCCTATTAGAAAGGCAGCAATGCTGGACATGCCCACTGCCCTCCTCACAAAACTTCCCGAGGATTTTTTGGCACAAAAGCCTTATGCGCATGTGCAGCAGCTGGATTACCACAATAGCCCATAACGGCCCTAAGAGCCGTTACGGTATATCAAGTGAGTAAACCGAAAACTAAGAAGGATTTACACAATGACCATAGTGGCTCCCTGGGAGCCGTTACGCTCTATCAGGTCAAAAATCCACTTTTTAAAGAGCGCCTAAATATGTGTATGCCCAACAGGGCCTGGAGTCTCCGGAGCGACTATCACGCACGTTTTTAAAATGAGCGGGGAAAGAGAAAGGAGATTACACCAAACAACGCGAAGATAGAAATTTTTACAATGAATAAAAGGCATATCGTGCAAATTCTAAAGACACGCATTTAAAGGGAAAGGAAAACGCATGTTTAGTGGAGAAATTGGACACAATGTGATTTCTCCATTGTCAAAACAAGTTATTTTAGTTATTATCATTTTTTAAATGACAATTAAACAAAAAAAGGAGATTTCCCACCAAAACCAATTACATTTTAAAGAAAAGTTAGGTTACACATGGTACAAAAATAATAAAATCACAGCTGGGTTCTGAGTTGCTCTGCCGCATTTCAAGTCTCTAGCAACAGCGTAAGTTAGTAATCCAGCTCAACTTTGCATTTCTTTACTCCTCTCCCATTGTGCCACCGAACGAACAAGTTATTCAAGACAGTGATTTTCTACATAAAAGCCAGCTCTATTTTCCAACAGCAAATCTGCAATAAATCATTAGCCTACTTACTTTTTTTATTCTTCCCCTTCCTTTACAGGCAATATTTGTTGCTGCAGCAAACCTGTAACAGAGCACTTTCCCTCTATGACCTGAGATAACGGTAATGTTGAAAGAATGGCCTCACTTGTCAAAGATTAGAGGGCTGTCTGCAGCCTACACTCCTCTTTACTAGAGCCAAATAGGCCCAATAAATGCTAATACTCAGCATGACGCATCCAGAATGCTAAGCCTCAACACTGACTAAGAAGAAAGTATCACAAATTTACTGAAATTATCTATAGCACAATGGAGAAGAGAAGGAATTAATCAAAGTCTCTCTCTTAATGCAATGCTTGATTGAACTATCCCAATCCCTTTTTAAATAGGATAACCTAGTGGCAAGTGACCCCGATGACACATCCTAGAGAGGTACACAAGTACCACTTGTTCGATTTTTTTTCTTTTATGACCTCATTAAGGAGGATTTTGAAGATTGTTCCTGAATATGAGAACAAAGTGTCTCCAGATATCCCTAGCTTTTTGTGTCCTTAGCCTTTTGCCGCTGAAATGGCTTTCGAATGAGTGTTTATAAACTACGTGCACGCACAAGCAAGAAGAAAAAAAAATTAAAGAAGAAGAAAAATCTTTAAAATCAAATCTACTCCAGCCACCTTTTCTTAACTGCCAAGGCTTGCTAAAAAAAACTAAAAGTTTTCCCCAGACCAACTCATGACCACAACTACCCCTCCCATTCATTCCCTGCCTCTCTCTCCTTCCCTGTTATAGACCCCATTAATTAGATTTGGCGGCAGTTTTCCCTTCCTTATCAGGGAAGACGGAGCCTGCCAAATCTGCTAGTGTGAAAATACCCCCGCGCCAGTAACGTTTTCTTCCTAAGTGTTTGTTGATTCCACGCTTGGATTTAATGTAGAGGATTACATTTTACAACCAGAAACAAACAAACAGATTTATAACTGAGGACAGCAAGGCAAACAAGCACCCAAAGAAAAAAAAAAAAGAAGACGCAGCAGCAGCAAGCCAAAGACTGAACCTAAACATAGCGGTTTTATTGACTTCTTAGAAACCAAATAACCTGGCATATTAGTGTGTGCATTCTGCAACAGACATTCAGCCCCATTGTACTACTTAGAAGAGAATAAAAAGAAACCCTACTGTTTGAAATCCAGCGGAACATCCCCACAACAGAGCACAACTGTTCCCTCATGCATGAATGGGAAGGAGATGAAAGAAAAGATGGACTTCTGAGGTACAGCAAAAAACAAAGACAACAAAAGTGCTGATCATGAGGGAATGACACAACTCATTGCTGCAAAAAGGATGAGAGAAAGGCGCTCAGACAATGGTGCAGACAGCTAAGTGACATGTAGAAGAATTGAAAAATCTACAGAAGTGTCTTTTCTTTCCGCACTTGACGAGAAACAATTAAATGTTGGTACATCTGTCATAAAAAAGATAATTGAAACCTGTTACCATCATTATGGACGGTAACTTAACTACCCAAACTGTAACTGTCCAATTAAATGTTGCCCTCTACTCCGCTTTCTAAACTGAGGGAAAAAAAATACAAACAAACACAGAAAACTTTAATTCCTGTTGTAAATTGCCACCAGTCAGAGACAGACCTGGCGTGTATATGAGACAGGCCCGTGCGGACGGCTCCCGTGCGCGGGCACACGCATTCGCGCACGCTCGCCAGCCAGGGCCAACTCTGCAAACAGATGAGGTCTAGGACAAGGAAACCACCTCCCCACCAAAAAAAGACAGAAACAGAGTAAGTGCCGGGAGCCTCATTAGATGTTTACTCTTGGGCACGTCCAGCAGCCTGCAAAAATAGCACCGTGCTAAACGAATCCGCCGACTGTTGCTACTTGCTTGATAACCAGCGACGTGCCACAAAACTGAGGAGCAGTTATTGACCCTGTCGGAATACCTGATTAATGGATAAACGCTGTAATTGATTAGCAGAGCGGTGTGAATTAAAACAGAATACAGCATCAATAATGAGCCCTTGACAAAAGGTAGCTGACATAAAATGTAAAGCAATCGCCTGCGGCAATATCTCATCAAAGACACGCATTTCTTCAAAACAGAAGAAAACACCCCTCCAGCCCCCCTAAAAAAAAAAAAAAAGAAAAGAATAAAACAAGTGCAGTGGCCTGTTCTCTGCATTCTTTAGTCTTTTCTCTTGGTAATGATTAAACCACCAGCAAAATGTTATGGGAACTACTCATGAATCCACCTTCATACATCAAGCGAGGCAAGGCAGTTAAATGACTCCTTTATGCCCCTGGCTTCTCTACCCTTAAAGAAATGGGATGCTCTCCGTTTGAGCACGGTGAGCGGTGCTTTCAGTGCAGTGCCTGTGCCAGGCTTGGTCTTCCTAGTGTCCCAGGGCATAGAGCACCGGGAATTGGGCATCCATACAGTCGGCAGCTGAATGCACCTAAGGAAACACCATCAGGCCTGTCTTAGCAGGGTGCATCAGCTCAGAGAGAGCACCTAAGAAACTGCGTTGCAAAATACATTTGCCTTGTCCTTTCCATATGTAGAACACAAATAATGAAGAGCAAGAACGGTACTTGAAGCTCTCTAGTGGTAATCCTCTCCAAATTGTCCTTAATTGATTTGGTAAATGTTATGCCTGCATCACATTCCTATGCAAAACATGCTGTGTTTTGATTACAGCCTTCCGTGTGCTCCCGCAAACGTACTTAGGCAGATACAGTTCTTCAGAAATCCACATCTTTTGTGATCAGCCTCACTTTTTTTCATGAGCAACCATGAGACTTAACTCTGCCTGCAGAATCATTTTCCTGCTCCCCCAGACGCTCCATGAATACTCTGGGTACCAGAACCTTTTCAGTGGCACCACTGCTCTGTCAGTTTAAATCATGTCTTTCTTGATCAGGAGTGCCATTCACCCCACCAAACTTTGGTAACCTAAAACATTACTTGTGCAAGTCATCTCTACTGACCAACACAATGCAACACCTTCAAAGAACTATCTAGCAAGCAAGCTTGATACTTTTGGGTTGGATGAACTGCCCTCCAGATGTGCCTCTTTTTAATGCCTCTCTTTAATAATGGAAGGTACCCAGACCATTTGCATTTTAAAAATTACAGCTGCATTGCAAGAATTCTCTCTTAGACTTCTACGTTGACTGCAGTGAAGAAGACCTTCAACCTTCCTCACTAGTGATCTTGCAGCATCCATATTAGAAGCTGATCTTTTTTTCCCTTCCAAAAGCAACAAACACCAGTCTTGATTTCTTTGCAGGGTCAAATGAAGCTTAAGACTTGATTTTCAGCTGAGACTCATAGAGACGTGCTCTTTTCGAACTACCTGTTTTGCCTTCCCACCAGGGAACTCCTCCAGCCTAAGCAGCTCCCTTTGAGCTGGCGGGCCAGGAGAAGCAATGCGAGCTCCTTAGGGCCCCAGCCCCACGCACAACACGTCAAGCCCACAACAAAGCCCCTCTCACTACACATTTTTTTCCTGAAACGAGGCTGGAGCAAAAGCAGGGGCAGTTCACCAGGTAGAGCAGAGTCCTGGATTTCCCTTTGTAGAGCAAATCTGTCTCTCCAGGCTGTTCATGAAAGGCTGAAGGGAAAACACGCTTTGGTCAAATGGATCCTGTTCACATTTCTTTCCCGTTCAGCTTCAACAGGAGGAGGAGGAGGGTTCCCCACTGCCAAAGCAGCAAACGGATGGACGACCAGGGCATTTTCTGAGTATTTGAACCCTCTGAGGTCACCATCAAACCCCTACTTACTCTCATTCCTGGGGTAGCACCAGCAGATCGGAAAGTGGATGGGCATCAAAGCCTGGGTTTGTTTCAGAAATAAATGACGAGACCTGCAGACAGCTTGTGGTTTTTGGAAATAACAGCCCTACTTGCCTCTTGTCAGAGATCCTGCTGGGCTCCACACGCGGTGCGCCCGAGAGCGCTGCCTGCAAGCCCGAGGAGCATTCACACTGCCTTCCTTGCTCTAGCTTATTATCACACCAGAAAAGTTTTCCAAAAATGAAACTTCTTTCCCTTTCCACAGGTATTTTTAACAATGCTATATAAAATGTGAAACCTGATTTAACCGGAAAGCATGAAACGTACCTGCAGCAGCCCAAAAGAGTGGCCTACCCCAAAAATATTAAAAAGAGACAAAGTTCCATTGATTTCAGTGGAATCTGGACGAGGCCCTTTAACATACTCTTTTTTTTTTTTTTGGAGGGAACAGGAAAGCAGAAACACTAGTAGATGGACTTTCAGCTTGATCCCTGGAACTTTTTAAAAAGCTGTTCTTATCCAGAGCTATTGTCCAGGCTGGAGACAAAACAAGTATAGGCCTTTTCAGCTCCTGAACTTAGCCAGAAAGCTATTTGTAGCTCCTGCAGAGTTGCGCTTTTATAGGTCAGGGCAAACTTGGTGAAGATTTTCTCTTTTTCAAAACTCTCTTTTGGAGGATCTGGTTAGAACCCAGAAACTTACCTCAGAAGTAAGAAGAATGAATGACTTCGGCCTGTAACAAAACACTCTCAGTGGCCTGTTGTTTTAGCCACAATCTTCTGATCTGGAGTTTTACTTTGTTACTCAGCATACACACCTAGGATGGTCCCTGCATCTTCCGTCCTTGTTCTTCAGGAATTTATGGTTATTCAGGACTTCAGAAAGTTCCGTGTGTGGCTCAAGCAAATGTCTAGGAAACTCTCTTTTGCCTCTAGTCCCTTAACAGTATGGAACTGTAATGTAAAGTTTTAACAAAAAACATTTTAATATTGATCTGCAGGCAGTAATTTTTCCTTCCTAATAAAAATTAATCAAACTGGCCCAGATGAGGGTTTAGGGAACTGCAATGAACTACCAAGTCTTGCTCTATTTGTACCTCCAAATAGTGGAGGCAAAATCAGTATGCCAGAAGATACGTCCCCTACTAAAGGCTGCTTAAGTGTTTTAGTGTATCAAGCCCTAGTTAAAATATGCACAGACAAAATTTACAGTGATCTCTGAATCTCTGAATCACGGGAATCAGATCTAATCTAAAAATAAGTGCTCCTGCCACCTCCACAACAGACATAACTGGAACTATTTACAATGAACACGCAAACAAGAAAGGGGTAAATCCTATGCAATGAGGCTGTGTAAAAGGAAAAGCAGATGGAGAGACAGAAAAAGGAATTTGAAAAGACTGACAGGAAGGCACCAGAGCCATAGAGTTAGTATCAGAATAGAAAACAAAACTAAATACTACCAAAGGAAAACATTTTAGGAACCCACATATCAACCATTGTTGGTAAAATAATATTCTGAGAATATTATTTTCCATGACTGAATAGGAAAACAAAAAATGTCATTAGCTAATTTCTGGTATATATTTAAAGAGAAGTATCTTATTTAAATACATTTTCCACCTATGAGAGCACACTGTAAAATGAATGATAAACACAACATTTTCATTTAACGGTATAACCCGAAGCTGACAATCCCCTAAAAGATCTCTGGTTGTGGGCATGTTCCTGGTTACACTGGCAAGTGGAGAAACTGGCTGGCCTAGATTAATCTTGCAGTGATAGTGGACTATGAGATATGTGAGAGATTTCCAAGCTTTCTTTCAGCTTTCTTGATAGCTTTGTATATGAATTGTTTTACCCTAAGAAAACTTCCAGCTTTTTAACATATTATTTGCAAAGTCCTAATCAAAATAGGTTGCTCTGCATTTGATACACTGTAAAATGTGTTTAAAATATTTGAATACTACCTAAAGATGTTGTCTAACATTAATTTACACAGACAACTGAGGACATGAAAGAACAGCTCCAGAGAGCTCCAGACTCACACTTTTTACAGCAGAAGGATGCTTCACAAAATTTCATTTTCTCTTTAACATATGCTAAGTAAATTATGGTAGCTAAATTCTGCAAAATGAGGTCTGCTTCTTTTGAAACATTCAAGCCCTCAATTCACCAACCGGAGTCAAGCAGAAGTGAAGATGACCTCTCAGAAGTAGGATTTTCTGTTTCTGCAAGGTCATTGCTGATGAAACCTTGTCCTCACCTTAAGCTGCCAAAAAAAATCTCATGCGACAACCGTTTGCCAATTTAAGGAGTTGATGCTTTGTGCTTATGAGTAAATATAAAGTCAGGCAAAGATCTTGTTCTCTGTCACATTAAGAAAATACCCTTTAAAGTAACAGATGCAGGACTCAAACTAAATTGATATGTATGACCTATAATGTTTAGTCTTTATATTTACACAATTCCTGTAATATGGATCATAAGCAATTAGCTTTCTACAGCAGTTCTAGTTTATCAACCTTCACAGCTTTTGAAAGCGGAAAAAAAGAATAACACTGAACTCACATCTATTCTCATAAAGGTGAACAGAACACACAGCTGCTTGAATTAATTATTTTACCGCAAATCTCTCTTTACAAAATCAATACCGTGTAATCTTAGTAACATCGTTGATGTTAAGTATTGTTCTGGCATACTCATGCTCAAGTATGCATCTAGCTCACGAGATAACACTGTATTTTTTAAACCTGTACAATTTATTTATTTTTACCTTCAGCTCCACCTCCAATTTCAGAGCAAGTAAATCAGCTCAACAAAATTGTTTTCTCAATGTCTGTGCACACAAAAAAACACTGCTTCATCTCCCAAAACACTAACATATTGGATACAAACCAGAATAATGACCAGGATCTTTACATATTTTAGAGCATACAAATTAGATTAAATTCTGAGCAGTGAAGTTTATAGCATATTTTCATGTCATAATTCCACCCCGGCAAATCTCTTTATCCTGTAGTACTGACACAATGTGTGCTAAAGTAAGAGATTTTTCCAGGTTCTTCTTTGGTTTTGGATTTTTTTTTCAGTACTGTGAGCATTATACATTTTATTATCTATATAACGTCTGTTCCTCCAAAAAAGTATGTAGGAAATTTGCTGGCCTTGGTTTATAGAAACAAAACAAAACTTCCAGAAGAGTCTTTCTCATTTGGTTATATAGCTTACTGGTATCAAACTCTAGTTTTATTTGTTCACTTGCTCACACCTGAAGAGCTGCTTAATTAGGAAAAGAAAATACATTTCAGGAATTTTTATTAAAAAAAATCCTTTTTGTTATTCAATTATTCACAAGTGAATTTCAAAGAATTTCGTCTTCTCTTTGCAAAACAAAAAGTCAAGCCTCTGATGTGAATAGGAAATATTCAATTTTAATATAAACTCTTGTACAGTCAAAGTTAAGATGAAATGGGTATTCTGAATTATATGCCTTATTCTCCTTAGCTTTTACATGATTATATTGGCTTTGAGAGAAATTAAAGTGGGCTGCCCTTGGAGCTCATTGCAAACTAACAATCATCTTTTTTTATCTCACATCTTCAGGTCCTTATGCATTCATTTTTTCATAACTTGTGGTAATCTGGCTACTTTGCATAATTAATACAGAAGAATTAAATGACCTCAACATGAGCAAGAGATACTTTTTTATGTTTCTGTAGAGAAAACGAATCACTCCAAGCAAAATTTTGCCGATAGTTTCTAATTCTGTTATTCTCAAGCTTTATCAGCTATGAAATAAAAATATCGAGTTCAAAACAAATGCAGTGTCTTAGTCAATAGCATAGATTACATAGTCGAAAGCCTAAAAAGAGGTCTCTTCACCACCTACAGGACAAAAATGTGATATAATAACTTGGGGCATAGCACTTAATTCTTTCTCCCTAACTTTCCTCCCTGCTCCTGCCCTCAAGTTGCCACATTACGACTATATGCCGTATTATTATATGCCGAATTATGCCGGCCAGCTCCTAATTGCTTCTGCATAGCTTCAGGCACACACAGCCCGGCTCCTGCCACACGCTCGCACTGTCCCCTCGGGACGCGCGCGCGACCCCGAGGGCCGCAGTCGCTGAAGCAGCGGGCAGGGTGCTGCGGAGGGCAGGAGCGGGCGCACGGCGCCGGCAGCGCCGCTCGCTCTCAGCCTTGCCTTCCCTTTCCCCGTTACGTGCCCGGCCTCGGCCCTGCCTCCGTGGCCCGCTCCTTTTGCTCCGTGTGCGGGTGCTGATGCCAGCGCCGGGGCGCATAAAAACAGGTTACATCAAACGGACCAACCACCGTCATCTCCCTGTTATTACCCCCCGACACAAGTCCTGACAAAGGGCTACTGCCAAGGGCTCTGCTGACAGGTTGGACAATGGCGGCGACAAAGGCCCATTCTGTCCCTGCACATGACATAAATCTGATGCTATCACGGCAGCGCTACTTCGGGCCCCTTATTTATTTATTTATTTAATAAGCCACTGTCATCCATCTCGGGAAGGTGGCTTCCAAACTCCAAATTAATCAAGCCATTGAATGTGAATTTCCATATTGCTCTGCCAAAGGTCTTCTCCACATCAATTGTGAGGAGAAGGCCCCTGTTGTGCTTTGGTGTATTGTGTGCAGCGCTTTTGCTGCTGCTAAAAGCCACTCTGTTTTTAATAAACATGCATTGTTCTTTTTGTAGTAAATCCAGAAAATAATACCCAACTGGGAGTTTTGGTTAGGGCTTTTTCTCATTTAAGGGGAGCAAGGGATGATTTTTTGTGTCCGTTGGTACCTTGATGGCTGCATTTGTTATTGCTGGCAATGTATTCCATTTTTTCAGAAGTATAAACATAAAAAATACTAACGTAATTATTTCTAGTTTATCTTCTAAAGCCCTAAACTGAAGCCATTGATCCTGAGTTCCTGTATTGTTTATGTTGTTTCATCAAATGTAAGGTTCAGTTCCAAGTACTTTGGACTCGGCCACTTACCTGCCTGCAAGAGCACAATCTTCAAGAGCACTCTGGATGAATTACCTAGGCACTACTCAATTCAGTGACAAAAAATGTCACCGACTTCAACAGAGTCATGATTTCACTGTGTGCCTCTTCAAATTTGTTCCCTTTGAAAGTGGTGATAACACTTCCACTGCATCTCATTTCCACCAAGGCTAAGAGTTGCATTCCACATGACAAGGTTTGCCCGTTTCACACCAACACTTTGCTAGCACGGTATCCTTCAAGATGCACCCCACCCAGGAAAAATAATAGGTATCCCTTAATGATTAAAGAATAATTTCCCCTGCTGAGGTTTTGGAAAACAGGTGTCGCAGTCTCTTTTTTAACCTTTACAGTCCAGGTGGAGTTCACTTGAGCAAACCTCAGCTGCGCACAGCAAGGTTATCTGGCCCATGCCGGTTGTCCCTTCCCTTGAAGCAGTCAGCAGAGCACGAGGCAGCTCCGCGCAGCACAGTTGGCCTCTCTGGACTTAGGTCAGCGTTTCACAGATGGGATGAAATACCTTCTGGGGGAAGCCCCCCACTTCTCCCTTTTTACTACGTCATTCCCTCCCTGTGCAGTAGAAGCTGTGTCACCTTTTCCATTAGCGGAGGGGAGAAGCCGGGCAGTCCTAAGAGAGCAGCTGCAAAAAGAAAAGGCGGCTAATGGGCGATGTGGCAACCAGGGGGACTTACTGCATACTTACTGCATATGCTAATAGCCCACGGCCCCCAGGGGCAGTTTTGTTTCACAGCCTGATCGCTAGGAAAGTGTCTTCTGTGGCGTAATAGAAAAGGAAAACAAGAGTAGGTCAGTAGCACCACAAGAGCAGGAGGGAGATGATACAACTCTTTCATCTGCCTCAGCATACATGCAGTACTTCCAAAGTCTTGCAGATGTGGGAACTGATTTTATCTCCTCCACGACAGCTCATTTCAATTCCAAAAGATGGGAGGAAATCTTTCAAAAATGTTTGGTTTAAAAATGTTTATAGGAAGTTTTCATTAAAGACTATGGATAAAGCCTCACTTGTTTTTATCACATTGAAAGATTTTTTTGGCATACTAAGACAAACCACCTGAAAGTCTTTAAATAGTGCAATTAGAAACCCTTCTTCACTCAGATTGTCAACTTCCTCTTTTGTCTACAGTTTTAGTACTACTTTCCAGAATAAAAAAACCTCTGAATGGTTGTATTGCAAGATGAAAAAAATGAATATGGATGATACTCATAATGTGAATAGAGTTTTATGGAGAGCAAGGTAATTTGTCAACCAGATATTTTTACTTAAATAAACTTTTATACATCACTCCAGAAACATCATCCAGGATAGTTTGGAATTGGAAACACTGAGAAAGCACGTGAATAGACTGCATGCTTCATATCTCAGTAACGCCTTTTCTCCCTAAAAAAAAAAATCACAAAAAGAAACATTAAAAAAACAGTAAGCTGAGCTTCACAGCACATCTCCAATGAAGAGGGGATGGTTTTCTAATTAGGGTTAATTATTTTCTTTTAAAGGATAGCCACTGAAGAAGCTGCATAACAGCTGCTGCCCTGTCAGCACTCCTGCTCAGAGTGAGAAACTGGGGTCCTGCTCCAGTCTCAGGCTGATGAGGCTCAAACGCACAACCCCTAGGAGACAGTTAGAGTTTTAAAACTCAGTAATAATATACCCAGCACTAATATAACCCACAGTTATTGCTGCAAACCGGTCACTTTTCCAAGAATGGAAAATACATGGGGGCAGAAACTACAAAGAAGTATGAATTTGTGAAAGGGAGCAGGGCACTCAGCTGGGAGAGGAAACACCTGGGTCCCAAACCATGTTTCCAGGGCTGTTTTTTCATTTTATGCTATGACTCTTCCATGGGGGGAAAAGAAATCCTCTGTGAAACCTGTGGGAATGGAAACTGCCCAGCAACCTGTGTGATCAGGCAATAAAAAGCTGTGGAACAAGCCTTAACATGGGGTCTGGAGGGAACCTGGCTGGTTTTGAGTTAAATCCATGCAGGAGAAAATATCTGAGGTGACAGACCAGATTGCAGGATTTGGATGAGAATAATGAGTGATGTTTTAAATGCAGAGCGCCATTTCTAACTTGAACAACTGAAATTATAAAAATACATTGACTTGTACTTTTTAATGGCATCCGATGGTCTCAGGATAGACAAATCAAAATGTTAAAAATGAGCAAAAGCAAAACAGAAAAAGCCCCCAAACGCCTCAGCAAAATAGTAAAGGAGAAAGATGATGGGTTTTTCAATGTCCTGATGTCTTGCTGACTAATTACTTACTATTCAGCTTTTAAACCATGTTGAAACAACCATAAAAATGTGCCTGAAAACACATTGTAAATAATAATAAAAAAGCCTGTTCTTAAAATAGCAATCTATCAAAATAAAAAAAAAAAAGAGAAAAAAAGTTAATTAATACTGCTCGCTGTGCTGCAGCCTAGCTGATGAAGGGAAATGCATTCAGACTCCTAAAATGCCTGTCTCAAAGACCATCAGGGTTAGTTTCTGAGTGGCACGTTTTTAAAACATTTAATCAGTGATCTGAATATGTGTCAACACTTTCTGGTAGTGTGCTATAAAACGTGAACCTTGTCAACAGAAACATAAAAAGGCGACACACTTGGGACATGGAGCTTTTATGCTGACACACTGTAATAATATCATTTTAAAATTTATCATCTGTTTAGCCACAAGCAACAATTAATCTTTTTGACTAAGCATACAGTGTTTTAAATAACACCTCTGAAAGGAAAAAAAAAAAAAAACATGTTCCATTCCGACTTTCATTGCCTTCCCAACCGCTCCGCTCTGAAATGCTTACAAAGCAACACACAATAAATTTTGCCACGAGGATAAAAATGTTAGCAAATAATATGTTTCCCCCTCCTCAGTTAATAAAATTACTTAACACCAAGCCCATAAGTGAAAAGAAAACCCCAGGAGTAATGCAAGCATCAGCAGGTTCATTTCTGTCGCGTTCCTGTCACATTAAGTGACATTTTATTCCCAAATCACTTAACCTTTGACTTTTATAACCAAACACGCAGACCTTGAATGGTTACCTTGGAGGGAACCAATAAGCGGCGCCACTTCAAGGCGCGCAAACCAAGCACTGCTCAGCGTGCGGGGCTGCGGTCGAGAAATAGCTTGCTTCACCTACTCAAGAAACTACTTGAGTTTCTACACAAAAATTGCACCTGGAAAAAGACATAAAAAGCAAAATGCATGGCGGGCTGTGGGAAGGTTGGGGCTGGTTTCTGCAAACAACCCCGCCACCCTGTTGCATGAGGCAGGTCTACTGCAACCCCCACAAGGACACCGCCGTCCCGGTGCAGCATTGCTGCCCGCAGTTGGCAATGATGAGGTGAGTAATCCAGCAGAGCTGGGGAAATAGTGTTTTTGTAGTGAACGGGCCCTGCTGGGGTGGCGCAAGAAGGGAACCGCCATCTCGAGTGGGGCAGCTGTGCCACTCATCTGTCATCTTGTGGCAGGGGGGGGGGCCCCGTGGCAAGATGGCGGCTGGTAGGGGGTGCTGCCTTGTTGCAAGATGGCGGCTGGTGGTGGATGATGCCTTGTCATAAAATGGCGTCTGGTGGCAAGATAGCGCCGTGTGGCACAATGGTACCTCATGGCAGGGCACAGAGACACTCCCACTGTCTGCCCTGGTCTCTCACTCCGCCAAGCCCATGCCAGGTGAGGCCACGCTTTCTCAGAAATGGCCAATTTTGACTGGAAAACCCGATCGTGGTCCTTCCCGAGCGCAAACGAAGGCTGATTTTTTAAATCTTTTATGAAGATCAGATCACCACGTGCGAGGGGGAGCAAGCAGGCTTGCGTGAAGGAACAGCAGAGATGGAGGCAGCCCCTGGTTTATCCCCAAGATGCTGCTGCTGGGAGCTGAGCAGCACGATAGGGACACCGGGCAGGACCCCCAGGCTGGACAAACGCAATGAGACAAGAGTTGCCTTGAGATGTTTAGAAGCATTCCCCGGGCCGAGCTGCTTGCATTGCATTTATAGGAACTAAGCAAGTTTGTGGCTGAAATGCACCATTCCTGACTGAAAATGACGGAAATGCCTTCCATCTCTCTCATTTTCTTTGTACCTCTCACCCTCATGAGAGACATTACTGGTCTCTCATGATGTGAGCTGGAGAAGAGAAGGACTGGAAGCCTGACTGCCAGATCCAGCACAGCACTCGGACACTTCAGTCACGGCCTGCTTAGCATCCACATAGGGTGACTATAAGCTTACCATTACTAGTTTTGATGAAAAGGGTGGAAAAAATAAAATCTTGTAGGCTAAATATAGACCGGGTCTCACCTTACTTCAGCTTTGAAGGATAGTTTTTTTCCTTCTCATCAAAGCATAACTGTAAGTATCCATCAATGACAAAACAATGGAATCTGAACTGTCTTAAGAAAATCACCCCAAAGAGTATTTAAGAAAATCATGCCCTAATTCTTTATGATGGAGCTCTCTTTAGAGGAAGGCTTGTAAATACTTGCTAGCACACAAGGGCTTGCTTAACATTCCAGCAAAGAGCATGTTAAATTCTTATCTTGAATTAATGTCTAGTATGGCAGTCTAAGAACTAGCAAAACAATCCTCTGGGTGCCCACCATCAAAAAAGGTAACAACGGTGAACCAAAGTCACCAACTCCTTTTAAAATGTGTTTGATCAGAGGGAGCTCCAGGTGTGCAGCTGGGATGCAGGCTTCTTGCAAAGCAATTTTCAGTTTCTAGCATGTTTATAATTAATTACAACATATTTTCGTGAGAGCTTCATGAGAGAGATAAGAACCTGTAAGAGGAAGATATCCAAGAGAGCCTATAAAATGGATAGTTTAATGGAATTATTGTGAGATATATAGACAGAGGATGACCGGTAAACAACATTTTGCCCCTTCATTCATGGATGAAGCACCAAAACACTACTGCCATCTGTTGTACCGGCAGATACTCTCAATGCTCATGCTAGAAGAGACGGTGTTCAGTTGCAACTGCAGAAAGACGCATGAGAAGTTGACCATATTTAACAAATAACTTCAAGAACTTGGTCCTAGACCACATGAAGTATTTGTTTCTCATGCCAGGCTACATCTTCCAGCTTGCTTTATAAACTGCGCTACTATGGCGAGACTTCTGCAGAGCAGTGACTAATGTTAAAACAAATATAATTCCCCTGTGACTAGGAAGGTGTTCACAAACTGCAGGAAGCAGTTTAAAATAAATTGATGTAGGCTTTGAATTGTCCACAAGTTGGGTTTAGCTTCCTTCCATTTACCTTTTACTGCATTAACATTTCTTTTGTGATGGCTGCTGCTGGAAACCTATTGTAAGTTTGGGCAATTAGGATTTTTGTTCCATCTGTCCCTCCCCTCAGTCAATACTGTAGCATCAAAAGAAGCCAATTCAGTGTAGGCTGGCTCTGGTTCCAAAGCCAGCTAAAAGAGATGTTAGAATTCACTATGGCTCTATGTGGAAAGGATGAGGGGGGAAAAAAAGCTATAATCATAAAAAAATGCAGTTTCAGGCTTGTTCAGTTCTTAAAATAATCTGACTTAAACCGCCTACACAATGCTCACAAGTCAGAGCATGGTAATATTACTCTGATGTAGGTTGTCTCTCTCTAAATCCAAACTAAAATAGGTGTTAGAAATCATTGCTGCGCTGTGTCAAATACAGGCTTGGCCTGTAACGAGAGGGCTGCGGCTTCAGGTTTCAACGGTTCTTAAAATAAGCAGCCTTAAACCTTCTGCATGAATCAAAGCCTGGTCACTTACAGTTCTGTAAGATATTACAAAGGCAAACGATTCCAAAGCCTCAAGGTGTCTTTTCCCTGATAAAAAAAAGCAGCCTAAAAAAAAATTTTAGAAAATGGGATAACTCGTGCATGGCAGATATTGCCAGGTAGAAAGACAGCAAAAACAGAGTACCTCCTTTTTATCAGGAGGTTAACTCCATGTGGAGCAGGGGGATGACCTCAAGGCAAAACTGAAATGCCCTGTCCTCACTGGGTTTTTACGTGAGCACAGCAGACGTATATTAGCTACCCGAGTTTAAAAGCACTTGGAATAGTGCAGACAATATCTGTATCACACTGCGGAGGGCAGTGCTTAAGCAGACAGATTTGCTCCTTTCCTGAAGTGTGAGTTCTTGTTCTGTTTCCATGCATACACTCCATGAGTTATCTGGTAAAACACAAAGAAAACACTCAAACTGTAGGTTAGGGATAGGGAATTTACTCTTCTTCATTTACCCAAGATCTCCCTGCATATAACCAATTATTTCTCTCTCTAATCCCACCCTGCTTCCTTATTTGCTGTAAGTTTTCTGTGGATACAAGTTACTCCAAGATGTATTTTCAAGTCTAAGTACTTCCACCAGGTGCAAGTTATCTATCATGCAGGCTATACATATGAAAAGCAGGTGATCTGCCTATTCTTTTGCAAATGTCCAGGAAAGAATACGCTTAATGTTGTGCAATAACATCCGGATTGGGAGTGGGAGCGGGGAGAAGAGACCTTGCATGCTCCTCAAACACTAAACACAATTGTTAAAGCTAAATTTACCCCATGAAAAGAAAACGGGCATAGATAAACATACTAATACAGGAACTTGCCACTTATAGTTTTATCAAGGCTCAATATACACTATCTGTTCCCTTGGAATGTATCAGAATTAAGGTCCTTCTATAAAGCTTCATTTCTGGGAGTCACAGAACTACACAACAACTCTTAAAACAGCTGCACTGCAAGACCTCCTGATAAAAGTGCGGAAGTATGGGAATCTTGTTATTGAAAACCAGAATACTCCTAGCATTATTATTATTAGACATGTTAAATGCTTGTGGGATTTTTTTTTATGGTTTCAGTGGAGATTCATTAACATCTCATCCAAGAAGCAGTAACTCCCTGTCAGCGCCCTGCACAGGTAACATGGCTCCAAACAAAACGGCTCCCTGCCCTGAGAAACCAGCTAAATTATCCTCTGTGCTCCCCAGGGAGCCTCCTTCAGGTACAGCCCCCCAATTCCTGCAGCCAAAAAGGGCTCAGGAAAAATGTGACATCGCTCCTTCTGTGACCATCCACTTGGGACTAACAACACACTTGCTCTCTTCCCCAAATCCTTCCACGTGTCCCAGACTTTTGCAATTGTCACATGGGGCACCCACCCCTGGGGCTGCTGGATTCATGCAGCTGGAAACAGGGAGCTGCAGATGTGCGTTGGGATGTAAAACACAGGAATCCTCAACTCAACCCCAGCCTTGGAGTGAGTCTCCACGGAGACCTGTCTCATGGCAAGCATGGTCACAGGATAAAGGGTGAAGGATGGTCCTGAGGCAGTTTGTACCAAACTACCTTTAGGCAGCATCTTCTGGATCAAGCTTTAGGCTTTGTCTATTTGAAAGGAAGTGGGGGGAAAGCTATTATATTGTTAATTATAAACAAGAGGTTCTAAGTAGCACAGAGAAGTGGCCACTGGTTACCCAAGTGATTTAAAGTACTTCAAGGTATGTGTGGCCATTAATCTTGCACATACATGCTGCCTTCTTCCCGAATAATTTACAACAATACGGTATGCTTGTCTCAGCTAGATAAAAGGTTTTTAAACTTTTCAAAAACTGGAGTTCTTCTGTGTAAAGAAGCACAGAAAAGAAAAACATGCCATGTTAAGTAGCATCCACTCACATAAAACGAGCAGGTCTGTGCTGAAGAACTCATGCCATAAACCTTGGAATTTTACAAGCAACTTTTATATTAATTCTTTAGAAACCCTTTGTGCTTATGGTTGCAGACAGAATATAAAAGTACCATATAAATATCAGCACAGTATAGGGGGCAGCTGTTAGGTACTTTAACCATTCCCAATCAATTATAATAAACAGAACTAGCGCACTGAATTGCATCAGAGGGCAATGAAGTGGCCCTCCACGCCTGTCTCTCCTTTGTGCCATATAAAATTAAAGTTACGATAAATTACTTGTAAAATAACAGAATATAGAACATTCTGGAAAGTTTTTGATATCCTGGGATGGATAGAGAGGCTAAAACCACTCTTTCTGAATAAGAAGCAAAATTAAAGACAGTAAGAGACTTTAAAAAAAAAAAAAAGATTCCTTTTAAAGCAGAAAGGAACTCAACATGTTTATGCTACGGAAATTATGGGAAGTAGAGCAATTGTGACTAGCAGATGAGATTTGCTTATTTGCCTTAGAAGGGCTAGAACAAAAAGACGTGGAGCGCTCCAGAGACATCGGAGATGGGACCAGGTGGCCACAAAGCCCTCCCTTGAGGCAGGAAATGCGGGCAGGACCTTGGGAAGGCGGCAGCACACATGTACAAGAGGAAGGAAATACAAGAACCCCTGAAACGCGTGCCCGTGGCTTAGCAAATAGAAGGTCACTTCTGAACCAGGTGAACATGCAGGTTCTCATACACAGACGCCCACCACCTATGACCCCCACCTTGGGACCTGCTTTCAGTGGGCAAAAAGCTAAGCCCGCGCAGACATCTCAATACGAGAATAAATAAATGCAAGCTCCTTTACACATCTGTTAATGTAACTTTTTAACCTAAACACACCACTCTCTTACAGCATCTGTGAAACTGTCTAAATCATGGGAGAGCCACCAGGAATTCTCAGGGTGGTTACTCTGACTCACAGCACAAGATCTGGCCTCATTTTGGCCTTAGTTTGCTAAAGGCTGCAGGCAGGCCCATTCTATGCCAGATCCTTCGTGGATCCTGAAGACCGTGCTGAAGACCTCCCTTTTACACCGTGTTGTGAGTTGTGAGCCATGGAGGAGGAAATCTACTGAGTTTAGTTTATATATATACACACATATATTTTATTTCTCTTGCTTACAGCTGACATGCACCTTTTTTTTCCACTTTACAAGTCACCCTCTCCTAAAACTGTATATTAATTTGAATTTAAATACTATCAGCCTAAACAATTCTACTTAACAGCTTATGTTTTTTTTCTATAAATTCCTGAATTCATAATATTCCTAAAATCCTCCTAAAATATGTGGACTAGTTTCATGAATTCTGTTTTCATGCTTCAAAACTCTTAATTAAAAAACAAACAAACAAGGGAGCTCAAGCTGCAAAATGCAATCAAGCTAAGAACAGTCTGTAGGTATATTATTACAATAACTAAAAATAAGCCTGTTTTTATAGATTACATTTGAAATTAATACTATATTTTAAATTATCTAAATCAGGCTATTCCAGATCTTGGGAATATTTTTACTTACTGCAGCAAGACTTTCAGGCAGAGAAAGTAGCAACTCAATCTAGGTATCATTCTGTGTCTTGGAGTACTTTATATTCAGAAGAAAGCAAAATAAGGAAAATAATGGGAAAAAATCCCCACCCTTTCCTTACAGCTTCAATCTCCATAACGAAGCTGCAAGCTTCTCTTTCTTCTAGCGCTGGTTTTTGGTTCCTCCTAAGAGGATGCAGTAGCAGAAGAAAAATCATTAATGCACTGATAGGTGAATATATGAACATTCAATCTTACACTGATCTTAATTCCAGCTAGTAGAGCAGCGGAAAATGCATTTAGAAACAGAGGACAATCATAATAAACAGAGAAAATACATTACAAAAGGTAAAGGTTAACATAGGCCCTGACGGTCAAGGCACTTTTGGGACCACTGGGCCTTTTCCATTTCACTATGATACAATCAAAGCAGGGAACTGAACACTCTCTAATGCCACTGTCCTAAGTGACAGAAAATAAGACAAAATTAAATATTATACAAGAGAAAAAAAAAAAAAACACTTGCCTATTTTTTTCCTATTTTTTCAGCAGTTCTCACACAACAACAAAACACGAAATCTGGAACACACACCTCTGCTTTAGAGAGCTTTTTTCCCTGACACTGTAAATGACGATGCATGCTTGAGGCACATGAGCAATCTGGATAAATTTTGCTGCTGAATACGCGTTACAGGGCTTTTTATTTACACTTGAATTCAAATTTAGATTTTGTGTTCAAAAATTAATATTTCTGTATGTATTTTATCCTCTCATTCTCTGAAATTCTGATACGTGGCCAAGTCACACTGCACACACACAGAGTCCACAGAGTGTACCGATTTAAAGGAAGTGAATTTACCAGTAAGTTTTCTTTTTTACCTACTTTCCTCCCAAAACATAACAATGTGGGTGTCCCTTCCCCACTGGCCTTTTTCACACAGTGAGCAGGGGAAAATACAATCAACATAAAACATCATTTCGTAAGGCAGCTGTAAATAAGACCTACAATGGGAAGACTTAAGTAACCTGTGCTATTTCATTAGCATCTCAGCTATACGCAGAAGAAACAACACACAACATACACCCGTATGTATCTCCCATGCCTCTCACTTTGTTACCATTTTGCAGCACAGGAACACGTATAACCCTGCATACAGCCACAGTACATCCAGGCAGCCTGCTATTTATACTGCAGAGACATCATGAGATGAAAAGATTCCAGAGATAATTTAAAGCAGAGACTGGCGGTATCAGCGGTTTCTAATTTCAAGTTGCAAGTAAAATTTTCTGGAAAAATTTACTCTAAAGCAGCCCTAATTGAAAATCTATATAATTAAGGAAAAGACCATTGCTTCAAACAGATTGACCGTCTTCAACAAATTTCTCTCTTTCTAGCTACTCAGATATGCTATATTTCCTAATTATCACCTTTTAAGGGCCATCTGGGCCCCATTCCTCACCATCAGGGGGCAATTCCATTTGCATTGTTCATAGGCTTAGTCATGATCAAGTAGTCTGGTGGTAAAGTTCATTAGAAATTAGAAGAAAAGCATTAAACCTCACACAGTAAAATAAGTATCTGATACCTACATACCCACAGGAGAGATAAGCATTTAATGCATATTCTCACACGACTTAACAAGTCTTCAATGAGCATTTTTTTCCTTTTTTCAAACTGCTTAAAGAATCATTTAGCCTGGTCCCTGACCAGGTGCATAATGAAAATTTGATTCAGTCTCCACACACTTCCAAATATTTCTCAATTAAAGAGGAAAAATCATCATCTATTTATGTCTTTACATCTGAAAAGTCTAGTAAAGCTAATTTAATGATTCTATTATTTCTTCTAATATTCATACGCAGTCTGCTACCTATCGTAAATCAAGCTAAGATTTCTTTAGTAATTTAATTAAATATACATATGCAGATGCACACACATGTACCGTGTTGAGCAAAATTACACAAACATCATTTTAGATTAACCATATGTGTAAAATTAGTCTCTACTGTCATACAGCAAAAAAAGAGTATTATACATTTTTCATCAGATCAGTATAAACATGTGTGAACAGGAAATTTCAGCAAGTTCTTGGCCCTGTGCCTGAATACTATAGTAAAGGTCAGTATTTAAAAATAAGGCTGTTTTAAAAGGTTTGAAAAGGGTACTTAAAAAATCAAAGCAACTCAGGAAATCTAATTCATATAAATTATGGACCCAAGGAAGTCAGCGCTATGACTTCAAAATGCAGCTTACTGTTTTAAGACAGGAGCACAGCAAAAGCCCTCTTTGATAGGAAATTTTGACCTCACAGACTATGCTGAGGGTCATGGTGGAGCATTTTATACGCCGAAACCTGCAGCTTCTGGAAGCTGTAGGCCCATATTAAAGATGAATTGCCATTACTTTTCTCAGAAACCCACATGCAGCTCTTGAGCTCCTGGAAAGTTGCACTGAGACTCAGAAGCAAAATTTGGGGACCAAGGATAGAGTAGTCATATATGTTATTTAATTCTGATACATTTCACAAACCATTTTCAGTCTGCTTGAGAGAAACTGAAATTATTACTCTAATGACAAAACACTTGATGCTATAAAACCTGATACACTTTAACTTGAACACTATAAATGCGCTCTCCCGGCCGCATAAAAGTTGCGGCATATACTGAGGTAATGTGATGCATGGTGCACATGCCATAGTTTTCCTTTTTTGGAGGTGAAAATACAAATGTCAGCATGCTGTTGGGCATACTTAGAACATAGAAAGTGCTTTTTCCGAACCAGTGCTGTAGCCAGATTTATTTTCTGATGCCAATTAGAGGTGAACTCAGACCCAAAATTTTGGAGGAATTGTTTTGGATTTTCCAGTGCCACCTATTAAACAGATAGCACAGCTACAGGGTGGTTTCCTCAACCACAAGCTTTCATGGTAACACTCCTCATCCATACCCTACCTGCAGAAGGCCCTTTGATGGCTGTCTAGTTCATCCCGTGGCTACTCGATGCACGGCGAAATGTAAGATTTAGCAGCTTTGAGCCCTTGGTTCGCATTTTGGACGGGATGAATAGCACACCTGACTTTTTATTTTATTTTGGTGTAAATAAAGTTCCGCAGCCACTTCACATCTTGATTTTGTTGTGACTTTTTCTAGAGGATGTTTAGGTTTGGGGCAAAAGGATGCAAAGGAGACATGCTGGTTCCAGCGGTATTTTAACTTGGACAAAGGCCAGCGTGGACAAAGCGCAACTTTGCGGAGATGAATGGAGCTTTGATTGCCAACTCTTCTGAGCACTTGCTCTTCGTGTTAAGTAGAGCACAAAGGAGAGATGACCTTGTCAGCAAAACACAAAATTAAGGTTTGCTTAAAGAGTGGGATGGCACTGCTATCCAGTTTCTCAAATACCCTTAATACTCCAGTGTATTATCAATTATTTTTAACTGGTCCCTGGCGCATGCCAACGCTGCAGATTTCTACATGCAGCTGCAGAGCTAAAACCCAAAACAATGGGCTTTTCGCTTGGAAAAGGGCAACTGGGTCTTGTAATTTAGGATCAAGCCTCTGTGCAATTCCACTTGTATTCCAGGACATGGCTGAGTGGAGATGCCTTTACATTCCCTCCTCCCTCAGCACCATATAAAGCAGACTTCCCCCATTCTTGCAGAAAATTGGATACAGAAACTTTTCTATCTTTCAAGACAAAATGCATTAGATGTCTGCAGAAGCCAGTAGCTTTTTTGCATCCCAGGCTACTTGTTTGGTGCAAATGTGGCTGGACCAGAGGCTTTGTGCACCCAGCAGCTGCCCTTGGTCAGACATGCACTATAGCTACACATTTATCCAGGGCAACAAATCCAGGAGAGCTGAAAGGCAGGTACTGAGGAGCCCAGTGCCCCCGATGGCGTGAGATCAGCATGGTCAACACAGAAGAACACAATGGGGTTTTTACACAGGGGAGAACTTTTTCGTTTGCAGCAGGGTTTGGAGTATGAGGAGAAGCTTGTATAAAAACTAATGTACTGGAGATTTCTGACAGGCCAAACTGGAAACTGTCTGTCCTGAGATGAAGGTGAGGATGTGTGACTGGAAACCAGCGACAGTGCCCAATGCAAGTCTGAGCACCACCCAGCACAGACCCCGTGAAATCACCTAGACACAAATGCCTGGAGTTGCTATGCAAAAATCTCCCATTCCTGATTCATGGGTGAAATGAGATCAAAGAGAAACATTTTGCCTTCTTGGAGGTGCCCACAACCCTGCCATGAAAATCACTGTCTTATTCTGAGGTTCCTTAATGCCCATTCTCTAGATACATTTGCAAAATTTGGAGGCATTCTGGGCTGAAAGAAACTGTATTCTCCTTAGACAGGAGCTAATGACTGAGCTGATAAATCCCCATCCTCTGCCAGCACAGTTACCTATGGCCAGTTTTGACCTTGGGCTGCCAGCATGCCAAGCGTTCTCAGGCACCTTGAATAAACGCTTACAGCACGATTGACGTTCAGGTGGTGAACTCAGAGTCTGCAAAACCAATTTTGCCATTTTATATTAAAAATAGAAGTAGGGAAACAGCTTTTCAAAACAGTTGTGCCTTTTACGAGAACAGTCTATACCTGTTTTTGAATATTCCTTTATTATTTTCACTGAACAGTGAAACTTTACTAAAATACAAGCCCTGAATGGATCTATTAAAGCCAGCAAATGCAGTAAAATGTCACTGCCATGTCACAGAATTGCTTTACTACTTAACACTGCACTAGGAACATGTTTTCATAGTTGTGCTGAGTTTTAGCTACCTGGCTCCTACTGACTTTAATGGGAATCACACAGCTAAAACTCCATGCACCACTTTGATACTTCAAAGTAATTTTTCAGTCCCCTGGAGAAGGTCATAGAAATATTAAAAACCAAAGCATTCTCCAAGGATCTCAGATTAAAGACTTGCATCAGACTTTATAAAAGCAATTGGTCAAATATATAATGTACTCTTAATGTTCTAGCTCCTGGTTTGTTTTCTTTTATAAAGCACCTTTGTGATGCTTTGCACAAAAGGCAACATACACGTAAAGAACAGCACAGCAAGGTGCAACACGAACAACAAGACACACAGAAGAGCTACGCGATATGTTCTTAGGGTAGTATGAAATTACTTAGTTTTTGAATCTTAAGAGGAAATCAAGTTGGTTCTTAACTAAGATATTGTTATAACTGAATCTATACTATTTGATTACAACCAATACTGTAACACCAATATATCTATTCCGTGTTCCTTTTTGTTCCCACAGTATACAATTTGACCTTAACATTTCATTTTCATACCATTTTTTCAACTATCTTCTCTTAATTTTGTTAGAAGCCTCGGGCTGGTCAGCATAAGTGCCCTTTCAGATTTCTCCTTTCCTCTATAGTATGCTACCAGAAATAGTCAACCTCCTTGCTTTTCAGAGCTCTAAAAATCATCATAACCCCATAAGCCTGGCCACACTGAACATTAATTTAGGAAGGTCTGAAGGATAGTTGGGGTCCTTATGGTGCACTTTGGTGTTAGAAATAACTGCTGTGATGAAAAAGTTTCCACTGGCAAGTTGGCTTCTGGCTGGCAGCATCTACAAAGCAGCATCTACTGCGCTGGTGAACACACCTAATATTAAAATGCTGACACCAAAAGGGAGACGGCACAAGGAAAAAAGTGTTATTTATAACTTTACAACTTATCTAGTAATTCAGCAATCTCAATAAAAATAATGTGCTTTACAGAATGTAAACAGCATCACCTTGCTCGGGTCCCTTTTTTGTACAGGACTAGAGATCTCACTAAGATATTTAATTTTTGTATCTAGAAAAGCCAAATTAGAAAAAGGTAAATGTAAATTAAAAAAAAAAACACAAAAAAACTCTGCAAAGCTTTAAACAAGTTTATTCAAAAGACCTTGTGACTTCTGTCTGAAAGCAAACTGTAAAGCATGTACAATATGAATAGACATTTGAATCAGTCACCACACCAGTTCTCCCCAGATATTACATCCCACAGGCATCAGGAATAAAGCCATATTTACTACCAGCAAATCCCAGATATAAACTCAAATAAATCAAAATAAATACACATACACCGACAAAAATGCATGGGCATATTCCTCCAACCCCTCCAGACAATTACCTACATACATTTAAGCAGAAGAGGCATGTGCATAGGTGGAATGGGTTTCTGTAAAACTGGTGTTTATTTGCATTTCCCTTATCCTTACGTACAGTTGCCAAGTTACAGAATGATGAGGTTGAAATAACTTTTCACTAAGATCTGAAGCACCGGAGTGCCACTAAGTAAGTGTTACCGTGTTGGCCGTCTCACAGGAAAAATGACTGTGGCAACATCATCACACTCCAGGTATCCTAAAACAAAGCAGGTCACATTTTGCTTTTTTGTTTTTTTTTGTCACAGGATGGGCAAATTGATGCATAATTAACAATTGGCAGATGCAAATTCTTTTACATCTTTTAATTGGCGTTAATTAGATTAGTACGAAATTTTCTTTTATCTTGCCATTCTAATGCGCACTAATCTTCTCAGCAGCATGTCAAAGTTTCCTTTTTAATTAAACTTTTCAGCTGGGAACTTCCACGGGGCTCAGACCCCGGCATAGCTAGTTTAAGGAGCACGGATTGCACTGCGTTTTATGAATGGCACATCAAAACTTTAAAGCTCTGATTAAAAAGCAGCAACAGAAGGTCAGAAATTTGAAGTTTGTAAACGCAACAGTAAGCTTTTAAAGCTGTGCAGCGAATGTGGCTATGGCACTATCCAGCTGCTGCACCAAACACCACGACATACTTTTACAAAGGGAAACTAGCCCAAATGTAAAACATCTTACATGAATTAACTTCCCCCTTTCAATACCGCTCTCCCCCCCAAATATTGCAGCTCCTCTAAAATTGTTAACGTGCAGAATAAACCACAAAATACATTTAATATCTTTTATGGGAAGTTGACCTGAAATAAAATTTTATGTAGTTAAGGGCTTTTGATAGTTCTCTGTCCAACTTTTTTCTCTCTCTATGGGGCAATGGTGATTGAAACCTGATGTCTGCTGCACAAAAAGGCCATAAAATGTTTTATGCACAAGTAAAACAGTAGCCATTAAGTTTTGCTATGATGTTTGAGTAGATATGCAGCATGAAAACATGATAAAACAGCCATAAACTGATTGTGATCAAATGCAATTACAATGACTTGTCTCAAATGAATGACATGTACTAAATGCAGTTACAGTTCCTTGCAAAATTACTTTGGGCAAAGTACCAAGAAAACACTATATCCTCTTTACTAAAGGCAGTTTGCCAGAGAAATTGCAAACACACAAAGCTTTAATATCTATGGCCAAAAAGCACTTGGGAACTCATTATGGAAAGGTTAAAAAGACTCACTCCTGAAAGACAGCTTTTTTCTTTGCTTTTTTTTTTTTTCACTGATTCCAACAACATCCTGATTCGTCCAACATTTGGGGTGTGAGGAAGAAGAATTCCCGGAGGAAGCAGATCTAGTAACTGTGATTCCCTCCCTGCCTTGGCAACTTGTGCCTGCCTAACCCAGGAAAAAAGCAGCTCGCTCCACTGTTTCTCTTAGTAAAGTTCCCAGCAATGTGTGACAGAGCACTTTGGCTCCTGGCACAACAATATATATTTTTTTACTGGAAATGATTAAGGGAAAAAAAAAAAACACAGATGCATCTAAAATGGGTAGGACAGATAGGAACTGTGATTTGTTGAGTTTCATCCTTTCGAGTATGTTTGGGGCTTTTGATAAGCTATCCTGGTTTAACTTTTACACATCAGAAGGATTTGTATATTTTGATTAAATCAAACACCTGGATATCGCAGTCGATAGAAATCAACACTAGGGTGGCCCCAGACGTTTTAAGTGCTAAAAGGCTTAGAAAGGTGTCAGGGCATCCCTTGGCTAACAAGATTTAAGGAAGATCATACAGAGATATTCCAAATAACTCACGTGCCACGTGCAGTATGGATGCACCAGTATCAGCCATTTCCTGTCCTAAAGCACCCTGAGAAGTGGAAACAGTAGCAAAATTTTCTGTCTACCTGGAAATAAAAGGCAGCCTTAACTGGGACTTTCCAGTGTCGTGCAATCCACTTTGCTCTGTCGAGGAAAGATGAAATGGTTGAAACTATGGACGTAAATTTGCGTGTATTTAAAAGACAGTGAAAACAAATCACCTTCATCCTCTAGGAAATTCTCTTTATCACATTGTAGGAGGACATAAAAGATACAGAAGTAACTGCAGATGCTTCATATAATCATGGAATGGGCTACCAAAACTTCGGAATTACTATATGCAGGAACAAATCGGGGGACAATCTCCCTAACAAACTGAAGAACAGACATGACATCACTGTGATGAATTTTAATGGAAACAGGAAGCTTGTTATTAATCGCTTATAGAGATGTTACTAAGCAGAATTATTTATCAAAGAATAAAAACAGAAATCCTAACCAGGATTATTTTAACACCAACATTACTATTGTAGTTGTTATTTTTTATAGCAAGACTCACATTAGGGCCTTATCAGGTCTCATATAAACTTCAAGTTTATAACTTACATAAAAATAAACCGAACGCTTCAGTGCTAGAAAATCTGGCACTGGGGACAGCCCTTAGAAGATCCTGGAGTAGTGACCGGGAAAGGCAGACGAAGCTTTCCCAGCTATAGCATTCTTAGCATGTCCAAAAATTGTCACGCTGGATGCAACTATTGCCAGTAACAGTGTGCTGAAACAAGCTGTAACTAACTCAAACTCCCTGCCCCAGAAAGCCTGTAAATCTCTCCTCCTAAAAACCAGAGACCACTCAGCTTTCCTCAGCTTTATTAAATCATAAAACAAAAGCAAATGTCAGAGTGCTGCCACGGCTTTGTATAATTACTGTAAGACCTCCTAGACTTTCTTGTAGCTGGGAAGGAAAATTTGGATTTGAAAGAGGTAAAGTTCACGGCTTCCAGAAAGTCTGGGCTGGGGGAAAATGCACCTTATGTGAGGTTGGTGAGATACCCCACTCCTCATGAGAGCATTCCTTAAATCCTGTATGTTGGCTGTTTACTATTAATTATCCATCTTGCAACAATGAGCATGAGTGAGTAATTACTCAGAGTAATTAAATTCAACCGAAGTTTAATGAGGGAAATGTCTATCCTAAAGCGTAGTGCCCTCAACATAAAACCCTCCTGTAGCAGTGTGTTAAGCAGTTATCATCTGCAGTACAGTTTGAAGTGAGAACATTTAGATTGATTATACACTCACACACACACATTTATTTATATGGACATAATACACTCATTTTGCTATAACTACAAATTCGCTTTATAAGTGTGTGAGCATGTGTATATAGGAAAACCTTATAGCATGTGCTCAGCTCTTCGTGTCTAACTTGCTTACCTGATTGCAAGCAGATTCCAGGAAATAGGGTTAAAAAAAAAAATTGCTTTTCCAGAACTGATGTTTCTTTTAAATTCTGTTAACATGGTGAGAGATAGTGCTTAAGGTTCTTCAGAAGATCCTTAAGGTTTTCAAGGTCTTAAAGCTCTTTGGAAGAACCACAGCTCAGCACTGCGTAATTCCTACCTCTCCGGTGAGAGCAGAGCCCGGCACCGGTTGCATGTTAGTGTTTCGGGCGGACGGGGCGCGGGTGTTGGGCGGGAAAGGCAGCGCTGTGACGCGCTGTGCGCTCACGGCCCCTGCGCCCGTGAGGCGAGCGCGGAGCGGGGCCTCCGCACCTTGACCCGCAGCAGCAGCAGCCGCTACCAAAACCCTTGGGCGCTTGCTCCTGGGACGAACTCATTTAAACAGCTTTGTAGGACAAGCGCCTCCTCACAAACGTGACGTATAAGGGACACAAATCTACTTGTTCTCTCAGAGTCGCCTCGGCTTCCTACGGCATATCCCGCAAGTCGTGCCACAGAGGGAGCTCCCACTCCTCGGAGTTTTTTGGAAACAACTCCATGCCAGCACCAAACCCGTGTGCCCAAAGAAACAATATGCGGCAACATCCCCAAATAACCTCCTGGTGAGCGCCTAGCAGTGCCCAGGTGCTTAGCAGCAGCTCGAGGTTTTTGATGCACTGTATTGATACAGGTGCTAAAGCGATAGCTGTGGCGACCGTGAGGCATCACTTTTTTCCATCCTTCCTATAAGACGAGGCATTGATAAGGGTCTGCTGTGAGCACGCAAAATAATGCTCGTACCCGACTCCTAAGCAATAATTATGTTTAAACTCTTTCAGAAGAAGGATCATTTTAAAATAAAAAGAAGAGAAGAAAAAAAGACCCAAGAGCTGATGGTCTGATTCTACAGGATAATGGTAATTTGATCATTTCATTCTTGCAACCTGTGGAACAAGCTCTGCTTCTGGGAGAGAAGCCTTCAATTTTCTCATGCTAGCTAAGCATCGTAACCTTGGGCATGCCACTAATGTCCAGATGTAAAATACTTAAAAGAAAACACAGATGTTAGTCAAGCATCAAAACCTTTCCTTTTGCTGTAACTCTCAGCATGTGGAAGACTGAGAGACCGAGCCTCATAAGGCAATACTGGCAATCCCGCATAGAAGCTTTACAAATAACAATGCACACCAAAATTTTATTTTCCTCACAGAAACTTTTTGCTAAGCCACAGCTTCCCAAGAAGGAGCACAGAGGCGGCCGCTCTGCGTTGCTGCCTCCCGTGTACGAGATCTTCCACGGACTCTCTCTTCGCCCGCCTAGCCCTCACCAAGCTAACTACTCCAAACGAAATGATCTTTGGCATATCCAAGTAAATCACTGCAGCACAGACATATCTGGACAGTAATTAATCACTTAGAATGCTCAATGTGTTTGGATATAAAATTAAAAAAAAAGTAGGGTTGTTAAAAAATGACAGATTTAAGCACCATCTGGGCTCGGTGGTCACAGTGGCGCGAATTCCAAAGGAAGGCTTAACAGAGCATGATCCGAGAATCCCATCTGTTTTAGCTGAGATGAAACAAATAAATAAATAAACCCACTTCCTCGCTTGCAAGGTTTTCCTGAGTTTCTCCATTTTTGCAATGACAAAAAAAAAGTATTATTTAGTGTGCTACCTCTTGACGATACACATTGTGGCTTTCTGTACCACGTATCTTATTGCTGCATTATATCTCTATAGAAGTATTTATACAGATATACATCTAGATAGATGCAACTATTTGAGACAACATTTCTGGGATGAGTATGTGAGCGTGCCTTCAGAAGAGCACAGTAAAGAATCCACTTATGACTTTGCAGCGGCCAGATCTGACCTGGGGAAGTCAAAACCCACTTTTAGATCCCTCCCTGGCCCGCCACTCGCCTGCGTTCGCCCCTCCGCAGCACGGACTGGGCAGGAAATTCAACGTCCTGGTCCCTGAAGAGACTTCCCCAGGTTGATCCCCCCATGTCATCTCCCTCCAAGGGCAGAAGCCAAGAAAAGTCACCTGCAACTAGTTACCCTTCAGGTTGTTTCCAATAAAACTTGGCATGGAGCAGGCAAGTAAATAAATCATTCAAAATGAACACAGAGTAGAGAGCTCTTCCCACAGAAAAGCTGAGAAAGGTTTTGAGTTCAGGAATGAACCTTAGCGGTATTCGGGGAAAGTCCGCAGGAGTTCTCAGATCCACCTCGAGGATCTCCTTCAGCCAAAACAGCCGTCAGTGGCACCCTCACGTGTCCCCAGGCCATGGGGATGGCGGCTGGGCCTTGATCTACCACGTGCATGTCCCAGGCTCTTGGCGTCAGGGCGGCCCTCTGCTCTACAGGGAAGTCAGGCTGTCTGTCCCCCAAAACCGCAGGTGTGTCCTTGGCTTGTACGCCTTCTCCCCACACCACCTGCTCCTCACCGAGCACAGCCATGGGAGCAGAACACCAACAACCCGCCTCCTGTGCCCCCCATGTCCTTCCTGTCCCAACGAGGAAAAGGCGGTGGCCATGGAGTGGCACCACCCGTGAGCCCTCTGGAAGGCCTTGTGTCATCGGTTTCTCAGAGCAGTTTGATCGTGTCCTATCCCTTGTGCCCGTGGTGACAACCGTCCACCTCTGCCTGCTTGTGCAGCCATTTGAATTAAAACTGAACCCTCATTCCCATGGCACTCTCCTCCAAGAGCTGGAAAAATCACCACAGACCTAACAGTAGAGAATGTTTTGGAGTGCTGCTTGTCCAAAATGGGCAAGCTACTAGTTTTAAGCTTAGATAAAAGATAGTGTCATACTGAATAATATCACACCTTTCAAATGGAGATTTTTGTATCCTGGAAAAGATTTTTGGCAATAACTTCATTACAGCTTCAGCAGAACTCTACAGCTGTAATATTAAATACATGTGTACATGCTTCTGGATTCATAATGTACCAGTTTGGGCACTGAGGTGTAGTCGTGTTTTGGTGTCAGCTTATGGCCCAATGTACATTTCTACGGGAAGATGATTTGCACCCAAACGCAGGAGAAAATAGGTAGCATAACTGATAAATTATGGTTGCTTTTAAATAACATGCACTAAACTTGCTCCTTCTTTCCTTACTTTGTTTTGTGGCTTCTGATTGAAATTGCCTACACATTATAAAGAAGTCAAAGTAAAAAAGGGGGAAATCTGACCATTCTTCAGTCTTCTTTCAGGAGGCACCTGGCAGGAATGTGAACCCTGCAATCACAGCGGAGGTGAAGGCATCTGGAAAACCTGCTCCTGCTGAGGCTGTTTGGTCGGGAAAGTCTCAGCACCTCTGATGCTTGGGCCGGAGGACCCCAAATATTCCAGCAGATGAGGACTGCCTGAGATGCTGCATGCATGTCATGAAAGGATGGTTTATTTGAGACATACTCTTTCTGGAAGATGGTTAGAAATGCAACTTACTTGCTGAATTTTCCTGAACAAAAAATACTTTCTTAACAAACAAACACTATATCTGTTGGCAAGTTCAGTAATAAACAGATAATAGATCTGTTTATTTGCTCAGTAGTTGTTGCATAAAAATGAATACACGACAGGATTTTTTTAATCTGTATATAAAGCAGCACTAGTTATAAAATTATCTATCTATCTCCTTTGCTCATCACTTTAATAGACTTTAAGATGAAAGTACCTCCTTCTTTCTGTAGCATTTCTAAGAAGTGATATAAAATATCTGCAGTATGCCTAAGACATTTATGATAAGTTAAATTAGTATAAAATTGTTGGATAGCCTATTAAACATAATACTTTCACAACATGTTCGAGAGAGAGATACTAAAAATAACATCAATTTGATCCCTCCATAAAGAAAGCCTAGTTCTTTCACTAGTTAGGCATATATGTTGGTAAACTAAGTAGCAGGTTTTATGTGTGGAAAACTGGCAGAGAACCCCCTCGGAGAGAGTTTTTGTACCAGTGTGGTTAGACAATAATAAACTGAACATAATGCTGATCGCTAAACGTCTTCTCCAGGACATGATTCCCCGAAAGCAGCAGCATTTCCCATGCCCTCATTGGAGCGAGAGGCAGCAGTGCTCAGCGTACACCACAGTGATGGCAAACACCGTATGTACAGGCTTTGTTTAGTTTGCGTGCTTCTTAAAACAAAAAGTGCATGTAAAATGTAATCTTCTATGGTTTTCTAGTCTTTCAAAATTGCTGAGTAAACTGAGGTTAAAAAAATATGCTGTCAATTGATTTATGAATATATAATTTTGCAAGACTAATAAAGCAGTGGAATTAGTCTGTAGGCGTCCCCAAAGGCAGACAAGTGAGAGCAGCACGAATATAGATGTATAGATCTCAAGAAGCGCTGTGGAACTGAAACTGTGCAGCAAAGCGAAGTCACCTCTTTGGATGGTGAGTTACAGTGTGTGAAATGGAGACAGGCTGGAGAAGGGAAAAGGGTGCTTCCTTTACGGTGGTATTTGATAGAAGCACACAAGCTACCCGGGATGGCACTTTTAAGCCTGGCAGCCTAAAAGACACTCGGTCTGTGCAGTTCCAGTGACCTTTCTGTGGCTCTTCATTCAGAAATGGAACATCCCGTTGCTGCCCCCTTTAAAAAAAGAAAAAAAAAAAAAGGCCTTTGGTTGCAGGGTACGTGTGGGACTACAAAGGGCCAAAATCAGGGACCCATATCCGCGAACACGGGCAAAGCAGAAGAGCGCAGCCCAGGCGTTTTGCACGCCCAGAATTCGGTGAATTGGTGCAAGTCACGGCGCGGTGCTGCTCGCAGCAGCTCTCGGCACTGGAGATGGCCCTGGCCCATGGGTGCTGCCCTCCCACTGCCCCTGGCCACGTTGGCACCCGCGGGGCCGGTCTCACCGCCCAAGACAACCCGGAGCGACTTCCCGACACGTCCCCGCGCGGTGCTGCGGAAAAGACGAGCTCGCTGCCGTAGCGCAGGGGAAGGCGCTGCCAAGAAGGGGCTGCTGCTTTTTACTTGGGGTTTGCAGATGCCTCACAAAGAGCAGCCTCTCCGCAGTGTGCAGTTTTGGGATCCCTAATGGGGCATCAAATGCTTGCCTACCTTCCAGTGCTATTTGGGCTAGTGAGGAATTGCGAATCCTTAGGGATCACTGGGTGAAAGGACTAAAAATGACGAAAAATATAATTACGGTGACTCATGCAAACATGTATAGCCATTTTTCCTTCCGGGGAAACACCTCTCATTTTAAATAAATTTTACAGCGGCAAACTAGCACAGGACTGTTACTGCCACATGGAAAAAAACAGAGAGACATCCTCAAACGGTCACTGCAGGTTTAATCCTGAGACCCAAAGGGTGACATTTCTGCAGAAGCAAACGGCAGAGCGGCGAGCAAAATAAAAGTCTTCTCGTGGCGACGCCGGCATTCGCCGCCCCGCTCCCAAAGGCAAACAAGGCCCGGAGCGGCCGAGCCCGGCTTTGATTCCCTCGCCGCCGGGGCGCGCGGAAAATCGGGCACAAAGGCGTTTCGGGCGCCGGCCCGTTGGCGCAACAGCAGCGCCACAAAAGTTATGAAGATTAATAGAAACCTCGCCCCAAATACATCTCGGGGGAACAAAAAGGGCTTTGTGGCCGCCCTGAAAAGGACCATAAAAGGAAACGGCGACCTCGGAAAACGGCGCCCTCGCAAGAGCCTTTTAAACTGACAAAACAGCAAGGCAGAGGTCAGGGAGCCAGGCGGGTCAAGGAAAAAAAAAAGGGGGGGGAAGAAGAAAAAAGGAAAAATAAAAAAAAAGGGGGGGGAAGGGGAAGAAAAAAAAGGAAAAAAGAAAAAAAATGGGGAAAAAGGGAGGGGGAAAAAAAGGGAAGAAAAAGGGAAAAAAATAAGGAAAAAGAAAAGGAAAAAGAAAAGGCTTTTTTTTTTCCTTTTCCTGGCAGGTCTGGGGGCCAGGCGCGCGGCCCAGCAGCTCTGCCCGGCGCACACACTTGAACCGCCTTCTGTCTCCACAAAACTTTAGTTTGCTGATTGGGACGGAAACAAAAGGCGGACAGCGGGGCGCGGGCTATACGGGGGCAGGGAAGGCGGCCGCGCTATTGTGCTCCCGAGGTAGCCACAAGCTGTTAATTCCATTTTAACATTGTTAATAAGACTGTTAACACATCTGACTTTGTTTCGGGACTCGGGGAAAAACATCAACAAACTATTAAAGAACGGGGAAAAGAGGGGCAAAAAAAAAAAAGAAAAAGCAAAGGAAAAGAAGACGCGGCTGCTGCTGTGGGTGTAAAATCTGATCCATCCGGAGAGCGGCAAACGCCGGGGCCGTTCAGACTCCTGCTTGCTCGGCTCTTGCATCAGGAAAGGGGGGAAAAAACACAGGCTTAAGAGTCGGGGCTACCTCCGTTTCACCCATCACCCTGGGCCGTTGGGCTAATCACCTTTCCTGGGTACAACTCAAGCCGCTGGGGTGGCGTTTCCCCCTTTTTGGTTGCTTTTTCCCCCCTTTTCCGCCTGCGTTGCCGAGGCGGCGGAGGGAAGGCGGCGGCGTGGCCCCCGCGCACACCTCCGCTCCTTCCCGCTCGCCCACATGCACACACACAAACAAATGTGCAGATTTAATCAGCGAGGAATGTTTTAAATGAATAATTGGGTCTGACAGATTTATTGCAGTTAATTTTGCAATAGAATGGAAAAATGTTTGGATCGCAGCCTTTAAAGTATTAGGAAAACAATTAATCCATCACATAACGGAAATTCCTGTATTACACCCTCATGTCCAATTAAATAATGTCAAGCAATTTTACCCTGCGAAATTCTGAGAGCTGAGGCTCCGCGTGCTGGGGGAATGCGCCAGAAATTTTCAGGAGCCTCTTTAAAAAAAATGACTTCAGATTAAAATCAGAAGCTGCAATACAAGGCATTTTGTTTTGCTTTATTTTGAGGAGGGGGGATTAATAAGAAGAAATCTGGCAGAGGGGAAAAAACAAACTAGGATTCCTCAAAAACACTGATTTCCCTTAGTCTCTTTCGCATTGGGAATGCTATCATGGCTAGGCGAAAACCAGGAGCATTAGGACAAGGAGTGTGTAACTGCAGAAAATACTTTAGAATAGGTAACGGGGACTCCTCCTTCCCATCAAGAGCAGGGTCTGATCCCAAGCGCTCGCTAGGGCTCAGCTTCCGGAGCTTGGAGCGCTGTTTTGCCTGGATACGTAGGATCAAGTCCGGGCTTTAGGAACATGCAGCAGCAAACTCCGGCACCGGGTTTCGCTCGGGCTTTGTTTATTGTGCAAAGCCGCTAATGCTGCAAAATTGCTTAATGTCACACTCCATCTCCTTCGTATTACACACAAGTCACCAAGCGCCGGCAGTGCGTGGGGCTTCTGCCCCGGCGGCGGGAAGGCACCGGCTCCCGATCGGCACCGCCAGCCCCTGCCACCTGGATCACCGTGGCTGTTCAGTGTCGGACAGCTTTGAGGGCAGCGCGCTGGGCTCTTTGGGCCACGAGGTGCCCGGTTGTGTGGCGGGACCCATGGGTCGCTGTGGGAACACAGCCAGAAGTCGCGAGCTCTCCCAAACAAACACCAGGAGTGAACGAAGAGCGGGACAAAACGTCGCCGTTGCGACAGGTCAAGAACAGCAAACGCGAGCGCCA
>NW_010589847.1:180259-201152 GCF_000705375.1 Tinamus guttatus
CCCCCTCACGGGGCAGCCGCGCCGTGGGTCTGCCGGGCGCTCCACGCGGGCAGGCCGCGCTCTGCTGCGCGTGGGGCCGGGGCGTCGTGCACGTTACATGGCCCGGAGCGTCGGCACCAGCAGCCACGAGCCCCGCGAGGGATCCCGGAAAGCTGGGCAGGGTTTAAGGCTTTGGATCAGGCTTTCTCTGTCCCTTAGCAACTATTAAATTAGCTTCAGCAGTGGCCAAAAGCCCCAAAAGCGTGCTCTGCAAATTGACTCACTCTGGGAGAAACACGCAGCAATGTTGCTATTGGAGAGGCCGGCATGACCGCGGAAGACGAGCCGCTCAGCTCTTCAGCTCTTCCATGGGCAAGGACCCCAATGCGCATGTTGGGATGTAATTTGTACTTTGCACAGAGAAAAACAAACCCCCAAGCCCAACAGTTAATAGACATTAGCTTTGCCAAAGATAATCTGCAGGAATAGCTTTTGTCAAGCTCAAACTTTCCTTCCTCCTCCTGCGTAAGCCCCTCTAAGCGTGCAAGGCTAAGTTAGTGCCACAAGCACCAAGACAGAGGAAGGAAAAAGGTACGTATGCTGAGGAACCAAAAAGGCACCTCTACCTTTGCAGTTGGCTTTTCAAATTTTTATTGTTTCCTTTTAAAAAGATGCTTTCTGGAGAAAGCAGTGTTTACCGATTGTAATTGAATGCCCACAAGCGTGCCAGGAAGGCGATGGGGAGAGGTATGATCGTGTCTTGCTCCGTACGGCCTCAGCTGCAGTCACCTCTGCTCCTTGCGGAAACAGCAGATGCTGGCAATAACAGTAATTCCATATTGCACAGGGGGGTACTAATTCAGCACCATGTTTTCACATGACCTCCATGCAAACCAGAAGGACACAAGCCTCACTTCTGCAGCCTCAGGATTTGCTCGCCGCTGACTGTTGCTTACAAGCAACCGCAAAGGGTGCCGTGAAGATACCGCTTTTTTCTTACTAGCAGATTGCCTGTACAAGTGTTTGATATTTCCTAATTCCAGTCAGAATGGGAAAGCCAGTGCGTACATCCTGATTTTTTTTTGTTTTGTTTTCATTTGACTGGCCCTCTCTTTTCACAAAAGAAAATGGGAAAAGGGAAAAGAAGACTAAGAACAAGAGACTGCGAGGAAAGAAAAATAAAAGAAGCCAGAACTTTTGGCTACTTTGTCTTTGCACAACAGAAAGAACAACAGCAATCTGAGTATTCCTTAAGATGAAAAAAAAGTAGCACCCTTTTCCCAAAACTCTGGATGTTTTGCTTTCTACTTTTCAACCAGCTCTAACATGAAACAGGCGCTCAGTAGAGACATAGCATGTCCACCTCCACGGAAAATAAAGAAAAATCCACGTTTATTAAAGCAATGAGGAGCCTGTTGCCATTGCATGAGTACACGTGTGGGAAGAAAGCCTGTGAAGCCTCCGTAGGCAGGGAGAGTGGGAAATGAAGAGCAGAAGCAGCTTCTGGGGAGCCGCGTGCTGAGCAGCAGCAGCCACAGTCCCTCTGCGAGCAGCGCGCTGCAGACTGCAGGCAGGTGCCCGAGACGGGACCAGCCTGGGCTGCCAGGGATCGCGGGGAGCAGCCGGATGCGACCGGCTCCGCGGCTCTGCCGGTGGGAAGAGGCAGCCCCACGTCAGGCAGAGCTCAGCGCGGATGGAGCGTCTCCGAGGGCTCTGCGTGCTCGGAGCAAGGGCCATCACGGAGCCCCTGAGCACAGGGATAAACTTCAAGGCTTGCCCAGGGGCCTTGCAGCTGCACGGCCGAGCAGCAGAAGCAATGGCTCCATTCCTTCTCTCCCTGAGGGAAAGCTTTCCCACCTCTCTGCTGTGAGGGATCAGGGGAGTGCCAGCTCATCTCCACAAAGGCAGGACTGTGAGCGCCCGCTATCTGCACACGAGGTTGTACTGTAACATGATTAAACAGCTTTTTCTTTTTTTGCTGTAGAAAGATGTCAACAATCGCTATGATCACGAGACCTGACTTTCCCCACGACTGCAGATTTCCTGTGTGCTAATTTGTTAGCCCAACACTTCCAGCGTTCCGATAGCAGGGGGTCTGCATTAGCACGTTGATCTTTTTGTTAATAAAAAACCTCAAATCCTCCACATTTAGTGAGATGTGCACCTGAGCACCGAGGGGAGATGCCTCTCTGCATGTGAGCCGTAGTCGTTGGTCTCTCACAGGTTTTGGGAGTCTGCACCCCATGCTGGCTACAAAAGCAGACCTCTTCCCCCATCGGCGTCACGGAAAGTTCCTTGTCCGGCCTCCGGGCTGCGCGGAGCAGAGCTGTGCAGAGCGAGGGCTGGGGGGATCGCGGCGCATCACTTGCTGTTACCGTCACCATCATTGTCCTTGCTCAGCGGCTCTGCCCGGGCACAATACGGCCAATTAAGGAGCCGCTCGGAGCAACTCTGGGGACCAGCGAACCAGCGCGCAGAGACGAGGGGGTGCGGAGCAAAACGCTGCCTGACGCTCAGCACAACGTTCTGCGGGAGCGTTGGGTGCTGCTGGCGCGTCGGTGCTGGAAGCACCAGCTCACGGAAAATCACGCTGCAGGGAGCGCAACGGGTGTGCGTCTCCATCTGCCTCCTGCCTAGCTTAGGCACTTCGCAGCAAAACGTGTCCCCGCAGCTCTTGCTTGGGTGGCCCAAGCCGCAGTTTGCCCCGTCGGTGGTTAAAGCAACGGCTTGGAAAGAAAGTAAAGGCTTGAGTCCTCTCAGAAAGAGGAGGGACTGATTCCATTGCTCCCCATTACAGAGCAGTTCATAGGGTAAGAGGACACTCCAGTCACCGTTTTGTTCCTGCACTATTGTGGAAGAGTCCGACCAACTTTGTGCTTTTGCCAAAAATGGTTTGGGGAGTAAGAGATGAGATATGTGACGCTCATAAAAGTGCTAAGAGCTCAGTCTCAGCGGAAGGCAAGTACTTTCCTGAAACCCAAAGCAAGGTTCCTAAAGCCCCCAAAAGGCTGTGCTTTAAAATATGGTATTTCTGTAGTATTTCTCCTTGTCTAGATTTAGGTGGCTCCCTGCTCACTTTATCTTTTGTGTATTTCCAGCTTTTCCAGAGGGTAATGAACTTACAGCCATCGTGCACTACGGGTCTTTTTGGAGGTTCCTGCTCAGCAGAGTATTTAAATGTATTTAATCTTCAAAATAAAGGAATGCAGGTGAAGAGGGCACTTGCACACCCCAAAGCTTCTGTTTTGGGTTTTTTTTGTTTGCTTGTTTGCTTGCTTGTTTCACAAATAAAAGTTACCAGCAAAGTAGAAGATCCCAGTGCTCCGTACACAACTCTTCTCCCCAGCTCTCCTAGTACCTAGCAGAGAAGCCTATTTGCCCAACCTGGCCCTGCTTTTCTGCCCTCCTGGCAAGGCGCCTCCTCGCTGGATGCTGAAATCCAGGTCCCTACCTTGCTGTAAGTGCAGCCGACAGCTCCGCACCCAAATTTATGGGCTGTTTGTGACCCTCCTGTCCATGTGTCTCAGCCCCCCGTCTGCAAAGCAGCGGCAGTGCCCGCCCTTCCCATCGTGCGGCTTTTCGGAAGATAAATTAATTAATGTTTGTTAAGCATTCAGATATTTATAGCAATAAGTGCCATAGGAAAAGCTCATGAGGAAATTAACAATTCTGTCTTCACAGCAGGGTTTCAATAGTGTGCAGTAAATAAGGCCCCGGGCTACACAGTGAAAAATTAGGAGAAAACAAAATATTGAATAACTGCTCATTAACTCAGCGTCGTCCATCCTGTTCACTAACTGAGGCAGGGGTCCTGCGGAAAAACCTGCACCCGATCCTGAAATTAAAGCCTATATTATAATGGGGACGTCCAAGGGGGCTGAGCGACGACCGCACAAGGTACCTTAATCCTGACATTTCCTAACCCCGGAGCATTGGGCTTCCCAGCCTTAATAAGGCCGGCTGGGGTTGCTGCAGGCCTCTGCGGAGTTTCCCATTAGGAGAAGGGAATGAGAGGAACGCGGGGTGGGGGAAGATGCACGCCGGTGCCGTAAGGGAAAATAAGGCGAGTAATAAAGAAACAAACAATTTTGCTTCAGCAAAATTTCCCTCTGGTCCTCCTTTAAGAGGCAAGAAAATACCAGGAAATAAAATCATACCCCATGCAACCAGCAGGAGCTCCCGGAGGGACGGGGACACCCGGTGCATTTACGCGCTTAGATGAGATGTGGCCACCGAAGCTGCCAACGCGGGCTGCAATGCTGCTGCTCCTGCCCTCTCGGCACCGGACACGCGAGCTGGGGATTGAGGGCCTGGGATGTCCAACACCAGCGTTAAAAATACATCTGATTTCAAGGCAACGCTGAGAGCGTCTCGACCTAAACAGTTCCTTCCACCTGGGAAAGGGCAACGTTTAGCACGTGCTAAGAGCGGAGCAGGAGCGTCTGCCTTGGCAAGTCGACCTCCGCAGGTTGTTTCTCATAGGGAGATGTAGGGGGAAACGCAACAGCGAAGGCGAGCGGAGCAGCGCAGGACAGGCTGGGACCACGGAGCCTCGTTGGCAGCCCCAGCAGCCTCTGATGTGCCTAGGGATCTGTGCGTGACACCCTCAGGGCTAAAAACGCACAAGATTTTGTAATGATTCAAATACACAGCCTGAAAAAAATAAAGACAGTCAATTTTGGAGCTAATATGCATTTACCCACCTGAGAAGTGTGGCTTGTGGTTTTGGCAGTATTGCATCTCACAAGGAGTGGTTTGTTCAAAAGAAAGAAAAAAAGGAGTTGGGGGGAGTGGAAAGGGTCACATCAAAAAAAAAAAAAAAAAAAACAGAATCCTTTGGAAGTTAAGAAATACCCAACAAAGTCTTAGGTGCTGAAGTCACATTAAAAGGATCAGGCAGTAATTCAGCAGTATCTTGCTAAAAAGAGAAAAATTAATTTCTCAGGCAAAAGCTAAACATAAACTTTCCAGACCTGAAACGAAAGAGCAGTGGGAAAATGGCATTTTTTGTTCCTCACTGTCTGAGTTCCCTAGTTAAGATTTTGTATAATTGGGCTACCTTTTCCTTCCAGGGCAAACCAAAAGGAAAATGGTGGGGGAACCAAAGCTATCCTAACTGATGTGATGAGAAAATGCTGGTTTTGCCAGGAACACTTGTTGAATCCTTGAACTGTAGCTATCTGAATATGTAAACCTGAATGGGGAGAGGTCTTGAGGCTGTTTTTATGCCGTGCAGCAACCTAAACATTTCAATCCTTGCCTGTTGAGAAGGTGCTCCGCAGAAAACAGCTTCTCTGGAGAGATTATTTACAGTATTAATTTAAGGCTCTACGTTGTAATTTCTCCTCAAAGAAAAAAACACCTCCTTGGCTTCCAAGCAAGGAAAGGGATTGCGCAGGATCAGATGATTGCAAGGAAGATGCATTTCCCCGTGTATTGTGTGCCTATTAAACCGCCCCGACAGAATTACGCTCATTAAGCAGGTAATAAAATGCCTATTTTCAATTTACAAACATATTAGCTCTTACTCCTCATTTGACATTAGTCCTTGAAAGCGAATGGGTGTGGAATTCAGGATGCCGAGCAGCTGCTCCGGAAGCGGGACTACGCTGCGCAGAAACGCACATTTCTTGCACGTTTGCAGAGTGCAAAGTGCAAAGGTTTGTGTGCTCCTCCTTCTCTGCGCAGTTTTTCCAGCCTTACCTACTTTTTGCAACGTGGCAGATAATTGCATTTTCCTAAAAAGAAGACCAAAAAAAAAAAAAAAGGAGGGAATTGAACCTGGAAGCCCAAACGGTGCCTCGCACGACAGCAGAGCCCACAAGCTCAGAACATGCACAGACTGAGGAGCATCTGTGCCGGGAGGGGATGCGGGCGGCGGGGGGACATGGAACAAATAAGTAATTGCTGTTTTCACTAAGCAAAGCGGCAAATTGCAGCGTATCAACAGCCAAGCGGGTTTGTTGC
Organism: Tinamus guttatus; assembly: GCF_000705375.1. Next base: position 186,206 of record NW_010589847.1, read on the forward strand.
CTGGGAAGAACCATTTGTGTTCCAGTTTGGGCTTTCTCCTCACTGGAAGCCCGGGCCTCGGAGCCCATTAAAAGCATTTTAATCGTTACTCCAAGAACACAAAGATTTCAACTCTGTAAATATAATTGGGGGGGGGGCAATAAATAAATAAATAAATAGATAGATAGATAGATAAATAAATAAATAAATAAAGTCTGTCTCCGCAAATTTTCCCTGTTTCCAATGGCGAAATCCCTGGGAGGAAGCAGCTTTAAATTAACACCTCAGAAAGCATGTAATTCTCTTCAGGGAGTACGCATTTTATTAAAAATCTGCCTCAGTTTATCAGAAGAGTGTGTGGCTATATGGATGTTTTCTTAGCCACATTCAGGCCTCTTCAAAAAGACGTCCTCCAGAATAGCACTCTTTAGGGACCGTGTTTCAGGGCTGACAAGAACATTAAACCGTATTATAATTATCTCTTCAATGAAAACACTGCTTTGTAGTGGAGGTGATGCAGGGCTCACTGGGCTAGTGTTATTAGGCTGCATGTGTTTCCTTGGAAGGAGATTCATAGAAAGAGAAAAAGCTTTATAATTTACTGCAAGGGGGAAAAAAAAATACAGAGTACATGTCATGCATAGCAAAAGGGATTTTACAAAGAAGGTACTAAGTTGAGTGCCTCACTTATCTTCAAGAATGCCTGCACATAATACATGTGAGGATCAGTTTAACAGGAGCTACAATATATGTGTGACACACACATACAATTCTGGGTGACCGTTCACACAGATAACTGCAAAAATATTGTCTGTAAAGTAAGGCAAATATAAAGCAATTGATGCCACAAATGGGCTCTGTACCTTTCTTTCTGGTGTCACCACTGAACGACGCACATTCCTATTGCAGCTCAAATAACAAAACCTCTTATTCTTAAACAAAATGAATACAAAGATTTTCTAAGCATTCTTCCACATTTTAAGCTACAATTTTCTCATATTAGTCTGGCAGTTAGACAGTATCAGTCCTGAAACGGTGACTAAAGTTAGAAACTCCACCAGAAAGATTTTAACACGTTGTTAGATGATTGTGTTTAATGTGCGTGCATGCACATACTGTCCATATGTACCCATTGTGCTTATTTGTTCAGACTGAAAAAAGCGTATTATTGATTTATAAAACTGCTCTATCCCCGCATGATGCAACCCCTTGAATTATTTTAAAATACAAATTATCTTAGCATTTGCAAAAATAAGGGTGTAACTTTGTTTTCTTTAGTAAGAGAGTAAATCGGTAGGCATTTCTCAGCGGAATCTTAAAACAGAACAAGCTAGAGGAAAGAAGCGGACGCCGTGACGTTAGCCAGTAGTTAATGCACACCCCGGCCACGGCAAACCTCGACAATATTATGGGAAACATGTGCGGGAAAGGCAGCGCCGCGGCGTTTTGGGGGCAACGTCCCCAAAAAACAGCTCCCCAAACACCCGGCTGGCCGGAGCCGAGGCGCAACAGCTTCGCTTATTAAGGGGGAAAAAACAAAGTCGGAAAACTCACCAAATCTCTGTTTTAAAAGCAGGGATAGGTATCCAGAGGGAGAGCACTCGGAGCAGTCAATTACTTTCACATTTTGTCCCAGGACTTTAAAAGTTAAAGGCAAGTTCTGCCAATTGTGAGATGCCCCATCCAGCACAGACCACCCACAACTGCTGATTTTCCATCTGGTGAACAAAACAGACATCTCCCTAATTATTTTTAAAAAGGTTTTTTTCCCTAACATACTTCCTTTATTTGTCTGTGACCTGGAACTTAATGGAAAACCTGGTGGATGCCAACCTCATTTCTTGTAATGATGCATCTTATTTTCCCTACTTTAAGCATGCCTATTTAAAGGCTGTTTAATAGAAACTTATTACCGAAGCCGATCTTTGATAGAGCCTAAATTACAAAATAGTTTGAAATTAGAGGGACTTTATATCTAACCCTAAACATTCTATTTAAATATTAACCATTAAATGTGCTTCCCTTAAACTAGGATATTAAAACAGAATGGAACTAGGTTTACAGTCTCTTGTGCTGGGTTCCCATATTGCCAGTGTCAAAATTTATGCCTTTTTTCAGCAATATGGTTGCCATTGCCAGCACTACACTTATAAATGCCAACTGTAATTAAAATCTGGCACCTTATATCAGCATTAAGCTCGCTTAAAAATAAAATATATATATATATTTTAAAATACTCCTTGTAGTGTATGCAAGCTCAAAAAAAGATTAGAAAAATAATAATAATAATCTGCCAGTTTTAAAAACATCACAGAAAAAATTGGTCCAAGTTGTCCAGAAAATTGATCTGGAAAACTTACTTACTGTGCTAATCCTTCAAGGTGGATGCACACGAGAGGAGGATGGCAAAACCTATCTGTTACTTCAGAAGGACGACAAAGAAATAACATATCCCCCACTCGAAAACGGGTGCAGGCAGCTATTATGTATAATATAGGGCAGGCAGCACAAAGCGTTTCTATCTCCCACACTTTGTGCTGTTATTTAATGACCATGCAAAGCCTCATCCTTCTCCTAGGCCACCTAACCATCTTCACAGAGCCCTGGGGGGTGCCTGCTTGCAGGATATGGCAGATGACAGACCTTGGTATAGTATGGAACATATAGCACACTATGTATTGATAGTTTTGTGCCTATAGTGCCGCTTTTTCCACTCATTAGGCAGCCTTTCACCGCTATGTAGCTGTGCCACCAGGAACGAGGAGCAGGTCGGACAGCCTGCTCGGGAAGCCAAATTGTGCGCACATCAGCAGAAAAAAAAGCCATCGGAAGGATGTTCTCAGGGCCTCATGTCCCTACAGGACACCCAGAGTTATCACAAGGGGTAACGAGGGGGCAGGAGGGCTAGGGAAACGTGCCATCATACCTAGCACAACACCCAGCCATACATTCAATTCCTACTTAGTGACAGGCCGCTCTGAGTAACGCAATGGGCCCACCGAAGAAGAGGAACCCGTGCAGGAACCCACACTGAAGGAGAGGAAACCACGTTGGTGAAAAGCGGCCCAGAAGCAGAGCAAGGTACATGGCAGCACACGAACAAAGATGACAGCATTAGGCCATGATAAGATTTGCTTCTTGGTCTGGCAACATTACACCTTGAGTCTGTCATTAGTCCGTAGGGGCCCTCAAGTCTGCCCCTAGGTCATTAATCGTGGCTAGGGAGACAAGAACTAGCCAGAAGACCATCCAGTTGGTAAGGTGTGGAGAAAGGATGAGCTCAGCACCGTGCAGGAACCCCGCCTATGGAGGGAATCACTCTAAAAATCAGTGGCTTAGTCCTCGGCAAACTCTTCTTTAAAATCATCAGCCACGGAAAACAGTGTTTTTTATTAGTTCTTCCCAAGCAATTTGACGACAGGCCGTGTGCTGGCATTTGCAAGAATGGCTTTGGGATGTGAGAGGCAGAAGGAGAGGAAGCGCCACGGCCTTTGTCCGAAGTTGGGGACACCTCGGCCCAAGGAGCAGCAGTGCTCGCAGCCTCGGGCCCTCCGCAGGCCGCGTCCCCAGCGCCCCGGGCAACTTTCCCCTCCTCTCCGGGCAGGAGAGGCAATTAAACCGCATTGTGGGGTGTCCCATATGCCAAGTGTTTACGGACAGGGCTGGAGATTTTGTTTTCCCATTTTCTTGATTTCACATTCTTGGCTGAATTTCTGGATCCTTATGTCAAGCTTGCGCTTGTGTTTATTTTCACTCACAGGTACCACAGCCACTGATGATTTGCAGCAGGATGAAACCTTTTAAACCACTTCTTAGGATAATGGTTTAAACTACCATGCAGGAAACCTTGAATTAAATGATTAATTTGAATTTTGTTTCTTCATTTATACATTTTAGTTATTTTCCTGAAGAAAGGTTAATTCTCAGTTTATAACCACTGAAGTATGTTGCTTTGTAACCACTGAAGCATGTTGCTAAATATAGCTTTTACACTAAATTTGGCACCTCTTACTGCTAGCCAGAAGGACAGAGAAGCTCTACTGATATATATTTAAGCTTTTCTAGAGCTCATTATACATTCTTTTTCAGATTAATTTTATTTTTTGTGCATGGCACATTTCTTTTTTACTATCCCTTTTGGTTTACTCATAGTTTCTTTGGATGGAAACTGGAATGCAACTGAAAATCTAGAGATGTGGATGATTATATAGCACTGTCCTAAGTGGGCTAGACTTACAAAGAAAAAAAAACAAATTGTGATTCAATTTAAAATTAGTCTATTAAAATAGAATGAATTTTAGCAAGAATTAGCACATCCATCTAGTGTCTCTAGTCACAATATCCCTCAAAACTGCAGTATTAGAAAATCTAATCCTCTCATAATTAGCTTTTATTCACAGATTGGTATAGAAGAACAAGCTTTTCTGATTCTTTCAAATCCCAACTGGTCAACTTCGAATGAATTAATGATTTAACTGAGCTAATTGAATATACTGAAGAAAATATTATCCTTGTACTTATGGGAGACACTACTGATCTCAAAAGCTGGCTCAGTACTTCAAACAACTCAAGTTTGTAGAGTTTGGTCACTGACTCCCATCAATTCAGTGATGCAAGAATGCATTTTTTCTATTGTATTTGTTATTTTGAATGATTTTAGCAGATTACAGTAAATTTAGGGCTTAGCCCAATTTTAGTAGAATTATCTTTAAGAAGAAAAAGAAATGCAGTTGGTATACATTTTGAAATATGATTTTGTTATTTATTTCTTGATCATTAAGTCTGATCCATCTTACTCATTCAGTGTTCAGCTCCTTGCATACCATTTAGTTCCCAAAAAAATATTCTTGCTTCGTGAGGAAGGTGCCAGCACTACTGCTACTAGTGGCAGAAAGTACACACTCTTGCATCTCTGATATTTTACATAAAGATGACAGTAGAAAGTATTTTATCAGCTTTAGAACAGGATAAAAGCATTCTGGAAAAGAATCTGAAAATGTATAAAGTGATAAAAGATTAAAAGAATAGAAACAAAAGAATCAGGAGGGTGGCGAACATCCGCGTGCACGAACTGAAGTTCGTACCCCCACCGACCAACCATCTTGGGGGTCTACGATAGCACAGGGGACCAAAACATTGCCATGTTTCCCCTCCAGAACTTAAAAGGGGATAATTTGGCTTAAAAGTGTTACTTCTTTCATCCAAGAAAATAATCAGGTTAAAACAACGGATTTGTTTCATTCTCTCCCTTTTTTTTTTTCCCCCACCCTGTCCCACAGTTTCTATGCAGCCAGAAAACTTGGCTGGATTAAATGTCTCTACAAAAGGTATATACAGCAAAACTCCTGGCTTTTAGCTGGAAGAAGCATACAAATATCAATTATTTTTGTCATTAGCATCCCATAATGAATGTGTGATTTTATATAGTCACTAATTACAATGACTCTATGGCCATCCTCAATTTTGTTTTTTTAGTTCTCCCATTTGTGGGTTGTGTTTTAAGGCTAGCAGATCATTTTCCAAACCAGAGTAGTCACAGAACCTGATGAAAAACTACAGGTGTGCCAGGAAAAGCAGCTCATTTTAAAGCACATTCAATCTGTGGTTTATCTTGTCCTGGGACATAGGTGCTGAGTTCTGGCAGCATGACACATGTTAAGAGCATGCATCCTACTAGAAAAGGTTATTGACCTTAAAGAAAAGTTGACTTAAGTGAGCTCTGAAGCATTACAGGAAGGAAATCTTTCTTGCCTGCAAAAAAATAATATAGGACTTTGAATTTGTTTAAGGTATTAAATAAAAGACCATGTCCAGGCTAATGTCCATATCCAAATAAAAAATCATGTCCAGGTTTTGACATAAGTCACCTTGCTTACCAAATCTTGGTGAAAGCAGTAGGTTTTCCTTTCTTTCTTGATTTCTAGAGTATAGAACATTTTTTTTTATCCATTCCAAATATCTCAAATTATTGAGTCTAGTCCAAATCTCTGACTGTGGTTCTATACCTTCAGAAGTGATCCAACACTATCAAACTTCTGGAAAGCTGATGAGTTTGTGTTGACCAGCCTTGCTGGGCAGAAAGAAATCTTTCCTCCAAATAGAGGCTTTTCCTCAATATGTGAGGAAAGGGGGGAAAAAGACCAATTCTGCCAATAAGCTCTGTAGCTTTCCCCCTAAGATGATGATCTTCGGGCATTTTTAACGCTCCTGTGTTCCTAAGCACAACTCCAGGTGAAATAAAAACACAGGAGTAACTAGTGTAAACTTGCTAAGTAGGTGGCAGAAAGCTCGAATTTTATTTCAAGGAGAGAAAAGATGTTGAGGTACTTAAGGCATGACAAAAGTAACAGTCACATACTAACAGTGCAAAAGTGGAGCTCTTGGCTGCCAAAAAAAAAAAAAAAAAGGAAAGCAGGTGAGAAAATGTGAAAAATGTGGGTAATAAAGCAGAAGGAAAGCGGAGGGGTGGAATCCAAGAGCAGAAGCTGCTCACACTGAACGGGGTGTTTGACTGGGGTTTTTTGGCATTGGTCTGTCTTTTGCGGAGCTGTGATTGGCATCAACAAAATTGGGCTGACCTACTTCCATGTGGCACAGGAATCCACCTACCCACCAGCACTGCTGACATATATAAAAGTAGGTGAAAGAGGATTAAGTCTAGAAGGAGATGAACATGTCCCCGGAGGTGAGCTGTGCTGTTCCAACACCATTAACTTTTATAACTTCTTTCAGAAAGTAACTGTAGAAAACAGCCGTGGTTGCATCCTCTTCTTGCATGGACACTGCTGGAATTCAGAAAAAGCACCAGTTTTGAAGGAAAACCCATAACTAAGCTCTCTAGCAGGTGTGAAATCTGAAAAGAACAGGCTAAACTAAATGCACCATTTCTTACTTCATCCTGAGATAGCTTGTTTTGCAACAGTCCACCAAAGGAGCTTATTTCTGTAGCGCTAAAAACAAGAGTGATAATGCGTAACGCCTGTCATGAAAAAAATTATCATTACTGTCATCATTTAAGGGTGTATTAGCAGGAAACCCATAGACACATTTGGGTAAGGAAACTCATAAAAGTACAGCATGGAAGGAACATGCGTTTTGGGAAAATACTGTTGTGCTACCTCTTCCTCTGCACAAAACCTTCAGCAAAGCACTGGAGAAGCTCTGCGGCTTGGACTGAGGCAGAAAACACCAGATGGAGAAAGCTCCATCCAACACGGAATTGCTTAATATGACGCCACATCTCTTTTCCTGAGAAGTACACTGGATCATAACTCACTTCATGTTTTGAACTCTGGATGGAGGAGCGAGGAACTCCAGGCCAGCGATCCATCTCCTGAGCTCCCTCTCTCATTTAATGGTCACAGATGAGCAGCAACTGCAAGATTTGGCTGTTCAACAGAGTTTTGCTGGTCACTGTGACCACGGGGCCTTTGAAGCCACAACAGGAAGGCCATAATCCTGAATGTGTTCTGCAGATTTACCCACCTTCCCATTCCCATGAATATGACTTGTCTGCTCTAGGCTGAGGCAGGGCTATTTGCAAAAATCTTGAATTTCTATTGTCAATGGAGCAGTTGTGCCACGAGTGAACAAACTCAGCTTCAGGTGTGTCTGCATCCCTGTTGGAAATATATTCAGCTTATATTGCTACTTTAAAATTACTTTCACAAGCTTACTCTCATTCTCAGAACACAGCACACCTAGAGTGATTCAAATCTGAATAATCTGCTTTGATTTTCCATAATTTATCTGTTTGTTTAAAACTATGTGTGCCCTTAGAAAGGAGAAATGGCAACATGCTAGATTCTATCTGCCCAAGCAAAATGCAAACACTATGTACTAAACTTCGGTAGCCAGTATCTCCCTTCAGGAAAAAAAATGCACATGTTGCCCTTCATCTTTTAAGGGAACACATGGGTCCCAACTGGCTGTCATTAAATTTCTCATTTTAAAACCTGCAAACAAACATACGGTAGAAGTTAAATCAAGCAATATTGCTAAGCTGATTGTGCAGGCTCTGGGGATGGTCTAAAAGGGTACTCTCAACAATTCAACATTTAAGCAAAACAAACCCAGAATGGGCACTATTTTGTGATTGATTTTTCTGTCTGCTACATTTTATTTCTCCTTTTCTAACTATATATATATACCAAGCACATTGCCACGAGCCAAAAAATCAAGCAAATTGTATCAATTAGATGATTTTGGGACGCAAACCAACACAAGTCTTTATGTTCTGAGCAATAAAGCGTCGGGGCAGGGGGGATGAGGAGGGAGCAGGCAGCGAAGTGAGGGGGTGAGAAGGGAACTGGCCATTAACTTATCAATTCCAGGCCTTGCCTTTCTAATTGACAACCTCAGGGCTACTTTCATCACTTGTCGACTTCAAACCCACACTCAATTTTTCCTTTAGATAATGATGCAACTATAACATAACGGTGTTTCTGACATATTGCAGCATGTAGCAGTAGGAAGATTGCCTCAGTAGCTTAGTTTTAACAGGAGAAAAAAAAAGTTAAATGTTTATTTTTTTCTTCACATCTATCAACTTCTTGAAGAAACAGTTTAGAAGAAAAGAGATTTTATAGTTCCATGCTGGTGTCAGTGTTTTGTCCTGATGCATCCTAAAGCATCTTAAATGTCTTGATCTTGTTACAGATTGAACATTAAGCTGCTGTTTAATGCAAGATGCCCACAACGCTTAGGCTATACACATATTAGGCTATATACAGCTTAAATAAATGAGCCTACAAAAGCAGAAATGCACTAAGGATTATCGAAGTGAAAAGAAAATAAGTGCTCTGGCAGAAGAAGTGGTCCGTGGAAGGCGGCGGGACTGGTGGTGTAGGGTAAGGTATCCCAGCAAGCATATTTAGCACATTTTGACCACAAAGACAAAAAATAAATGTTGCCAAGGATCGGCGTGTCCACAGGCAGCAAAGCACCTGGTTGTGACATAAACAGTCATGTAACTGCCTTTTAATAGTGGATATAAAGGCTCGAGTCCTGCGATCAACTCTGCACAGGCCTTGGGGTCACACCAAACAGCGCAGTACTTGGGGCCCCAAGCCCGTCAATCTGGGCAACAGAAACAGTGTAAGAAAATGGAATGATGCAAAAATACTTCTGCATCACAGATGCATCTTTGGGGTCCACATGATCCACGGATGCACGATTACTCTTGGGATACTCTGTGGTACAACTAGTTGCTGTTAAAATAACAGAATGGCACATTTGAACACTGAACCTACCTAGATGAGGAGGCCATAGGCGCTGCCGGCAGCATCTGGCCCTCAGCTCTGTTGTCCTCACTGGACCTGAGGTTGGGATCGTGCAAATTGCCATCCAAACAACTTCAGTCCAGGAGCGTTAGGGAGGGTGCGACTCGCTCGAGGTCCATGGGCTGTACTGGAAGAGCTCGGCCCCAGCCTTTTACAGCATTAAAGATTTATATAAAATGTCCTAGCGTTATAGATATGGATGCCTAGCTTCTTAGGATGTGCTTGGTAAGATTTTAGCCTTAACCGAGCAAGTGAAAAGAAAAAGGACCAAGCAAAGTCCTCCACCGTAACCAGGGCGATTTTGCGGCATTCATTCCCCACGTGATTGCTCTAACTCCCACTTGAAGCACGTTATTGGGGGCAGGAGCAGGAAAAGCTGTGCCCGCCCTGAGAACAAATCCTGGACCTCAGAGCTTCCTTGGGCCACTGCTCCAGGGCCTTTCCGGGCCCGCAGATCCCAACGCGATCACGGGAGGCGAGCGCGCGGCCTGCAAAAAGCCTAGGCCAAGCTCCTCGCCCTCTGAGGTTGCGAATTATTACTACAAAGTCAGGAGAAATGCACTTCATAGCCAAACGAGCAGGCCAGCGGAACAGCGGCCGCGAGAGGGAAAGACAGCAAGACCCACAGCTGGGCACTGCGGTTCTTACCACCGTCACCTCCCTAACGCTTTTTTATTTTATTTTTTGTTTTTGTCAAAAGAGGTATCAGCACAAGTGAGAAGTGTGAAAAAGCAGATGTTTCCCTATTTAAAAATAAATAAATAAATAAATATAATAGCAATTTTGACACCTTGGGCCTGCAGCCGGCAGCACGGCCTGGTTACCTTTCAGGGTTTGGGGTCTACGTTTTACAAGCCTGTTTTGCCTTCCTGCAGGCACTTTAAGCTTATAAATGGCACCTTTCAGTGTCCTGAAGCATGAAGGGCAGCTAGTCCCGAATTCTCCTGTCGCTTAATGATCTCACATAAAATGAGGTCCACAAAACTTTTATTACCGCTGCAGTTCAAATTTGCAGGTGAAGAACCACCAGGGAAAGGATGCGGACATGTCTCTCGCTTTTGCTCTCCTCGCTTTCCAGGTGTGAGAAAATTCCCCGCTCAGGCTTTTACAATTAGTTAACTTTCTGCAGGGAAGCCTCATCTAAATAAAAGACCGTGGCATGTCACCCACGTAATCACTGGAAAAATCAGAGATGAAAACGCTGGAGAATGAGACACACTAGCATACAACCAAAAAAAAAATTGTAGATATAAACCAGTTTTCCCCAAAAGGCTTATTTATTGCCTTTTGTTTTCCACTGAATTTTATTCACTTAATTCAGTAAGTATATTTAATTCCAAATAATTATACACTGCTTTCTTTTAGAATATGAGTTTATTCTTCCCCTAATCTGGAATTAACAATCAGTGTTTGGAAAAAAAGACATTGTACCTCAGCAATAAAAATAAGCAAATAAAAGAAACCTCTCTCCCCCATAAATGAAGGATTTTGTTTGTTACAAATTACTTATGCATTTATATAAAGATTTAACGATTCATATCATGCCAAATACAGTGCTAATGAGCTTTGGGTCGTGTTTTTCTTTTTTTGGTCATTTTTTTTTCTTCTGCTAAAAACAATTACTAGAGGCCATTCAAATGCCACTGCATAAACCAGGAAAGCTAGTAAAACTGCAGGTAAAATTGGCATTTTGTTTCAAGCATGGCTCAGGAGTCCAATTCGCTTGTTGGCGAGCTGCATATGTCAAATAGCACTTGCATCTCCTCCAGAAAAGAAGCAGGGTAAGATGCTTTCAAACAAACAAACAATTACAACATTTTTTAATTATCAAAAGTGGACAAAATCTCACCATTTAATTCCAGCATGCCAAGTGTGAAGCTTCTTAGCCTTTCTGCAGCTTCGCCACTTTTCATTGAAAGGTGGATGAAGTAGCAGAAATATAAGCCCTTCTTTCGGAGTGCCTCGGTATGGGATACATTAACACATAAGAGCTTACAAACCTCATTTGAGAGCATTATTAATCTCACTTCTAATACTGTATAATTTTTAAAGCCTATTAAAACGCTGTCTGCTCATAACAGCGCAAACGTTGCATTTTCTTGACCTTGTTTCAAGGAAAAAAATAATCAGTGGAAGTTGTACACAGCTCTCTTCGCTTGGTTATACAGCTCACTGTCTATGTAAACTGCTAAATAGACAATAAATATGTAATTCTACAAACAAACCGGCATTGCCATCTACCACAAGTTGATGCTCAGGCCTCAGGGAAGTCCTAGGTGTTTCCCCTGCTTTGTTCAGCCCCTGCATCCCGGGGCCCACGGGTCGGATCACCCTCACGGAAAGCCCCTCAAATAATTGGAACCTCATTTTGTGCTGGGTGCGCTAGTCCCGCCAGGCTGCCGCGGCGCTGCTCCCTATCGACACCAGCGCGAGTAAAGTCACAATCAATCCCTTTGACTTCGGTCTTCGCGGTCACACATGCAGCACTCCAAAGGCTTTCAGATGGCTTTTTAACTGAAAACATCCAGGATGTTGTGGGTTTTAACAAATCATCGTGGCTATTTCCTAGCGGCTGATAAGACTAATGGTAATTAATATCACCAGGAAATAGGAATGCTTCTGTGAGAAGCTACTCCTGGTAAGTGTATATTCAATATTTTCAACATTGCAATCCCTTCGACTGGCATTTCAGTGACAAAAAACAGGGAAAAAAAAAAGACCAAGAAATGAAAGATATGTGCAGCAACCACCTCACTTTCCAGTTCACCCCCCAAAATCCCACTGCTGATTTCAAGAGCGGGGAATCCAAACCCGTTATTAGCAAGTCCGCGGCAGATAAAGCGGTAATTGTAGCTATACAGTATTGGAAGTGTAGCTACAACATAGCGTGACAGCTTGTTAGTGTTGAAAATATATAAGCTCTTTGTAATTGTGCCTTTGGAATGCCATCTGTCTCGAATTAACATCCACCTGGGATCATGTTTCGATGACCAATATGGACAGATTACTGGAACTTTAAAACCTCGCTTTCTTTGTAATTGACATTTAAACTGTTTGAAGTTTCTCATTAAGTCCTTTTTTACAAATTAGGTGCAGATGTATAAAGCTCTCCGTACAGTATTAAGGGAAATCAGGTCACCTGAAAGCTCAATGTAAAATGTATCTATTAACCATTTAAATGCAATGAGTACATTAAAATTTAGAGATCAGCTTTATGCCCCAAATTCTTCAACGTTTCATCGTTTCCTTTTCATCGCTGCAGAGGCCCTGATGCTAGCTATTTTTAATAGAGAAGAAAACGGGTATGACGGCAGCCCATGATGATAGGTCAGTCCTAGCCCATGAAGGGCTGAACAGGGGACCAGTGAGCCCCATCTGCACCAACAACGCTTGGAGTTGTGGAGAGCACACAGAGAACAGAGGGGTCAACACAGCAAAAGCAATAAAATAGGGGGAAAACTGAAGAGGGAACTTGTTCCAGTTTCAAAATCAGGCTGCTTGGTGATGGTAAAGTTGGCCTCCCCATCCATTTGCAATGGGAAGTTCTGCTGGAGTTCTTGCAGTGCTCCACAGCCTTGTGGGGTGAAAGGGGACCACTCAAAGACCATTTACTGAGGGGGCAGCACTAGGAGAAACACTGCCATAGACAGCCCATCTGACAAAATACCCCTGTAGAATCAAGTATTTCACTGCTCCAAATGAGGGGACTCCGAGCTGCAAACAGGGTGAGAAAGAGGAGCAGGGTCCACCAAAGCTCCAAGAGGAACCACAACCAGGAGCACACCTAAAAATCCAAATGGACTAACATGCCATGGATGGGAGCAAACACCCACTGTAAGAGTTCACAAGGCAATCGGTTCAAACCCCAGAAATTAGGAGGAGAAAAAAATCTGTGTGTCTCAAGGGGCTTTTACCTGCCAGAATGAGTCTTAACAGAAGAGGTTTCAGGGGCAGTGTCTGAATCTGCTCAACGAGCGTTGTTCAGAGTCTCCTCTGCCTCCCTCTCCACTGAGCCAGGGGGAGGCTCTCGGCGCCCCATCTACGTGACAACACAGGTTTAAGTGAATCAAAATCACCTTGTAGGAAAGCAGCTTCTGCAGATACTTCTCAACTGCTCTGCCAGATAAAATGTTTTTATCACTAGAAAGTCACACTTTCAAATACAATTCACCCCAAGGCCATAATCTTGAAAGACGCACTTGGTGTGTAGAACATAAAATCAGTGATTTTTTGATAATGGTTCACGAAAGAAAACCCTTGCAGACTTCACACTGTATTGATATTCTTGGTGATAGCTCTACACACACTGAACAAGATCAGCTACCAGTGAGGATCATGATTCGTGTCTTTCCATCTAAATGTTGCAACAAAGAATAAAACTATTTCACAACTAACAAAGGGAAACCCTTTAATTGCTAAAAACAATTTCAGCTCTCATTGCGTTAGCACCCTCCAGTGTCCAATCTATGAAGAACAACATTGTAATGACTAACTTGCCAAGCAGCCACAAACTTGTCTTGTGAGACAAAAGATGAAGAAGCAGCGGGTCCTTGGAAGAGATGACAGTCAGAGATAGCAGAAGAGACCCTCGAAGATAATTTATGTTCCAAGTGTGGAAATTTTAGATGACAGAGGTGAGGTCCCTCAACAAGACCGAAATTGAATTATTATTTAATCCTGTACCATCTTACACGCAGACATTCGGTAAGCCCCACCGCGCCACAGAAAGCTGCTATGTCCTTTGCTGTGCTATTTTAGAAGCTGTTCCAGACGTTCCTTTGCTCATAACCTGTGTCCTGGTGTCTTCATGCTATGTGTCTACACGGCGTAGCCCATATTCTGCAAGACTCGGCTGCTGTGTGAGCTTTGATAGCTCTGGTATTGGCACCTCTGCCCAGAACATGCCCAGAACATAGAGAAATACATGTAGCAAACCTTCCTGTATGTGCTCGAAGCATGTATGTGCTCAGCTGGCTGAGGGCAAGCAGGTTTCATGTGGGTAAGCAAGTGATCACATTTGCAATGTTCTTCTTTTGCACCATGATCATCAAGCAAAGCCAGAAGCCTTCGAGAAGATCTGCAGTCGAGGCAGATTTCATAGTCTACGTTTTTACTGCAATAACATCCTTAAAAGCATACTTGAAGTCTTTTAACAACCACAAAAGAACAGCTGCGATTTTTATTCAAAACCAGTCGAAAGAACTTTTTTGAACTTCTCCCAGCAAGCCAAAAGCCTTATCAGAGAGGAAAAGCCCACCAGGCTCTGAAACGTCACAGGGGAGCAAAAACAGCTTAAAACTGCTTCAGCTACCGCTGCGGGTGACACCAGCGCCTCGTCCACACTCCCAGGGTGACGCTGGGCAGCAGTGTCACGGGGGCTGCTACGTCCTCACGAGCCACGACCTGCAGCACTAGCCAAGGCGGGCAGAGAGCAGCGCTGCCAGGGCAAGCGCTCGGCCTCCTTCCCCAGCCTGGACGTGCATCGTGTGCACCTGCATGTGCATCGTGTGCACCTGGACACACACTGCACACCTGGACGTGCATCGTGCACAGCTGGACGTGCATCATGTGCACGTGGACACACATTGCACACCTGGACGTGCATTGTGCACACCTGGACGTGCATCGTGCACAGCTGGATGTGCATCGTGTGCACGTGGACACACATTGCACACCTGGACGTGCAT
>NW_010589847.1:203627-213889 GCF_000705375.1 Tinamus guttatus
CGGCCGTTAGGGGAGGCGCTGCTGCCGGGCCGCCTTCCCCAGGGCGCCAAGCTCGGGGCATGCCACCTATGTGTCTCTGTCCCTCATCCCTATCCTGTTGAACGTGTTGCCTGCTATGGACCAAGTCCAGCCTTGGGAGAAAGAGCCCCAATGCACTCCAGAGCTGCTATGAGAACAGGCCAGGCAGCTGCTCTGCTCCTTAGGCTGGCCCATTACCCCACACGCTCTGCTGCCACCTCTGGCTGCTGCCTGCTCATCAGGGCACAGCGGGAATCTCTGTCCCTCATCCCTATCCTGTTGAACGTGTTGCCTGCTATGGACCAAGTCCAGCCTTGGGAGAAAGAGCCCCAATGCACTCCAGAGCTGCTATGAGAACAGGCCAGGCAGCTGCTCTGCTCCTTAGGCTGGCCCATTACCCCACACGCTCTGCTGCCACCTCTGGCTGCTGCCTGCTCATCAGGGCACAGCGGGAAAGAGGGCAGAAGGGATGTGGAGGGGGAAGGAAGAAGGGCAGGGCGTTTTGTGCTAGGGTTGGTTAGCATGGGTGGATCAGACACAAGTTGTGCAGTCCTTGTGGCACCTTTAGTCCTTGTGGGACCTTGAGCTTAGTTCTTGCCCTGGCACCCAGCTGACTTTTCTGTGTGGGTTGTTTTCCCACCCAGCTTAGCACCACTTCTCTGGGGAAGTGGTGCCAGTGAGGGTGAATCTCCTGTGCTGGCAAAAGGAAGTACACTGTTTTTAAGAGTTGTGCTGAAGCATGAAAGTGACCTGGGTTTAACTTCCACCTTGCGTGCTAGTGATGGGTGAGACCATTCGAATCTGACATTATGTCAAGTAATGACAAAAAGAAAAAAACAAAAAGCATGGTAACCCAATAGCACGATAGTGTTAACCCTTTTCAGCATAGGGGCAGTGAGGTCCAGAGAGTTATGTGTGGCTCTTCCTCCCCTCTTCCCTTCGCTAGCGCTTCCCTCCCTTTTCCCTGCGTCCTGCAGCCAGTCTTGTGTCCTTGGGGAACTTTTCCTAATAGATGATACAGGCCAAGGTGGTGGAGGAGAACCCGGGGACTTGTTTTTGCACTCTAGGGATGCAGAACTTCCATCTCAGCCCTCTCTTGGCTGTGCACAGTTTCTATCCTGGCTCCTCTCTCATCTCTAATCTGGGAATAGTACTATTCATCAACCTTGTCCTTTAAAAGTTAGAAGCCCTTTAAAGGTGCCCTGCTTTTATTTATGAGTTAGATTGTAACACTTGTGGCATTTCCCAAAATGCTCAGAACATATTTATGAGCCTAACTCTCACTGATGTCCTTGAGAATTAGGCATCTAAGTACCTTACGAAGATACAAGCATTATAAAAGTAGTATCTTTGGGGCTAAGTTTGAAAAGGCACTTTGCCTTAAGTGGAGTAATTAGGGACTGTAAGAGTCCCTAATTAGTACTACCATACCTTTTTTTTTCCAGTGCTATTGTTACTTTTATCTTCTTGTAAAGCCTCATATACACAAAGAGCCCCAGTATCCCTGTTTTATTTGAAATGTGGTTCTATATGGGGGAAATCAGAAGAGCAATCCTGCAACTTCTTTTCAAATAGAAAAAAAAGAAAAGAGAAAATGCAATGATCAATGGAATGCACAGTTGAAGACCATTTAGCAATTGTAATGGATGAGGCAAAACAGGCTAAAAACAAATAACTGATGATGGCTGCCTAGTAATCTTGCTTCCCTTATGTCAAGAAAGCAACGTGGCAACCACAGTGCTGGTCTTACAACACGGATTCCACATACTGAATCTTTCCAACCGTATTTCAAACAAGTTTTTAATGATTCTGACACAATTTCGTCTGAAGTGTTAAAAGCACAAGGTTGCTAGGAAAGAGAAAAGCTGAAATGTTGTGGGAGGAGACATAATGTCTGCTCTGCATTCATTTTCTAATTTATTAATGATCTCATTTTCTAATTAATGATCTCTTAATGATCTTAACAACTGAAGCAGGTATATTTTTGTGAGCTAGGGAAAAAGGAGTGTAAAACTATTAATGAGTCTTACCGATATAACAGTTTTTATTGGAGTTGGTGGGGTAAGTTAAAAAAGAAAAAAAAGACTTGTTCTGCTACCTGAAGCTTTTGCACATCAATGTCTTCTTGATACTCACTTACTTGGATTTTCAAGAGGAAAATGAACTTGGTAACAGTGGAGGAATGACATGCCTTCCGTTGGATTTTACCAACACGAAGGGATGTCCTCCTCCACTCATTGTGGGAAGATGGGAAATACGTATGGACCCCCATCTGGCTGAGATTTGCGGAGCTCCTTGAGACGGGAGGCCAGTTTTGATGGCCAGTGCTGTTACAATGCCTCTGTGGGGAAAACACTACTTTGCACCTGATCCCACAGTGACTAATTCAGGGATTCCTGATGGCGCAGGAGCCAGCTGCTGTTGGCACATCTGTGTTAGGAGACCTCGTGATGGTGCCTTGGCCCCTGCTGCACACAGTGGGCACGGGAGCACACAGCCTGATTTGTGTCCTTCAAAAGGCAGCCAGTTCCTGAACTTCATAGCTGCTTTGGGCACCGAACCAGCTCAACACGTGGCACCAGGCTGGATTTCAGTTTGAAAGCACTCCAGGCTTTGAACCTGGTGTAGCTGCAGCCTGAGGCAGCAAACCCTTCCATGGGTACAGTAAGTAAATCCCGGAGCTCACGCGAGGTGTCACACACCTGGGGCTCAAGTCATTTAAATGTAACCCCCAGTGCCTCTGAGACACCAGTGCTGGGCAGCAGATACTGCACAGCTCTCCGACCTGTCTTAACCTAACTTATAAAAGATAACCCGAAGGAGTTTATTTAAAAAATAATAATTTTAAAATGCTGTCTCTACAGTCTGCAAGAGCCTGCAGAACCCCAGCCTCCCTCTCTCAACAACCTCAAGAGCACAACTCAGGCAGGAGCCTCCTCCTGTGGGAAAGGGAAAGGGCCCCCCTCCCACACTCCTGCTGAGCCAGGCTGATACATGTGGATCTCCCCACATTACAGGAAACTCCTGTGGAAACACAACTATTTCTTGCCTGTCCCAACCTCCTCTCCAGACAACTGATCAACTCATCTTTTCCCTTAGAGCAGCGGCTCACCTGCCTTCTCTCAGGAGCTACAGTCTGCGGGTTTTACAGGTGGGTTTTGAAGATCTTGCGGGTTTTGTCTGTGCACATGCCAAATAGCTTCCTGAGGATCACTCCTTATGTCAGGAAAAGCAACTGTGAGTTGCCAGCAAATACTGAAGTGACAAAACTTGCAGTAGCTGTTTTGAAAGACAGTGGAATGAGGAGACTCTTGGGGAGGCACTAAGGAGAGTGGCGGGAACCAAGGCAGAAGGTGGCAGGTCACCAACAAATGGAACAGGAAAGCTCAAAATGGGAGAAACATCTGCAAGAAATGAGTGCCCAGTAGATGAGCTGAAGATGTGGGGAGCAGAAACTACTAAAAGATAAATCAAAGAAAATACTAGATGAAAGATATATTAAGGGGGGGGACACCTATTTTTAATGATCAAAAAGATACTACACTGAGTGCTTGCTGCCACCCAACTAAGATAATCCGTACCACACAGCTTGAGGAGAAAATTACCAAAAAGTAGCTGCAGGGAACCGCTGAAACAGGGAAAAGCCAAGATGTTTTCATACTGGGAAGTAGCACACAGCCAATGTGCTCGATACACTGGGGAGATTTCAGTGTGGGGGCAAGCAAAACACCTGGAAAGCAGGAGTTTTTAAGAGGGCATGGGCTGCAGAGATGTGCTTGCCAGCACTGCAGGCACATAGGGTACTTTTAGAAAAGAAGAGAGTTTTCAGGATTGTTTTTCTTCTTGGTTCTTTGTACATCTTGGCACTTTATTTGCTGCTGTATTTGGAGCTTGTGTGTCCATTGGCCTTGAGCAGGCCCGTTCCCTGGGCTTTAACTGCGATGCTCCTGTGAGCACTGGTTGCAGAACAGAGTTGGTTGTGCTGCGTGCCTTTCAGGGTCAGAAATATAACAAAAACAGACGTATTTGGAGCAAACACCTTTTTAAAAAAAATACAATGATTTCAAGTTTTTCTACTTGAAATGGTGTCGTGCTGTGAGTGAAATGAGGCAGCTCGAAGAGGAGTGTGATGCACAAATGGATAATGACGGGGGGCAAGAAAGGATGTTTCCCTTTTTGACATTGTTATTTTGACAGATTGAAACTCTGTGTCTCACAACAGATTACAGATATATTTGCTCGCTGATATTTATATACCCCCTATTTTATTTCAAAGTCCTCCCTCAGTATGTTCTGCAGTGTTTCCACCTTCAGGGAGGTGCGTTGAAGTTGCTTTGCTGCCACACGCTTTGCAATGCAGCAGATAATCTGTAGGCTGTTGGCACCATAATGTTGTGAGAGCATGCACGCCACCAAAATGGATCACAGAACTGTTCTGCCATAGGGCCATTGCTCAATATGTTGAGTCAATATACACTATAGATCCCATAATCCACGGACTATTATTAAAATAGTGGATTAAGGAGTTCCTTGGGATCAGGGCATGCTGTATATGTAACAAAACAGTTTAGCTGGGATTAGTATTTATTACTCAACACAAAAATTGATTGGACTATTCTAGCAAGGATTTGTAGACACTGGTGATATGACAGTTTGTGAGACACTTGCTAATGTATCTGACTATTGTCTTTTTGCTCTGTGAGTTCTTGTTAAGGTCTGAAAATAAAATATTCATTTTGAGTGAAAACATAAAATTAAGCAACTTAAGTAAATTCGTAGTCATTGTTGAAATATTTTCACTTCACACTAATGTGAAATATGATTTATAGATAGTTTCATATATATTGTATGAGAATGTGCATGGAAAGGATATTCAGACTTCTGAAGGAAATAACTTAAAATGTTTGCTTAAAAAGTTCACAAGAGGCTATGGAGATAAGAGTCAATTTACTCTAACCCAAAGTAAACTGGAAAAGAGAAGCATTTTTTTTTTCGTATGATTCTTTTCTGCCAACAGTCTTTTTGAATTTCTCAGAAAGGGAAGTTTTATTCAAGCACGTGCTAAAGTTTAACTGATGAAGGTAGCCGCAGTTTTACAGAATTATCTTTGATGTACCAGAAGGTTGTCAACAAGCCTTTTCAGTGACATCTCCACATTAGCATGGCGAGCAGATGATTTGAGGATTACCAGGCTCTTGGACAGGTCATCTGGGATCTTAAAAATCTCTTCTATAAAGGACCAAATCTGCAGCCAGAAGCTGTTTACTAGGTGGAGGGGGGAGGGAAATGGGGTTTGTGTAAAAGGCACCGTCCTGGTTTTGTTTATGTGCCTGCCGCGGAGCAGTGTCTCTGTGTAGAGGAGAGCTGAACTCTCTGTGACACTTGTTTGCAAGTGAATTAGGAGGCCAAGTAAAATTTCAGTATTAAAGTGCCAAGGTGAAAAGAAAAAAAAAGGTCTATAAAAATGTAGGATGGTTCCTAGATGGTAAGCAGAACAGGACCATTTTCCTCCCCAGGGTGAAACGTTATACCAAATTTCAGCTATACGGAAAACTATATCCAAAAAAAAAAATTCTAATTGCAGAAAATCCTGTTGCTGATAGCTCAGGTTCCTCTTCACTTTTGCAGTAAGAGTTTGGATATTTCTGAACTGGGTTCAGATACTTCTGTATCAAGCAAATAAAATCCCTTCTGCTGGTGTGTCTGTGCTGGAGATTTCTCTGCTAGTGGACTATACGCCAGCTGATTTCTTTGCTAGTGGACTATACACATCTGCTGTTTTCAGGTCCACTTCGTACATCTTTAGAGGCCCTGGACACACAATGTTGTGGTTCATGAGAAGCTATGAAACACCGTGCAGAAGAGCACAACTCAGTGACATGCAATGAGGAGCCACGAGGCAGCACATTGGTTGCAGCACGAGTGGCGCTAGAGGAGGAGAAGTGGAGCCTCCAGGTTTTATGTAGTTCTGCTCTTGAAGTTTGTAAACATTAGCTTTCACTTCTCATTATTTTTTAAAGTTTTTTTTTTTTAATTAGCCCTGTAGTACTAGCAGTTTGGACTAGGTTGCTGCTAGCTTTAGAAATGACACTCCATTTTGACATGAAGCCAAATGAAAGACACATGTAAAGAACTGTTAGAGAAATCAAATCTAGTATACTTACCACTCTACCAGTGGAAGAAGAGGGGGAAGAGAAAAAGAGAACTGGAAGACAGAGCCTTGCCTGTTTTCTTTAAAAATTTTGTGAACCAGCAAATTTGCCATGATAAAGGCGGTAAGAATTCATGGTCTGAACACAGCCCCCCGAAATTCAGTTAGAGGCTATTGTCCTCAGACATGTTGGAGAGCAGCGTGTCTCAAAATTAAACAGTTTTTAAAAGACCATTAAACATCTAAAGGCTGAAGTCTCACACCACTTTAAAGAGGTCACATGCTCATTTTTATAAAGAAAATAAAAGCATTTGGCAAATGCGGTTAGAGTTCATGAATAATTTCAATACGAGAAACATCAAGTGGCAGGATTTGGTTTCATCAAAGAACCCAGGTAGCTCTGTGTCCCAGCACGGAAACTCCTACAGCAGACACAGGAAATCTATAAAGATGTTATGTCCTAAGCTTAAGTTCAGTCCATTATCACCAGCCACAAAACACATGGAGACCCCGCACAGGTCTGGAGTGAGCTCTGGCTCTGGGGAGAGCAGCAGTTCCCTACGGACCGGCTCCGCACATCATGTTCGGCCGCTCTTGGCATCTCAAATAGCATTTTTTCCTTACTTCCTTCTCTTAGCATAAATAAGAGCTGGTTTCTTATGTCCACCTCATTCGGCTGAAGAGGTAGCAGAAGGCCCTCTCTAACTCACCCTGGCCGCCACGCACAAATGAAGCTGGTGCTCTCAAAAATTTCACTGTGGACACAGCTGGTGTAAATTCAGTGCTGGTCAGAAATCCCAGACTGAGGCATCCGCTGATCTTATCCTCTGCATCCATCGTGACTACCAGGAAGACCACACCACTGCATCTCCAGAGCCTTGTAGGAACAAACATTAGGGGAGCACAATGGGAGCCACTTCCATTCCACTTGATCCTTGCTCTGGTCAGGAAAGTGGCATGAGGAGCAGCAGATTACAACACCAATTTTGATGGTATGGAGAACTGACATTTTCCTGGACCAGAATCCTCAGTCCTTCCCTATAGATTACCACATGCCATGATTGCATTGTGATCATGGCAGCAAATATGTTCACAAGCAATCCAGGCTACCTTTGGATGCAAGGACTGGAAAACTTCCTATTTTAGGGGTATGCCGCTGCTGAAGAGTGACCTACTACTTAAAGACAAATAAGAAGTGGTAGAAGATGCAAAAACATGCAGACAGCCATCTCCCCACATCTCAGATCTTCTTTGCAGTGAAAATAGATCCTGCTTTAACAAAAAACATGTGAAAGCCCCATTTCAAGTGGATCCACGTGTCTTGCAGTTAGGAAGGATCTACCAGCAGCAGCAGTTCCCAAACCACTGCCCAGGGGCGTGAAAGGCTCATACCGCTGCTTCTAAGCTTTGTAGCTAAAATCTGCTGTTTTAAAGGCATGAGATCTTGGCTATCCTAGCACATTTTAACTGAAATGAGCTAGGGGTGCTCTCGTGAAGGTTTTAGTCCGCAGATCTACCAAGAAAATAATCAATTCCCACCCTTTGGGAATGCTGCTCTAAGCCTCGGTGACAACCTCCTCCCATGACACAGCCAAATCTGGACGAGGACACCAGGTCCACAGTCCAAGCCGAGTGACATTGGGCACTGCTTTTATCTGTTTCACAGGTGGTTAAATATTTTTAAAAAGAGGAGCCTTGGACTAAAAATGGACTGGCAGGCTCATGTTTATGCTAACAACCCAACTGAGCATAAGGAAACGTTGCTAAACAAGTGCCTTGGGCTCACAGAATAAGCTCTCAGACCAGCTAACAAAAATACTTTGGACACAGCCGTGTAACTCATTGTTTCGAGCCAGTGAAATGTGTTTTATAGCTGTTATTTTCTGGCAGTCAGCCTAGTGAAGTAGCTGTGCTGTTAATCAGGCTGCTGCTGAAATAGTAGAAAATCCGGGGTAAATACAGCAGGGCTGAGTGTAAGGTGTGGAGGTTTTTGTCATATGCTTATGTCTTTCAAGACTTGCCTATCTATGCTACATGAGCCTGACATTTCCCATTTGTATTTTTAGTTTCACTTTCCTCACTGCAGTCCATTCATACAACTCCATCTCAGACCTTGTTGTTTCCCTTTGAAAACCCACTGCCATATGGAGGAAACATTAAAATTATTGGATCCAAAGTAAAAACAAAAGCAGCTTAGTGTTAGTGCAAGAGGCTTAAACCAAGACAATTAAACCTAAGTTAAACTGAAAAGTAAAAATGACAAATAATTTTGGCCCATAGACATGCACGGTGCCTCACACGGGAAGCCAGTACCCGTGACGGGAGCAGCGTACGTTCTTCAAAAAAAAGGATAATCTCTGGAAACAGTGAGACAAACCCCAAGGGAAGTCTCTGGACATACTCAAGCGCTCTTAAGCACAGCCTTCCCTCCAGCTTTTTGTTTTAACACTGTGATTTGTGTTCAGTGGCTGCCGTTTGCGACATAAATTACCCCATTCACTTTTCCCTATCGTCCAACCTGCCCGAAGCTGAACTATTTGCAGCAGCCACCGTCAGCACAGACCACTGGTATTAAAGAGCTGGGAAGCAGGGTTGCAGCTGGGCTTGTGCAGCTCATCTTCCTTTGGAGTTTGATTTCTGTTAAGCTGCTGCTGACTGGTCCAAATGTTCTAAGAACATATTTATTTGCACGGCTATTAATTTGCTCAGCATTATAGCTTGATGGAGGTTAAATGGATTTTTTCTCTGCACTTCTGCTGGCACCAAGATCAAGCAGTGTTTCCATCTTTTTCTTCTAAGGAGATTCCAAGTTGATTAAAAGCTCAAGAAGAAACATTTCTCTTTGCTGGGATCTCTTTGCAGCCTCAAAACTCTTAAAACTTGTCCTGCACTGACAGTCTGTTTCCTACTTCTGCCCCTTTTCCCTGGCAGAGGTTTGACTGAGGACTCCAGGGCGGCAATTTTCCATGCCCAGCCCTGCACGGAGATGGGCACTCAGATCATCTCCATCTGACCGGCCTCTGCTGGGTATTTCTGTCTTGGGACGCTGCGTACCGGGTCTCATCTTACCGCACACAGAAGCGTGTTTCTGCATCCGGTTATGCGGGGAACAGACCTCGCACAGGGTGTCTTACCCTAAATCCTCTTAGTGACGAATTGGGCAAGAGACGGTTTCCTGTCCAAGAAAACACTGAGATTCCAAATTCAAAAAAGAAAAAAAAAAAAAAAGGCAAACAAACAAACCTATTTAGAAAGCCAGAATGAGACATACTAACCCTAAAATAATCTAGTGGTCAAGAAAATCTCTGGGGATTTAGAGTCATGTTCCTAATCTGCCTAAATTTGTCTGCCTGTGCTGCTCTCTTCAGAAACTCCAGTCCGGAAACAACAAGCATCTTCTGTCAGAAAGACCCTGCTCGGAACTCGTAGGGCTTGACTGAAAACCCGTGTTTTAATAAACCAGCATTTTCTTGATGCGGTACCCAGCCCTTCCCTGGGGCTTTGTGCCCTTGCTCTGGATACGGCCCCTCCAGAAGGAAACCAGCCACACCAGGGGCCAGGAGCAGCTGGACCTGTCAGCGCACGCGGGTCTCCTGCCCCAGGGGCCCCACGCTCACTGTACCGCAGCAGCCACCGCTCAACTGTGGTTTGGTCTGGGGCTTCAGACACCTCAGCTGAGTACGGTTATTTTGGGCAAACCACACTAAATATTTCAAAACAGTCATTGGAAAGATGGGAAAAATGTTCTCTCTAAACTGACACACTTTTCCGAAATAGAAAAGAAAATTAAAAATAAATCTACTATCTTCTTGACTCACCGTGATCAAAGTGGGGAAAAAAAATTGTGTCAACAGCAGCAGAACTACGGTCACGCTGAACTGTTCACATGTGGAACACGACACCAGTGCAAGCAGCAAAGTGGGAACGGGTCACGGATCAGCGCTGAGCCTGTGGCACCACTCGGGCGGGACGTCCTTCCCGGGCCCTGTGCAGAGCCACCTCGGACGCACCCCTCCTACTCAGGAACGCTGGTGGGACATGTCGGCAGTATCTTAGTCAACAGGACAGTTAATCCTCACGCCTCAGACCGAGC
>NW_010589848.1:0-20866 GCF_000705375.1 Tinamus guttatus
CTGCAGCCGTTTGAACTGCAACAATGATGTGGTCCCCTTGCCCTATACCAATGAACAGGTATCGCTTAAAGACTGTCAGGCAATGACATTTAGGTATATATTTTTGGCAGTTCTTTCTGCATAGTAGAGACCAGAGTTTTGGCAAGCAGCATTTCCAGGCTGTAAAAGCACTGCAGACTTCACAGCAGCAGTTGGACTTGTGATTCTGGGCAGAAAACAGTAAAATACCAGAAGGTGACATCATTTCAGTGTCCTGGCAGGATTCAGGCCACCATCAATTATACTCGGTCCTTCTGAATTTTTGAGATAATTTCCTAAATGTGAGCCTGCAAAGCACCAAAGCAGCATGGCTGTAACCTATGGAATTGCACCCTGAATGCCTAGATGGTTACAGAACAAGTGGTAGAGGCACAAATGAGGAATGAAACATAAATGTAATCATAGACTGGGGTTAGTTGCCTGCTCAGCATGGTGACGGTTGCCCCAAGAATTGAAGGTTCTTCCTAAATTTTATAGCTCAAGGTTTCATGCTGTGAGGATCAATAGTTGATATTTGGATGTTCAAGACATTTCTGTGCTCATGGTAGCTCTGTGTTCCCATCAATACCTCAGCATAAAATGCTCTGCATGGTGAGACAAGCCCCACATGGTGTGGACTTTCACACGGCACATTCAGTGGGCCACATTCCTCCCTCAGGCACAAGATGTCTACAGGGAATATTGTCTATTATTGCCAGGATCTCCCCTGACATGTGAGGATCATAGCTTTTGAGGATCTTACTGTCTTTGGACAGCTGTCAAAGCCCATTTGTCTTCGCTGCTGACATCTTCAGTTGTGTGAATACACAAGTTTATATCCATCCTTGGAAAACATTCTCTGTGAGGTATATTGCTTACCTTTGACACCAATAATGCATTCATTATTATAAAACACAAAAAGCGTTAACCAAATTGTATTTTATGTCTGCCTAGAGGTTGAGGCTTTCGTCTTGCTGATATAAGTATACTTTTATATTTCTGAATAAGAATGTTCATTGGTAAGTCATTTTACCTACCAAACATTGACACATATAATACACTGAAAGTGATTTCTAAAATCACACAGGTTGTGGTTCATGTTCCATAACTTTGACCATTGAAGGGCAAATATCCCCCTTCAGCTAATCATCCGAACTCCCTTGGTGATAAGAAGGACAGACAGGGACCTCCAGAGAAGGAGCCATCCCGGCTGCTGATGGGTCAACCATCCTTTGGCTGATGATCTTGGAATGGCATGGATTACTCTTGGGAAAAAACCCTCCTTCCTCTCCTTGTACCCTCTAAGGATGATTAATATAGTCACTGCAGGACACGTATACACACAATGCCCCTAAATTTTAACAATGTTCCTAAGACTGGAAAATATAGCTCTTCACTTTAGGGCTACCCTGGGAAAAATTCCAGCTCCGATCCCTTGTGACAGTCGTCATCTGTTTCGACCCCTTGTGGCTGTCTTTATCTGTTCATCTCACTCTCAGTCTTTACACAGTTATGCAACATTTCTCCCCATTTCATTCACAGGACAGACTTTAATCCACAGGATGAGCAACTATTCAATATTTTGTTTTCTCTTGTTGTTCGGTGTATCAGCCAGGCTTGATTTGCTCCACACATTTCAAGCCCTGCTCTGAAGATAGAAATATTAATTTCCTGTAGGCTTTTTCTCTGAAGCATCTTGCTAGACTGAGCAAATTTAATCTGGTTATTTTCTTGCCATTTCTATGAGATAAGAGGCAATTATTAACCCTTGTTTACAGAGAGAGAAGTCAGGTACGGTGAGATTACATTTGGAGTTATTCACTGATTTTGGATACCCCAGTTAGGACCACTTGAATCTGATATTTCAGCGTGCTTAGCTGGTTCCAGTACTTTTTATTCAAAGTAGATTTCCCACTGATTTCAGCTGCAGCTGTGAGTGCTCAGCATATTTGCAAACCATTCACTAGGGTATCAATCCAGTACCTGCAAAATGAGAAAAGCACAATAGTGACCACCTGCAAAAAAATGTGGCAGTGGAGGCAGTCTGAGGAAAAAGTGTAGATCTCAAGTGCACTGTAATGACTGATTTTAGGCAGTAGTAGTGAAGAGAGATAACTAAACCAGAAAACTGGTCACCTACATCTTCTGTTAAGGGACTGACCTGAAGTAGGATCTCAGCAGTCTTTATTCACCACGGGAGCTTGTGCAGCTGGCTGAGAAAAGCAACCTGAGACCGATGCTCGTCTCCTGAATCCCACCTCTCTTTGGAACTACTCGTGTGTACAGCAAGTTATGTCTATCTGCAACATTAATTGCTGTTTTTGTTAACATTCACTCTGAGATACGTGCCACTATGTTCACAGGAGGAGGCTGCAGAGAGTTTTTAAGATCATTAGACCCTAGGGCAGACATAATTCACCAGGAAACCAGAGATATACGTTCAGTTTTCTTGGCTGCCTGATAGGAATTAAATGCAAGTTCCCTAACTCTATTTGGTCTTAACAGCCAGGTATATCAACAACTAGATTTAGATAAATCCCAAACCCTATTAAATATAAATACTTTAACTGGATCCATCCTTTGGACAGCCTCATGCAAATATTAAAGTTATAGAAAATGCTGTGTGTTGGCAGAATATATTTTCTAAATCCTTTATTAAGAATCATGGATTACATTTTCTAAGAAAAGCCAAATCTCATGCTGTTCTTTTATTTACAGCTGATCTTTCTGGCTTTGGAAGCAAAATAAGGCACAGATGTCAAGGATCTTCCATCAAGAAAACATTACCTCTTCTCTGTGATATTTTAATCTATAAACTACATAATATGCATGTGATATTTTAAGCAATAGCAATTCATAGGTAACTTCATGGTATACTTAATATGACTTATTCTATTGATTAATGTAGCAATATTATAGTATCACCAGAATCACAATGGTACTAAAGATAACATTTTAAAATCTTGGAAAAAATTTCTGACATTCCTAATATCTTATGAATAGACATGAGGCTAAAGAAATTCCATCAACTAATCTATAAACATTTCAGACAAATATATAAGTGCTCGACAAGCTTCATTGGCCTTCTTAGTTTGTTAGAAAAAACAATGTTAAGTTTCTTAATTTAAACTGCTATACACGTATTTCATCTGCTTATCCAGGCTGCAGGTTCTCCATGTCCTCAACAGAAACGGCCCAAAACTTTTAGCTAGGTTATCAGGATATCATTCGTGTATTCACAGGCATTCCCCAGTCCGAGACCATTTCCCAGGCTCCTGTGTCTCTGTTTTCTTCCCTCACTGATTCCAGGTTCACCATTTCTCTTCTTTCCTCCATCTCCCATTTCATCCTCCCCAGGGATATTCTGGCAAGGAGCCATTAAGTTTTTCGGGTTCTTGGGAATGCTCCCTCTTCTCAGGTCATGATGTGGAGAAGGTGAGTCAACAAAACATGTTGTAAACATTTCTGATGTAACCCAGGGTATTGCTCTTAACTGTCCCTTCAGAAGGTTTTACAAAGAGGATTAATTAGAATCTCCTGGCATGAGTTATAACCAGAGGCTGGTTCATACCAGCCTCAAGGATCTGGAGCTTTCAGCCCTCAAATAAATGCAGAAACAAAAGGAAAGGAAAGACATTTTTGCTTGTTTGTTTCAGAATTCAAGGCTGCTGAACAAAACACACCATTGATAAATAATCAATTTTAGTTCTAAAGGCACAAAGAAAGCTGAGATTTGTTAATGCTGATTGTAAATGAAAACTCCCAACGCTGTCAGCTCTCTCTATTGGGGCATGAATGATGTTGTGAAGGTTGCACATGTATCCAATTCATCAGCCTGGATTATTTTTCCTCCAGTTATTTGTATTTAATAAGGTTTTGGATTTATCTACATCTAGTTGCTGATATACCTAATGTAAGTATTCTAATAACTGTTTAAAACAAATGTCTTTAGAAGGGAAGAGAAAAAGAGTAAAAGATCTTGGCGTTCCTCTCAGCTGCAATCACAGTCTTCATCAGGTGTGTGGGACAGGGGAAAAACAAGCCCAGCTTTAAACAGAAAGGTGCCAAGAGGAGCTCACCTGAGGTCTGGGTTCAACATCTGAGTTCCTGGTGAGGCAGCCTGCCTTACAGAATGCTCAGAGCAAAGGTGGAGGACACCAAAACCATCATTTGTCCTGAGTGAAAGATGCTGAATTTCAAAGCTCTGAAATTCTTGACTAGGAGGATTAACCCCTTGCAAAAATAGCAGTCTGAAGGGCTCGATAGTCACTGGGTCAAAGTGTGTGTCAAAGTAAGTGTTCTTTGGACTTCTGCTGGGTTCATTTCTAGAAACTTTTCCATTAGCAACCTGGTTTTGAAGGCTTTAAGAAAATATGAAACTGAGAAGAGTTTTTATCACTCTGTCACCAGGGTGCTTTGCCAATCTTCTTTTAAAAGCACAGGCAATACATGACTCTCTGCATTATTTTCCAGTGAAAAGTGAAATGTCTTTATGGATCGTTTTCAGAATGGGTGGAGGGACTTAGCAAGGAACTGTTGTCGCCACTTATCTACAAGGTGGGCTGCAAAAGATAGAAATAGAAATCTGCTCTAAGCAGCTTTAAGCAATAACATAACCCTACAGGGAACCATGAGGATGGACAGTAACTATTTCCTGGTAAGTACAGTATGGAAAAGATATTGAAGAGAAATGGTGAGAGGATGCTCAAGGAAAGAGCATTTGATAGCTCTGTCCAGTCCGTGTGTCATGGAGAATAAGTAGGGAATGTATTTGCATGGAAATGAACTATGGGACAATTTATTCTTGCTTTTACTTCTTGGCTCCTACAAGCTGTAAATTCATAGTCTGAGTCCTTGAAATCCGCCAAGGTCTCACAGCACATTTTCATTAACCAGTGATACTGCGAGACACAGG
Organism: Tinamus guttatus; assembly: GCF_000705375.1. The sequence continues at coordinate 4,934 of NW_010589848.1, forward strand.
CGAGGTTATTATCATCCCCTGCTAGGAAGTTCCTGCATTACTGGACTGGATTTGAAAGGAGGACTCTGGGCTACGTTAGACACTAGCCACAACCACAGGCAGCAGCTACCAGCCTTGTACCTACACCTGAACCAATATCACACTTTCCATCTCCTATTGAATGAACCAGTCCTTTTGAATGTGGCATCTCCCGTTGGAGCCTTTTTTTTCCTCCCCAGAACATCCACAGGATAAGAAAGGAGTTCAGCATAAGGGTTATGAGTAATAAGGGTTATGAATGTCAGTCTACCACCCCTCTTCTTGCAGGTCACACTTGTGCAGATTGCAAAGACGTATGGAAGGATTCAGTGACTCACCCTGTGACCCATTCCTGCCTTAAAGCTCCCCGTGTTCAACCAACATAAGCATCAGCTTCTTTCCAAAATGCCGGAATAAAGCAAGATTTAGTTTTATGGTTTCTCAATTCGGCAGATTCCTATTTCAGGCCTGATCATTCCTCAGTCCCGTCACTGGTAATTCGTGATTATTTGATTATTGATTTAACAATACCAGAATCTCACTGCTCATTACGGCAAGATTTGCCTTCACAGCAACCACAAGCAAAGGAACAACTCAATGAGAAAATTGTGCCTCTGGGTTGAATTTTTTAAGGCATTTGAAGGCTGGAGCACATGAAGAATTTCAGATTCTCTCAGTGATTCAAAAGTCCTACTAAATACTGTCATGAACATCACAATAGTGTTGAAAAATAATCTTGAACAGTGTTGTGATTAAAAACATCAGCAATGGTACACATAAAGAAAATCTGGGTGGCCTACACTAGATGGTCTGTCTAGGACAATGTAATGAAATTTTTGTTGATTCTATGCTACTTCTGTTATGATTCAGAATCTGAAATCTTTTTAGAAAAGGCAGAAGCCATTGAGAACTGAAACAAGGGCGCTTCTGCAGCTCTCTCCCTGATGACAGTGTTTGTTCTTTCCAATGATTGGTTAGCAAGGAGCCTTTGCATTAGAAAAATAAGGTGCTTTTGTTTTTGTTGTTATTTTTAATAAAATTCTTGATATTTAAATATTTAAATAATGTTTTGGTAGTCTTGCTAGGGATGAACAAGATTATTTTTCTTGGGATGAATAATGCAATCTTGCCTCTAGGGTGCTCACTCCCTCCTGCAATATTCTCTTTTCCAGCACAGTAGCGACAAAATTGGGGAACCAATCTAATTTGATTCTTTGATGATGTTCATTTTAAGCCCAACTCTTGATTCTAACTGTTCTTATTCTTTTTCACTCTTTATGCTTTACACTTCTTTAAAGCCAAAACCAGTTTTTTCAAGCGCTAACGATGATGGAATTTACCCCTATAGTCTTGCATGTTGGTTAGTACTTCATATCTAAGAACTGGCTTGCAAAATGGGCAGAGGTTTTGATTCAGTTTAGTTCAGCTCTTCTTCATTGTGCTTTAGGCAACAACATGAAGGTTTTCTTCTCTCAGCCTTCCTTCCTTGCCCATCCACTTGTGGAAGAGCAAATTTGTCCTCTCTGACAACTTGTGCTACTTGAGGGGAGAAAATGAAAATTATACTCACTGGTTTTGCCATATGAATGGTCAGGTCAAATGCAATCTTCTTCCTCCAAATAGCATCACAAATAATTGTTATTTCAGGAAACCACATGCTTAACTTCAGGAACATGAATTATCCCACCCCTTTTCAGCAAAATTTCATAAGCAGGTGCTCAAATCCCAAAGAAGTTGAGTGTTTGCCTGAATCAAGCATAAATATGCATAATGGTTGAACAATTTGGCTTTCACTATAGGATTATGCAAATTGCAGATTACATGCACAAATGAATTGCCACTCCTTGATTCACAATTAATCACTTCAACCATTCCTCCATCTGCTTTTGTTCCACTCTTATTGTTCTTTTTATTTCTCTAGTATATCCATCTGCACTTTTCTGCAGGGAAACAGTTGCACTAGCTCAGACTTGTAAACAGGAAAGCATATCTTTCCTGCTCCAGATTCCAAACTTTTGGGATTATGAGATCCTATTTTTTATGAAAAAGCTCTTTCTATGATATTAGCAGAGAAATTCCTTTCCTCTCTCCAGGTCAGGGAACTTCCCAGAGGAGGCTGCTGCAGGAGCATAACTGATGGAGCCGAGATTCTTCTGCCCAGGCAACAGAAGAGGCTTCATTCCAAATGCAACACGCTATTAGCACATAAACTCAGCGAAGCTGGCTGCATCAGAACAATATCATTTAAACCTCAGCATGAATTTGTCCGGTCAACAGTACTGCTCTGAGATTTGTGATCTGTAAACTATCCAAAGAATTAGCTGATCTGTATTGCAAACTGCAGCACCCCGAAATGCCAACTTTTTGTTTGTTTCTTGTTTATCTGTGGCTGGCTTCACCAAGTGGTATTTCTAATCTGCCTGGAGTTCTTTTGGTGCTTAAGTTCACCTGGCTCTTGCTTCTGGGGCTCTCAGTATCACCCAGGATGGTTTAGTCTTTACTAGGATGAGTCACCAACAACAGCAATGACAGAAGGAAGAAAAGAGTGGGTCTTGGCTGGAAAGTGAAGGCTTGGGCTCAGCATACCCGTTATGCCACAAAGACTGCTGCTATGCTGTAAGTAGCACAGTAATTTATCAATAGGTGCTTGGTATTCAGTGCACATCTTTTCATCCATATGGAATAACTGTGCATTTATTCGGAAGTTGCTTTCATTCATTAAAGTACAGGTTGCTTTGACTTGATAAAGTATGGGTTGCTTTCAGTGGTTAAAGTATGGGTTGCTTTCAGTGGTTAAAGTATGAGTCTTCCTGTTTGCAGCAGAAGGCATGAGCACTTTTGCATTTGATGAAAGAAATAGCAGTCATGGTAGTACCAAAGCCTCGCAGGTAGTGATCAAGGACTTGCATTTGGGCTGCCAGTGCCAACAAGCCCTGGCTGTATCTGCAAACACTAACACAGGGCAAAAAATTGGTCTGCGCAGACCACTCACTACCTACTTTTCACACGTTCAAATGCAGTGCAAGGTTCTATCAGAAAATAAGGTGCATCTTCAAGACATGCTCAGAAAGGTCCATTAGAGGTACAGTGGAGATAATTTTTGCCTGTAGCCATACTCATCAAACTCCTAAGATGTGTTTCTGCACTGCATGAATGTTTGTAACATCCAAGGCCATGCATTGCAAAATAGTGTTGGAAAACAACAATTCAAGGTTATTTACACTATTCAGAGGAAAGTCAAATAACTTCTCAGCTTTATGGTGAACAAGTTTTCAATAAAACTTTCCATAAAAGGTGTCACCTGCTTTTGACAAAAAAAAAATCAATAGATCTTTCTCGCTACTGTCTACCTTAATGGTGGGAAAACTTATTGGTGTATTAATTACTACATTTAACTGGCTAATGGCTTGACACACTTGTGTGCTCGGGAGAATTGTCAATTGGCTACTTTCATTAGATTCTGTGTAGGGTTAACGTATCCCTAACCTGGATATCCCCTCAATTCTTTTCATTGCTCCAAGGTCCTTAATGAAAGCTTTTAATAATATCCTGGCTAAACTTTTGTTATTACAAGGATGAACATGCCCGTTGTTAGCCCTCTCCTCTGAAATGACTAAGCTGGTCAAGAGTACTGAATCTAAAATGAGAAACATTCTCTCATTTTTGAAGTGCTTTTGTATTACAGAAAGTTGGTCAGGAAAGCAACTTAGCTGGGGGCACAGACTGTGAAGAGGGATTGTTGGAAAATTCAAGTCCCATAGGGTTTGTTGAAAAATTCAAGTCTCATGCTGTCCTTAGTGTCAGCATGACACTATTCTTTTCAGAAATCAACCAAGCTTCTTCTTAAAATTTAAGTGTTTTGTCCCTGAAATCTGAATTGGATCTGGGATTGGTATGTGCAGAGATCTCACTCTCTGTGATCTCGTGCTATATATGCTTAAGGAATTTGATTGGCTTTTCAGATATACAGTTCCTTCTTTTGAATTCTATAGGACTGGAGCATCTCTCCTATGAGGAGAGGCCGAGGGAGCGGGGACTCTCCAGCCTGAAGAAGAGAAGGTTGAGGGGGATCTATCAACGTGCATCAGCATCTGAAGGGAGGATGTCAAGAGGATGGGGCCAGACTCTTCCCAGCATTGGCCAGAGATAGAACAAGAGGTAATAGACACAAACTGAAACACAAGAAGTTGTATCTGAATATGAGGAAAAACTTGACTATGAGGGTGGCAGAGAATGGGAACAGGCTGTTCACAGAGAGTGTGGAGTCTCCTTCTCTGGAGACACTCAAAACCTGCCTGGATGTGATCCTGGGCCATATGCTCTAGGTGACCCTGCTTGAGCAGGGTTGGACTAGATGATCTTCAAAGATCTCCAAAGATCCCTTCCCACTTCAACCAGTCTCTGATTCTGTGATTCTGTGATCTGGGTCACAGAACCCTTAGGAGGCTAGATGATGATGATTATTATTATATGATTTATTATCAGTGATTATTATCGGTGACTCAATCATTATATCGATTATTATCGGTGTTGTGGTGGCAGCCACATTCCTAATTAGAAATCAGGGCTTTATTGTGCCAAGTGCTATACAAAAGCCAAAATAACAAAAGTCATAACGAATGCCTCAGGAAGTTACCGTCTAAATGATCTCCATGATAAAAAAGTATTTATATTGCAGACACATGACTGTAAAAGGTCTTAGGAATAATTCTTGGTAAGAAGTGATTGTAGGCCTCTCTCGACCTAGGTAACCAGGAGCCGGTCAACATATTCCTGTCTCCATGACAACCAGGGTTTTAGAAATCACCTCATTGCCTCTTTTAGATGATGCTTAATCCTGAAAAAGGTAGAGACAATGGTAGAAAATGTGCATGTGCACACGAGATATATCAACAAAAGAGAGTTAAGCAAACTGTGCAGAAATCTCTGTTTCTCAAGAGTGCCTTCCAGTCTGATAACGGCATCTCCTACTGGGATGCTCATGGCTTGTACTCTGATAGGCATCCTTGAAGGGAATTAAGGACTAGAGCTGTGGGATTGCATTGCTCATTTAATATACCATAATTCCAGAGTCCAAAGTCTCACAGGATCTACAGCATTCAAATATTGCCAGGAACCCTGGAGTGAATATGCTCTAGGTGCCACATGCTCTAGGTGACCCTGCGTGTGCAGGGGGTTGGACTAGATGACCTCTAGAGGTCCCTTCCAACCTTGAGCATTCTGTGATTCTATGATTTTTCCTCCATTCTGTAAGCACTCCAGCTTTCTGAAATGAAGGTTCTGACTGTCTACAGGTAGATAATATCTTCCATATACCTAATTTAAAAACCATTATGTTTTCAAGACAATGTCTCCTGCTCTTTTTTGAGCCCAAATGTAGTGTCTGCCCTTGCATATGGCCATCATAATTTCAAGGGAAATCATGAAAATCAATTGCAGATCTCCCAACCAGAAGGCCATAGAGCTAGAACTGAAAGCAGATGGATCTCAAATCTCCAAGTGAAGATGCTAATGGGAAGGAATACCCTGTGCCCCGTGCTCTGGGTGTCCCTGCTTGAGCAGGGGGCTTGGGCTAGATGATCTCTAAAGGTCCCTGCCAACCTCAACCATTCTGTGATTCTGTGATTCTGTGAATGCCTTGTCCTCATGGTAGTAGATAATTGCAGAATGAAGGAATCTCTAGAGTAGCTCCTCTAAACTTTCAAGAAGTTTAGGAGGTTGTTTGTTACTCTTGAAATGGTATGAATTATATGGCATGAGAAGCAAAGAGAATAAATGATAAATGAACTGAAATGCAACCATGACTTTGAAATATGAAAATAGATTTATATAAAAGAAATTATGCAAAATCGTTATCCTTAAAATGAATTAAACATAAAAGCCCACCAATTCAGGGAAGAGCAAAAAAAATGCTTTATATCCTGTCGCCATCTACTGGATATCAGCTGCAGCAGGAGAAAGCCAGAGAGAGACGAACATGGAGGCTCAGAAGATGCTGGGTGGAAAGCTGAGGGTAGCCACAGCACCCAGTCAAAGCCACCAGACCCAAGGTCACAGTTGTGCGTGTGCGGTTGTCCACGCCAAACATGGCAGTTAGTTGAAGAGCTGTAAACTGCTTCCCATCTCCACGATGATCATAGGACAAGAAGAGTTGGCTGGTGACACAAGGAGAAGGTGTACAGCTGAGGTTATCAGGTGGCTGGTGACTACCACAAACTGGTTCTCTCCTTTCTATGGTCACTCAAGGTAATAAGCAAGGAGGTCTGGAGAAATGGTGAATTTTCATCTCAGAATTTGGGCATCTCTACCAGCAAGGCTCCCATACAGGTTCACAGATGCCGAGCAGGGAGCATCAGTGCTGTCCCTGCTGCCCACACCTCTGAAGTTCCCAGTTCTAACAGTGAAACTGAGAAACAGCAATCAACAGGTCACTTTGCACTGAGACGATTTTTCTCCTTCATTTTCCTTTCATTCCTGAAGGGAAATTTAAAAACTTTTGTGCTTTCTTTGCCCCAAGATAAGAAGTGAAGCGTTTGTTCAGAGAGGAACAACAGTAACAGCCCTGCTACAGGTGATGCAGGCTAATTGCTCTCCCTTTCCTACCAGAAACTGAGTCCACATCACCCAGAAAGCCCATCAGTTGTTAGTCCACGTGGTGTTTTTATGAGCATGGACATACTGTTTCATTCAGAATAAATGCTTTTAATCCATTAAAACAAGAAAACAGACACTGGAACCCTATTCCTGGAGCAATGTTTGAACCCTCATGCTGGAGAGCAGACTCACTCGCTTTCTTTGTCTTAGTGACCTCTTATTAAATATTTTATACAGTTTGAAGCAGTGTCAAGAGAAGTGACTGTTCATCCTGAGAATCACTTCTAGCTAAGCAATTAGCTTCCTAATTAGTTAAGCTCATTTTCAAATCTAGTCTCTAGTTAAAATAAGGCAGGGATTTGAACTTAGATACATCAGACTGTAGGATATTCTAAGGATGTCCCCCTCCCCAGAAAAGAGGGAGAAAGAAATAATAAACAATAAATTATAATGTGAATTTTGGTCATGTTTAAGAGCAGTATATACACACACACACACACACACACACACACATATATAATGTATCTCACGAAACTTGCATCTACAAGCTCAGTATCTATTTTAAGCTGGTCATTTACTCTTTCTCTTTAGAAAATAGAGAGAATTAGACACCTCCCAAACAGGGTTCATCATACCTGTTTTAGGCATTTATCATTAACTGGGATAAACTGCTGCACGTGGGTGCTGATCTCTTTCTGTTTACTCTAGAAGAGTTGTTTATCGGACCGAATCAGAACTTTAGGCAACTGATGCCAAGTTTAAAAAAATCTACAGAGAATCTTTTTTTTTTTTTTTTTTTTAAATAAGCTTAAGTATTCGCTGAAAATATTTCACAGTTTTTAATGGTATTCTGATGAAAGGTTGATTATATATGCATGTATTTCCAGAGGAATGAATACATTGTTGATTGGTTAAGAATAACAGTGCCCTGGTCTGAGGAAAGATGATTGAAAGAAGACCTGAAATGAACTCACTGTTAAAATTACTAAACTAGTACTCCATAGACTCGATATTATGATATTACTTAGATTTCATTCCACCTTGATACTATCTATAAAAAGTAAAAATTGGCATACACAGTTTTTGGAGAAGGCTTCAAATTTTTAAAGTCTAAATAAGTCATGTTTGATTTATAAAATTTTACTTTCTCCATTCATTCTTACTTACAGAGACAGACTCTCTATTTATATTCCTTCCTACTTGTTCTAAGCTTTGGGCCAAAAGAAAGCTATCTTGGGTTAAGTATCCACAAAATGTTCAAAATAGTGATTTGTGGGGTCAAAAAGATCTTGGGTGTTCATTCCCTATATAGACAACTCTAATTTAACTCAATGTAAGTCAACAAAGACCCGCACATCTACAGAGATCTGAATTCTTGCTGAGGCTATTCAATCCCAACGTAAGGCTGCTTACTAAGAACTCCCTTCAGTGGGAACCTCTCCCTTCTGATATGAATATAGTATTTTACCAGTGTTAGGGGTAAAGGGTTGTCATCATACTGATTGCCCATACGTGCACCATCTGCGTGTTCATGAGTCTTCTGATGGGTTGGGTCAAACCTTCATTTTATTTGTGGAATAGGACAAAGAGTACACGGCCTCCTTATATTATTTGCCCTTCCGATGAGTTGCCAAGCCAGCTCCCTGGGCAGGAGGAGGCTGCATATCTGGGGCTTCACTGAAAGATGTTATGGTAGCATGGTCTCCTTCTCCCTCCTGTGAACCTCTGAAGTTTGAGAGTGACATTCCAAGATGCAGCCTATTCCACGAGACAGCACAAGGAAGATGATCTAAAAAATCTGCAGGGATTTTCTGTTTTTGATTGATTAAAGGTGCTGTCACTTTTATGGGTCTCCATCTGAGGACAGCTAGGGAAACATTTGATAAAAAGGCACTGGTGAATAGGTGGGCTCTGTAGGATTATTTGCTGTGTAAAGCACAAATTGCCTCATTTTCAGTGATGTGCTTGTCATGGGGGATGGGTTGATGTGCTCAGGTATATAGGAGTAAAACACAAATAGAGGGGTGTGCTGGGAGTATTTGTCTGCCCTCACGAGAGGAGGAGTACAAATAAAATAATGCAAATATTGCAAGATACTGGGGATTTTAAGGCACAAAGAGGTTACTGTGCTAAACTGCTAGCTGGTGCCTGCATGAAGGTTTTATGTGAATCAGAGTGAGACAGTTCATCCCTAAAAGAAAGCTTAGAACATATATGAAAGGAAGAAAATGGGGGAGTGCTCATACCACACAAAGCCCTGCTCTACCTTGAAGTCTCTGTCATAACTTTCCACTGTCCCGCATGATGACCTGCCCCTTTGCCATCTTCTTACCTTGTTAAATGCTTGTAATCCTTTCCCTTTGGGGATTCAGAGGTCAGGGTCCATGTTCATGCCCCTGTAATAAGTGTGCTAACGTGACAGGCAGGTAATATGAGAAAAGTGGACCCTAACAAGTCCCTGCAATTCAGGACGTTTCTTGGAAAGGTCATTGAAATGCTAACCCTGGGATTACAGTCATCCCAGCCCTCAGAAGTCATTGAGGGAAGAGCGATAAACGCGGCAGACATGGGGCTCTCATCATTTAAGATCAGATGTCATCTCTTGGTCTTTCTTCTGACCTAAAAATGGCCTAAGGATAAAAAAAAGCTTTGTGACCTGAAAGCCAAATCGATGATTGAAGAATAAATTTTGGGAAAAAGCAGTATGTATACAGAGAAAAATTAATGTTGTTGAGGTGAGAAGCCATTTTGCTTTTGGTGTTTAATTACTTCAGAAGAAAGTCCCCGAATGATTGTCTCATAGTCCTCTAAATCAGATCTCCTAATAGGGCACTGGAAGAATGAAAGCAAGCAGAATATCCTCACTTACCCTGGAAAAGGTTATCACTCTTAGTGTTTGGCTTTTATGACTGTTTTGATATTCTCAATTAGTAACTCAGCACTGATTAGGTCCTGTACACCAACTAATAAATGTCAAGGTCTGATCTAGGATTTGAATATATGCTTAAGTACTTTAATTTTTTTGCACTGGGGCTTAAGTCTTAGCTTTTGTAGGCAACCAGAGCCCTGATCTAACTAAACTCTTAAGCTTCTGCCTTCATTTAAGCACAGAAGGAGTCCTCCTAAAGTCTCTTCAGGTTAAACACAGCTTGAATCAAGACGCAGCTCATTTAATTAATGGCACATCCCATTAGATGTGAATGCAGTAGCACATAGCGCTTCCTCACTTTCACCCTCCTCTTAAGGCCAACTCCCTTAATGCCTTCACATAAATTAGCTTTCCAATCCACCCAATGAAGCTGCCAGCCTGGATTCAAGGCTGCTGTCAACATATGTAGTCAAATGCAGAACAGTTGCTCTCGATGTGTATTTTGCTTGGAAAATTTTGCTTCCAGTTCAGACATGAAAAAGGGTGTATGTGCCTGAAGGGTTTTTTCCCCCTATCTTTATCAAAAGGTGCAAAAAAAAATCTTTCTTCTTGCCACAGATCTTGACTTGTTACTAAACTTTAGCATGATGATTTCCAGCAGTGGCCACAACTAATTCTTGAAGAGTTAAATATGGAATATGAAAGGAGGTTTTTAACTGTCCTTCATGAAATCCAGGTGGTCTCATCAATATGGTATGAAAAAACATAACAAGGCCAAGAGCAAGGAAGGGATCAAGATAAAAATCCACCAGAGTATCACCTGGGATACAATGAGAGAGATCAGAAAGTGGACAAAGGTGTAATTTATAACATAATAATCCCAGCTGCTGGTCTAGAGCAATCTGCTTCCAAGCTTTCCATCAGCAGCAACTCTTACAAAACAACTGGAAGCCCCTGCCTCTGTCTTTATCCATCCAAGAGTTTATCCTTTCACAGAAAAACCCTGTAAAGCCATTGCTGTTGCATGGAAAGGAAGCACTGCATGAAATTCCGGTTCTTTCGTGTTTGCTTGACTATCCCTGTCACCCTGAGAATCATGGAGGCTTTCCCACTGATCCTTCGCTCCCCAAATTGTTTGATCTAATATTAAAATGGAATCCTGAAGCCTGAATTTTCAAAGTCCTTTATCTTCCACGAGCTGGGGGAGACTTTAGAAGTCCTTATTGCTATGGTTATATCAGATCATCTGTTTTAATTTACTCACTATCTGCCTACTGCATATAGTGCAGGTAAGTTTATTAGAGATTCCTCTTATCACTTCTCTCTCTCCCTCTCTGAATCCCCTCCCATTTCCCCCTATTTCTAGGTTATTTCTCAGTTTTTAAACACATTGTTGAAGATTGCCAGTAATCTTGCACAGGGAAACCTGACTGCTTCAGTATCTCACACTGTGCATTGAGGTGGGAAGACTTTGTCCCCCTGGGCAGATCCAGGGCAGCTCCTCATCCCTGGCACTAGGATGAAATAAGAGGTCCCGGGTCAAAAATCCGCAACTTGCTGGTGACTGTGGTGCTACCCTGGAGACCTGCTTGCTGTGATTCCCTATGTGGCCTCCTGGGGACCATATGTCCTGAATTTCCCTTAAAGATCCAATAACAAATGCATAGGCTGTCCAAAGCAAATCTGAAAATGTTTTGGACTCACAACATTAGTTTGCAAACAATTTTTAAAAGTCTAATCTTCCTGGCATGACTTTGTGCCATGGATCAATCACATGTAGGCTAAAGGACATAAAACATTTCTCCACTGAGCCATAATCATAGCAGATGACACCCCACAGATGTGTCTGTTCTCTCTGTCTTTGTCATCTCTTACAAGTTGTTAGTTTGAAAGGCAAAGATTTCACACAGTGTTTCAATAGGAAAAATAGAATATGTTAGGTGTAGGGACAAGGCTGTCTCTGATCTACAGCATTCATTCTTCTCTCGCTTGTTCAAAAAGAGGTGAAGTTATGTTCTTGAAAATCGGAGAAAAATCACACCCTCCTTCAATCAGTCTCACATTCCACTCCAGGGCCAATAAGCTGACTTACCCAGAAGTAACCAAAAACAAAAACAAAACTTGAACCAACAACAAATTTGAAAAAATCAAAAAAACTAGCATCCCTGCAATATGTGTGGAAATGCAAAAATTAATCCGGAGAGGCTTTCCTGGATTACTGCATCTTTCTTTAACAGTCTGCAAATTCAGACACTGATAAATGGGAAGGAACCTGTGGCAGGTTTGAATATGTATTTTAGGCTGAAAACTCACAGAATCATAGTTGTTTTCCTTTAAAAAAACAAAACAACAAACAAACAACAGCAACAACAAAAGAAACAAAAGGTACTAACAGACTCCTCGATCCAAAAAATGAAGGTGTGAGGCATTTCACCGGATAAAGCTCAGAGCCAGGGAATTTTTCAGGCTGTGAATAAGGCACACGTTGTTAATAATGAAGGTAATTAACCACCGGAGCAGCCCCTGAGAGGATGCTGCGATTCCTCTGTCATTGGCAATTTTAAATGAAGACTGCTAATTATTTTGTAAAAATATGCTGTAATTCAGGATGGAATTACTTCAGGGCAAGCCGTGGTGAACAGACTGCATGGTCCTGATACCCCCCTGGCTCCATGATCAGTGATCGGTGAGAAGCCAAACACTGGAGTAAGGTGACATCTCACACCTTCCTACCTGTTCCAGCCTTATGACTTTATTGGTTAATTTATTTCCCCCACTCCCACCGAAAAAAATTATTTTTGTGCTAAAATATACTTGTCTGACTGTATAATTTATTTGTATTTCAGCACATTCAGCACTTTTCTATGACCAAGACATTTATTACAAAGGAAAAGAATTAGCTACCTAATGATAGAGAAGTGGTGCATAACACCACCATCGATTTGGTTTTAGGTCTGTTTCTGCACCCTCTACATGACAAGAAGAAATCAATGACTGTTGTATCAGACATTGGTATCTGCAAGGGTGAGAGCAACGTCCTTTCTTAAGAAAAGGTGAGGGGATAGTAGAAAGGGACTTCATCTCTCAGTACCGCAGCAGACTTTGGCATGATGCTTTTAGCATCAACAGTTCTGAAACTGGGGAAAAAAATTGCAAAGAGCGTAAATCCAGGAGCACTCGATGTGACTCCAGGCTGCTGTCCTTGGTGCACCTTCCTGTGGAGGAGCCAAGCAGGCACAGGACCACTCTGCTGTGTCCATATGACAACCCCATCTGCTTCAGAGAATCATTCTGGCAGACAGAAAAGTGCTGCAAGAAAAGCTTGGTGAGACTTGTTTCATCTCATCCTGAATCCAAGGAAAACATTAGGCCAAAAACTTTCACTTGAGGAATGGGGCATTCTTCCTGAATACAGAAACATCTAAACATATGGCCTTATTTTATGAAGTTCAAAGCCTTCAGACACCCTTGATCATCAGCTCTGTGTTAAATTTTGCAGGTTAAAACACTAACCTGGAAGTTGTTGGTCTTAGATCAAAAATGTATGGGGAAAATAATGGGTCTCGTGAAGAGCAAACTGAAATAAAACCTCATGGCTATGGAGCACGGCAAATTCATACCCAAAGATCTGCTTTTTGGGGCCTCCTTTGGTTTCACACTTACTGGCAGACATCAGACAATGTCAAAGCTTTGCTATAAATGTTCTCATGAAGTGGTAGTGACTATGACCGAGGAACAGGCATTTCTATTCCCAAGGAAGATCCGTATGAATCATGACTGAGCCCAGATCAGGGTCACTCTTCTCTAAAATAAGATCTAGATTGATTTTGCTTTCTAAATTCAAACAACCAATTCAGAAAAGCCCTATGCATCCTAAATTCTCCTGAGACATCTGTGCGCCCTTGAAAAACTCTCTAGATAGATGCACGTCTCCTTCGGTGCATGGACAAAACTGCTCGAGACTGGGAAACTTGGCTCAAGGCCTGCAAGAACCAGGAACACAACAGAATGATTTAATCCCATATGTTAAAATGGTCTTGGTCTGCAGGAACAAATGCAAGATTCATGGGCAATAAGAAGCTAGGGAGAAACCAAGCAACAGTGACAGAGCTTTGTGTCTTGGCTTAGGAAGATAAAGATGTGCATTCTGGATCCTGCCTCCTCAGGATTTCTGTAATTTACCCAGTTGCTGTTAAGTATGAATTATGGACTTTCTATCCTTGGGAATATTCAAAAGCCATTGGGTCAGGATTCTGGGCAACGTGCTCCAGGGAACCCCGCTTGAGCAGCAGAGTTGAAGTAAAGGTCTACAGAAGTTCCTTGCCAACTCCAGCCATGCCATGATTCCCCTTTTCCTGTGTATGGATCTTCACTAGCAATCCTCTTGCTTTGCATTGCTCTTGTAACCCTATGAATGAGATAATTAAAGGAAAACTGCCAATTGCAGTCAATAAATGAATGCAAACGTTGCTTATTTGTAGGTAATTGTTTGCCTACTACTTCCTTTCACATTTCACCTATCCCATTTTCCCCGGTTAGCCTGACAATTCTATAGAAGAATTCAACTCTACATGGATTGCTTATTTTCTTCTTCTTAGTGATTTCCCTATGGCCATTAGTTTTAGTGGATTAGGATTGCATTAGATGTGGATAAGATTTGTATTGAATCTGAATTCTACATAAACCAGCGTGGTGAAATCTGATCACCCAAATAGATTTTCATTTAATTTACAGATCAGATTAGCTTCATTAACTGGGTTGGAGTTTCCATTCTTCCATGACCTTTTTGGACTATTTGGAAGAAGGATGAGAAAGAAGAAAGGTCAACATAATTTGAAAAAACCTTACAAAATACAGAAAGCTTGGCAGAATTGTCAACCCTTGATGAATAAATTTATTTATCTCCTGAGGTTAGTTTTAAACTCTGTATTTTGTATTAACTAGGGACAATTTCATGTTTAAAGACAAAGCTTAATGCCAGGACATGTTCACAGTTTTGTGCATGTACAGAAATAGGTTCTGGTATAATGTCTTATAGCAGATTATATCTAACTGATTATATCTAACCAGGCGAAAAATGTTGAAAACAAGGGACTTCTTGGCTCTTGCAATTGGGAGCTCTTGTATCAGACTGTACTTGCTCTCGTGGTAGGAGAGCCAGGCTACCTACCTGAGAGTAATGCTTGGGATATGTGTACCATAGCATCATTCCAGTGCATTTTCCTCAGCTGGTGATATTTTGCGTGCCACATGCATTTAATACATACACTAAATAATTTCTATGACTAAAAAGCTAAATAATAATTAGACATTACCAATGCATATGCAGAGGCAGAAATCACTATTTTTTATTTTGTTACTCAAGGACAGGCAGGATCTGATTCTGAAAGGGAAATGAGTTTTAGAGTGGAGGGGTCTCCTGCAAGAAGGATAAAAACAGTTTGATGAATAGACATCAGAGATGATGCAGTGTTTCAGTGAAAGCTGGTGACAGTGGTCATAAGCAGTGAACCTTTTAAAATCTTACAGGATAGTTTTTCCAAGCAGAATCATGGAAAAGAAAATACATCAGATACCAGATTTTGAAGAAGAATTAATGATACCTCTTCAATCCACTCAAAAAAACAATCTTCTGGTGGGCTTATGCACTCTAATCATAAATCAGCAGCCCGTTGTCTTGGCATGGTACAAAAGAATATTAAGGCAAGTCATCCCTCTCAGTTGTTCATAAAACAACTACCATTTAATAATGTAAATGCCTCTTTATTTCTAAGGATCATTAATACTTCCTTCTCCACAATTTAATTTGTAATAGCAGATACCCCTCTACTTTTGCTTTTTTGATTCCACATTTCAGGTAATGCATCTTAAGGGGTTTTTGCATGTTTTGCATGAACTCCTGAGTGTTTATTTCCCAGACATCTAAAAAATGCAAGATATCATGATGCTGGTAGGCCATGTATTTAGGGATTACCTGCTGTGTCTGGAATCCAGAATTCTATCCCTATTGTTATGACAGTGCAAGATAAGGACCTGATTTTGCACCTCTGCTAATTTCCTTTCTCTTACCCTATCCAGGCAAGAAAAAATAACCTTTATTCTGTTATCAGATATCAGTTGCTGTGTCACATAATTATAATGCTCTCAATTAGCATGTACCATAGTGAAAACAACTATGGATCATAAAGCCATCCAGAAATGCAAGGACATTTAAATGACAGGAATGAAATCCTTGTGTTAAGAAATGGCAGATCTGCCTATGATCCCTCAACTGGGCCTATGGCACGTAAATGAAAAGAAAATGAATCCAGCAAACTGTTTTGGTCTTGTGATTAATTGCACATAGATGAGAAGATCAAATTGGAAAGGGCCAATAGAAGGGACTGAAAGTGGTTCTGGACAAGCTGTGACAGCCACTGGGTCACCTACCATAAAGGAAGCCCTGTGGCAGC
>NW_010589848.1:20930-50351 GCF_000705375.1 Tinamus guttatus
CGGTTGGGGTTGCCAGGGACCTCTAGGTGTCATCCAGTCCAGCCCCTGCTCCAGCAGGGACACCCAGAGTAGGGGCACAGGGCGGCATCCAGGCGGGTTGGAAGATCTCCAGAGAAGGAGCCTCCACAGCCTCTCTGGGCAGCCTGTGCCAGGGCCCCGGCACCTCACAGCAAAGAAGCTCTTGAACTTCTTTGGGGCTTCCTATGGGGTATGGGGTTTCCTATAAAGGTGACTGAGATATAATTCCAGCATAAATGTTTATATCATGGTGGTGATACCTACATTGTACCTGGAAAGAGAAGCTACGGAGCATTGTACCTGGAGAGACGAAGCATGGAGGATACCTACAGAATGAAACACTTGTATGCACATGTATGAGAGCAAGAGAGAGAAGCTACCCTGAGATGAAACACAGAGGATACCTACAGAATGAAATACTTGTATGCACATGTATGAGAGCAAGATATAAAGGAGTATAAGGAATAAATACCAGAAGAGACACTTGCTAACAGCCCACTCAGCACTGTGATCTGTCCATTTCTGACAACGGGCACTCACTTGTCATGACAGACCGGTGCTCCCTTCCCTCGGCAAAAGCCACAAGCCAGAAATGGAACGTACGTTTTGCTTAATGCACTTGACATTATGTTTAGACAACAGGTCACACTGGGGTGCCAAATTTTAAATGCTGAAAGTGGGGACAGTCCCAGAAAGATAAATTGATATGTGTATTGAATGAGATGTAAGAGCCTTGCTGTCCAAGTGGCATTGTGGCTCCTTGAACAAATAGCTGTCTAATGGATTTAGGACTGGAGCTACAGTGAGTCTGTAAATGATGTGCACACCAGTCATTTTCCAGATACCCGGCGGCTGAGGACCGCTGAGCATCTGGAAAAGCACATAGGTGTTATAACCCAGGAAAGCTACAGGCTTTTCTATAACAAATGGAATTTGATTTGTATTCCATGATGTCTTACATATGATAAATGGTGGCTCTGGGGCAAGCGCGTACGAGCCCAGAAGTGCGTCTCCAGTCTTGGTTTGCAACACAAAGGAGAAAATGCCTTTTTTACAGCCACAGTGGAGCTTAAGTCAGCTGTAACGCCAGCAGTCTGGGATCCTCCATCACGGTAACGGCAGAGCACAGTGTTCCCTGGGGCTGGGTAAGTGCTCGGGAGCTGCTATGACCTGAGTTTTGGGGAGATTAACTGAGATTAGTGCATGAAGTGAGCTACAGATGCAACTTTGCAGGGAAAACCTTCACTGCGAGCCCTCAGCAGCTGAAGAAATAAGCCCCACCGTGAGGCTCTGCAGCCTCTTCCTCCTGTATGCAACAACCCAGAAATTTCCAGTGGGTCTTTTTAGAAATGTCACTTACTTTTAGGAATGTCACCTGCACAGACGGTGTGGAAGCGTGTTCATGCTGCCTTCCATTAACTGTTTTTTTCCCCAAAGCTCTGGAGTAGGCATTCTTGGGGAAGAAGCAGAAAATCGCTGCTTGAGGTTCAGCAATTTATTACCAACTCCTGCCCCCAAAAGGTAACAAAAGCTGGCACAAAAGACACAATAACAGTTGCTAAATGACAAGATGGAGCATCCCACATGGAGCAGGGAGGGAAAGGCACAGATGGAAGGAGGAGGCGCTTTCAGGAGGCTCTGCAAGAACACCGTCAGAATGCAAAATCAGTTTAAGCATCTCTGTAAATAATTTGTTTAATAAAAAAGCAGTTTAGTTTTAGAATCCTGGATGTCTTTCACGTTACTACGCAGCACTCTGCACATGAAACTGAGACAGATTATAGACATGTCCTGCAGGGGTAAAATAAACAAAGGATTTATAAATAAATCCTCATTATAAGGAGGAAGAGCCATATGGAATAAATAGTTCATAAATCACAGAGAACCAGGAGCATTCACTGCTTTCATGAATGAAGTGATAGGAGAAACGGGAGAGAGATGGAAGAACAAATTTAGGAAAAATATGGTTGGAGTGATGAACTTCCCAGAAAGTTCACAAATAGACTAAGGTAAGGCCTGACTCCACCATATCTACTCATTGGAAGAAGCAGCATTATCCATGGGGATTTTTGATATATGGAGAATTTAGATTTTTTTTGTTCCACTGGCATTTTGAATTATGACATTCCCACAGCCCCAAATTTGCACTTGGAACAGCCATTCTCTTAACACCTAATGTAGTCTATAGTGAAAGCAGGACTCCAATAAAGCCCCCAGTTCAACACTCTTCATTTTTAAAGAGATTATATTTCACTTCATGTTGCAGCACAATGTGAATGGATGGACTGGGCCTGCACAGTTTAGATTTCTCCTCAGAAACACAGAGAACAGTTTAGGAAAGGACCAAATTAAGATATTAATTTTGCATAAATTCATTTATCCATATACTAGTATCTGTTGTTGCACAGCTTTGTTACTGTGTCGTAACATTCTTCTTTTCTTTCTGGAGCAAACTCTCCAACTTTGGTTTACAAGAAAAATTGTAAATTTTTAATACAGTTTTTTAATTGGTTAATTATTTGCATCCATTCAAGCAGAATGATGCTTGCTTTGGGCATAATTTTCTAACATTTCAATGAAAAATAGAACTCATTGGTAGAAGCATTTAATTTTTGAAAGAACATTTGGAAAATTTAATAATTTTATAAAGAATGATGTGACTTCCAAAAACTGAGACATTTTAGGGTCTCTTTATATTTGGTTAAAAATGTTATTGTGAAAAAACAATTAATTTCTTCAGAAATTAATTTCTCTTGGAGATGTGGCTGCCAAACAGAAGTGGAATATAATTACACGTAGCAGAAACCAAAGCCGATTTCTTCCATCTTTCAAGTTAGCGTCCCAAACGCATCATGAAAATTGTTCTTCTCACCCCTCTCTTTTTGTCCTTTCCTTTAATAAGGGCAGAAGAAATCTGCCCTCCTTCCCGCTTCCAGATACCCTATCTCACCTCTCTCTTTTTGTCCTTTCCTTCAATAAGGGCAGAAGAAATCTTCCCTCCTTCCCGCTTCCAGATACCCTATGTCCGGGAGGTGAGGTGTCTCCAGGACAGCTTGGATGCACACTGTGACCACTGGCTACTGTCTTAAAGAGATGCTGGGATTTGCAGAACCTCCTAGGAATGTTTCTGAGATACGTACGGGTTACACAATGCCATGTAGTGTGGACTGCCAATTCTCCACTGCAGGTGGACTCCTTTCACTGCTATTTCACCCAGGGGTTAAAGGGCTCTCTGGTCCAAGCCTAGGCATGATGCAAGGGAAGATGGTGCATCCCAACCTAGACATTGGCGACGCGGCTCTGGGCAAGCCCATTGCAACAGGCAGTTGTAAACTGGTGATGTTCTGCTGACATCCAATAACCGGTCCACACCAACGGGGAATGTGACTTGAGGGCCACAGCACAAAGCTATTGATTCTTGTTTGCTGTGGACCAATATTAGAGAGGACATTCAGACATTCAGAGACCATCTCTTCCTCCTTTTACTGGGCTTTTTTTTTTTTTTTCAGGAGCTCTTAATACTCTGTTGGTTCCTGAAGTATTCATCATCTCAGTCCTCTTGCTGGAAATCATGGGCTTAAGCTACCATGGGAAAACACGCAGGAAAGTTAAAAAGCAAAGATGATTGAAGAATCCCTAATGAAAACTTACCTCAACTGCATGAATAAGACTTCTTTAAAATATATATATATACATATAGCTTTCTGCTCCAACCAGTCTCTAATTGACAATTCTGCACAAGCAACAACCTTCTTCTTGTCCCATGCTATAAGTAGAAAATGTTCTCTACAGAATGAATACAAAATATTTACCTTCCTAAAATAGCGGCTGCCTACAGAGAACGGGCCAGGCTTGTTCCCTGACACCCAGCAAGGTTCAATGCAAGCAGTTTGCTGGGATCAGCTGAGAGGTGTGAGAAATGTGCCGTGCTCCTGCATTTAACATGCATGCAGGAATCCTGCTGTGGAATAATGTGCACGTCCTGATCTTCATCTTTGCAATGAACTGGAAAAGAAAATACAACAGTTATTATGGATTACAGTTTAGACTTTTATAGACAACGGTAGTTTGAGCCTGTCACTCAGCTGCTAACAGGAACTGCTCTGAGATAGTCATTAGAAAAATAACTGATAAATCTAAGGGCTGAATTCATTCATTCTTGCAGTAGACATACATATTTTCATTCTGAGGTGATTAAGAGTAAAATGCAGTAAATGTGATACTCAGTGAGCATTCATGCTTATGACTCATTTAAGGAAAAGAAGAAATCTGTGAGATTCCTTAGTTTATACACATAATTTTCTGTATTTTCTCTATTTGAAGATACATCTTGCTGCACCTGCTCAAAGATGTTCATTCTACCTCCGCCAGAGGCTCTCTGCAATTTCACAGAGGTAGATCTTTTAAATTATCCTTCGGGAACAGAAGGTAGGATGCTAACTCATTTCTGAAAACTTCCAGTTTATTTCCTGGCAATGAACAGATCTAGTGATAGAGCACTCCATAGCCAAAATGCCTACAAAATCACCTGCTAAATGAGTCTCTTGCATACATGTTCCTTTCAAGCACAAAAAGGAATGGGGAACTTTTCATAAAGTCATAAAGACACAGACAAATTCCTGTTAAAACTGGCACTGTCTTCATGAGGGGATGGATGAGTTCCCAAGACATCTAGGAAGCGGGTCAAATATTATCCAAAAAAAAAAAAAAGGCAGAAAAAGCAGAATATAAATAAAATATGCTTGGGGCCACATCATTGCTACGTAGCTTCAGCATTCCACCTTCCTAGGGGTGGAACTGACGTGTTCTTTCCATCCCCAGGGACAGAAGAGTCTCCTAATGCTGCAAGAGGGAATGGGCTGAGTCCGAGGACATTTGCAATCAGGAGCCCTTGTCCATTGGAGAAAGGGGAGGAGCAGAAGATTCAGACCATGAACAAATTCCTATGAATTTGCAGAGTCTGGATGGAGCTCTGGGTTATGTGGTAAGAGCCATTTAGCCTCTGATTAATCATTTCAACAAAGTAGCATCCTACCATCAACTAGAAGTGGAATGAGAGCTTGGGATCTGTGCCAAGAAACCTGGAAAAGTTTCAATTTTATTTTGCTTTATTTTAGTAGGAGGATGCTTCTGAATTATTATCCTAACAGGTTTTTTTTTTTTCTTCCTTTAGCAGATGTCTATAAAAGAAAAATACCAGAGGGAGTGCATGCATAGAAAAGGAAAGAGCAGGACAGGCTGAGTTTGATTTTATTCAATAATTCTCTAACATCCACATCAGCTCTCTTTGTGCAAGCCTTGTAAAGTAATGCATATATTGATTAGCACCAGCACTAGCAAGGCCTTGGTTTGGGAGGATGACAAATAAACAAGGCAATGGCTTTCCAAATTCTCATCCGAAACGTAAAACAAATTGTCAGTTTTATTTGTCCTAGCCTGGTGATTAGATGCAGCCGAGGTTTTTGTATTGACCGATAGTATCTTATTCTTTCCAATATCCACATTTTACTGTATCACTCCTGTGAGGCCATATACCTCGTGGTGCAGCTCTAGACTCTCAGAGGGGAAGCCTATATTTGCATTTATCTCAGTAACCCATTTTTGAAAGCGCAGGAGATTCAGGGGTAATGTCTCAACACTGCTCTCCCCTGGCTCGCTGAAGGAGCCTATAAATTACCCCCATAAAATCCCCGAGAAGCCAAGAAAGAATCACGGTTCACAAAGCTTACTCTTCAGCAAAGCAACACACATTTCACTAAAGAACAGTTTGCTCTAAGGAGTTTTCTATGGAGTAGCAGCATCTATCTCCCAGCAGAGTTTTCTTTTTAGTGCTTTTACCTAAACACCCCCTTCCCACAGGCATTTTATCCTAGAAGAGAGACACATCAGAATTACTGTTATATCACTGGTGAGATTTAAAGGTGTTTATATTGTTTCATGTACAACATAATTCCTCCACACAGGATAATCTAGCAAATTAGGGAAGGGTTTATATATATAGGATATGTGTATTTTCTTCTCATTTTCTTTTATTTGTAGATTTAAGCTATCTTCAACAACTACCTTAAGTTTATAAAACAGTATCTGACATGACACAGGACTTGCCATGCTGGCTAATTTTGTAATCACTCTAGCTGACAGATATCCTAAGAAAAAACTGCAAGAAGGCCTGCAGAAAAAAAATAACATTAAAAACTTAGTGTTGGTCTTCATCAACTCTCAGAAGAAAGAAAGAGGTCTGATTAACATCATATACATAGGACTAAACATCAGATGCATCAGATTAAACATTGTATGCATCAGATGTACATTGAATATGATCCACATTAATCCAAGTCCATTTACTGCAAATAAATGCAAGAAAAGCATCACTTTGGAAGTGATTTTGGTTTTAGTTCCCAAAGCACTGGTTATGTGAATGCTGCAAGGTAAAATGTTAGTATCAAGAACAGCTGTGATTACATAGTACACTTTATTTTTCTTCCCTATTCCTTACTCGTGTGTGTGCCTAGAGAAACTTGAAGGTCATCACACGTGCTGATAACTCAATCCTAATTAACTGGACTGTTGAGGTAGCAATCTCAGGAATTTGCTGAGCGAAGAGCACCCAGTATCAACGGCTTTTGTGGCATACGCAGTTGTCCAAAAAAGAGCCAGCTGAAAATGTCTGCACAAAACGAAGCTGGGGCCCATCTCAAGTTTGGGCTCTAAAAGGCAGGACATGAACTAGGCGAACGTGCGCGGAGCTCGGCTTCCCACCCACGGCCTCTCCAGGGACCCTCCCCTGTTCTTGTTAGAGCAGTTGGTAAAGGGGCAGCATGTTCAGCTCCAGCTGCAGCCTGAGCAGCAGCAGAGGGATTGTGTGCATCTCTCTGTTACTTCACAATTTTCTCATTGCTTACAAGAAGTCCTGCTAGGCGTAGGAGCACAATATGAATTAATTTGTCATCATATCGATTCCGATGCTGGGAGCTTTACCTATGAGCAGCAGAAGAGCACGAGCTCTGAATTCAGTGGTTTATATTCTTCATTCACGGGGCTGGCAGCATTTTTCCAGGAGCACTTACTTTCAGCAACCCTGGAAGCAAGTGGCTCCAGCAGAGCACAGCGATGTTCCATTATTAATTCCTGGCCCAGGGGAATATTGGCTTACCTACTAAATATTACACATCCCATGCATCAGATGGTTCACCGCATTAGAGGTGAGCAGGGCCAACGCTATGAAAATATTTCCAGACATACATCTAAATGAGTATTATGCATGCGCTGGATTCCACCTCATCCTTGGGGTCACACTGCAGAGCCTGCCCTGCAAGAAGGGTGATGTGCAGAAAAGCCCTGGAATGGCAAATAGAGAGGAGAGGCCCTTCCTGGGGGGTTCGATGTGCTGAAAAGGGGCTAAGGAGCCACAAAGTTTTGCAACAGGAGTGGGATCCAAATTAATAGAGACGCTCGGCCGTGCCATGTGGTGGAGGTGACAAACCATGAATTATTCGGATCAGCCTGCATGTCACGTCTGGGGGTGCAAAGGGTGATGCTGAAGGGCTTATAAAGCAGCTAATGGCAAGGGCTTGTCACAGAAACAACCTGGAAAAGAGTCCCACGTTATTACTGAGGAAAGAAAATGAAGCAGAAAGACCAGCCTGTCACCTCACTGCAGGGAGCTGTGCGTGTGCGGAGATGTGCGGACCACGAAGGGAAGCAGACGGGTTGACATGGGCTCCGTCCTGCTCGTCACCACCCAAATCAGTCACCTAAAGCTTATGTTAATTAGCACTAAACTAATTTAAGTCTAATTCCTTTATTGCCCGCAACTGAAATAGAGAACATATAGACAGATCAGTGCCTTAGAGCTGTTTTTTTCCGAATTCAATTCCTGTCTTTGCCAGCACCTTCTCCCGATGTAACTCCAACTGGTGGTGCAGAATTTCCCTTTCTTCCCTGCTTGCATTATCCTTTCAGCTGATAACAATCTTTTGGCCGCTGTATTTGTCCAGGCCAGGATGTGTCGAAGGACAGAAGATTTATAAACCCGCATTAAACAGAAGCATTAATCAGCAGACTTTCCTCTTTGTCTTCAAGTCCTGAAAACTGGCCAAGGCATCCTAGCACTGACTGGGATTCAAGTGCTGCACAGCAATACGCGTTTCTGCTGGCTGAAACCAGCGCAAAATTAATGGGGCTGTTCAAAATCGAATGCCCTCTCTTTGGGTCCAAGGGAAGGATGAAATTGTGGAAGGAAAAGGAGAGATGAAGAAGGAGTCTTGTCATCTCCAAACCTGCACTGCAGTTTCTCTGCTGCTACAAGAATTCTTAAGCAGAGAAAATCACTTTTTTTTTTTTTTTTTCCGCTGGAACCTTTAATGGAAATACCAGTCACCTAGAGGAAGACACCCAAACAAACTTAAAATATCCCCATTAAGATACACTACAATCATATAACGTATATGCAGCAGTTATTTTTAATCTGCCTCCCATCAGAAATACTTTATTGCGTTTTTAGAGGCTCCTATAAAAGCAGAGAAGGCAGTGCTGTTTACTAGCAGTTTATGTTTCCTGGGTTGTCTTACGCTAAATGGTAATATATGTTTCGGTTTTCATTTTACCTTGCCTTTTTACTAAGACATTGACACTTTCTGTGTTCTGCTAGACTGTAAACCAGCCTCCCATAATGTTCAAATGCTTATATTAAGAGGCCAAGCTAAATAATGCATAACTGCAGATTTGCACAGTGTATTTTAAACGTTCTCGCAGAGGGTTATTTCCATTGTCAGACAGTTGTGCTTGTCCTTGTTCGTTTTTGTTTCCACTTTCCGGAGCTGCCAGGTGGCTCTGGTGATGTACATGCAGGGAGCTTTAGTGTTGTTTTACATCTGCTTTCAAATGAACAGGCAAAAGCTAGCTCAGCCTATAGAGCTATCTGATGTAAAAAACAAAGCGGCGCACAAATAGACCGTGTAAACTTATATGCTTTTTGCTCCATTTTCATTGCTTCAGCACCATAAAAATTACTAAGTTGTACTTTGAATCATGCCTTGGTTATGACCTTTTTATGTCCTATCAATTAAGTAATTAACTGAGGTTGGGTTGCCCTTTCAGGCTTCTCTTCCTGCTCAAAGCATCTGATAGTTTATAGTGCTTCTGTACCTGCACTTGTACGTGTAAATCAGGCACTCACTAATTCCAATGGTCAAGTGGGACTCTTGAGTTCACAAGTAACTCTATTTTTACCAGAAATTAGAGACAGAAAATACAAGATCTTAAAATACAGAAACAAAAAGTGAGATGGACTTGAGGTTTCTGTTCTGCTGATGTCAGTCCCATAAAAAGCTTGAGAGCAAGGTCACAGTACATCTATTAACAGTGTTTTTCACCTGAATGTGAATTTGATGGGCATTTCAAATCGAAAATAATCAGCCATTTAATTAAAATAGGACCAAATAATCCATTGAACTTCAAACTCATTTCTGTTGTTACTGTTTTTAAAGCACAGAATCCACTTGGAGATTTCTGGATCTCATGCACAGGTTTATTCAAAAGTTTATTTTTTGGAGCAGGAGGTAGTTACGTGAGCAAAGCAATCCCTTCTGTATGTATGAGGAACAATATAAACTCCACAGTGATGGTGGGGAAAAAGGTGCTTACTCTAGAAGGAATATTACATACACTTTCATGTCCAAGGGCAAGGCAATAACAGGCTTTTTTTTTTTTTAGTTTTATAGAATATTTGGGGTTCTCATATTGAACTCTCAGTAAGAGTCTCTGCATTATCTTCAGTAGTTGTTGGATCCCATACATAATTATTTCCAAGGCAAAATGAAGAAAAATGAGCTTTGAAAAGGGTTTTCGTTGCTTTACACAGAATGGCAGAGCAGGAGGAACAGGCAGCAAGTGTTGGCCAAAGAGCATCAGGATGATCTAGAGGGACATGGCAAACACATCAGATCCATGGATGGAGCTCACCTGGGGATCAGTGGAAGACTTGCCTGAAGATAAAGGGCCATGGGAAGGAGAATGTGTCCCGGAGTTAGCCGTAAAAGAGCATTACTCGTGTTGTTTTCCTTGAAGGCGGCTTGGGAGCCTTTCCAAGAGCAACCTGTGCTTGGAGCTCAGCGCTTATAGAAAGGAAAACACTCTGCAGTGAAGAGTATTTAAGCCTGTTTAGGTTTATTGAGTTACACTCTGCAGTGAGGAGTATTTAAGCCTGTTTAGGTTTACTGAGTTACACAACTGAGCCTCAGTTCAGAAACAGGCATGACTTGGGTTTATGATGAATTTCATTTTTTTTTTAATCCATAAGCAGTTGGTGGAGAGAGACATAACTACATAAATGGACCTGCCTAAACAATAGTGAAGCAGCTATTCATAGGCTTCATCTTTTTATTTTTATGATTTTTTTTTTTGGAAATGAGTTTGTTGCATGACAAAGGAAAACCTTGTTTTAATCACCAAATATTCCTAGAAAGACAATGTGGAAGAGCAAAGATGCACAAAGTATTTAGATTTCCTTGGAGTTTCACTTTGATGAAATATCTTGTGCAGCAGAAGAATGCCAAATCCTCCAACAGAAAGGAGAACATTTACTCAACCATGTTTGGAAAATCTCAGTATTTTTAGTGCTGTATTTGAATTCAGAGTTGAAAGAACTCAGAAATGGCACATTTAGAGGCTCATACATAATGTAGCTTCTAGCAGGACTCTGCAATTTGTGATTATCTGCAAAATTTGATAACCAAGTTCAAATCAATCTTCAACATATATAAAAAAATACATATAAAGCGCATTGATAAGCCCAGGTAAAACCCTGACTGCATTTGCCACCACCACCAGCTCTGGATAGTCAGTTCCTGGATCTCATGGATTGGTCCCCTGCAGCAGACACTGGAATGTGCTCGAATGCAGTCAGCATTCAGGTATTCTGTATATGCAACTGAATGAGCATTGATAAATATGCAATTGCGTGATTCGTAATAACACTGAATATGAAGACACAACATCAAGATTTTAATGCAATACCATGAAAGAATGGATAGGACTCTCAAAGGGATAATTGTAATGAGGGAAATAAAGGGTTTAAAAACTGTGTAGCACTGATTTATTATGGTTATTTTGTTCGTTTTACTAAAGTCTGATATTTTCTCAATTTTTTCTGGTTTTGTATACACAGAATGAAGTACATTATTAACTGCTGCACTGCCCAACTAATTATGCTTATTTTTGGCAGTATATTGCACTTTAATTAAGAACTGTTTGCATTTTCAGCGCATGCAGATGCCAAAAGTTTGCCTTTTTAATTAAAAGTAAAAAGCAAACTAAGCTGTTCTGTGAGGAATATGAATGAAGCTCTAATGAACAAGGAAGAATAGAAAGAAGTTCAGACCTGGTGAACTTTAATGTCAATGGTGCAAAATGTAACTAATTATACAACAAGTGATTGTTTGCCATGTACAAGTATCTGCAACGTTATTTGCCAAATAGACTGACAAGATAAACTGATCTCTGTTCTCATTCATTGTAATCCCTAAAATTCTGTATTTCAGTGAGACACAAAGCAAGGCAGCACCTTTATGATGTAAATCAGCAAGGGATAATTTAAATGAGCTCTTTTCACAAATGAAAAATGGAATTGCTACTGGATATTCACTAGAAGCAAACACTCCTGCAAATTGATTAAATGTTCTCAAAAATATGCTTAATGCACTTCCATAAAGCCGTGTTTGGTGCTCTTTGTGGTTTATGAAAAGGCTTGTACAGGGGCTGCAGCCAGGCATTGTGTTTCTGGGACCAACCTCTGTCATATGGCACCTGTGCTGGCTCCAATGCATCTCTCGGAGGATGAGGACCATTGGAAAAATCCAATGGAAAAACCTGAAATAATTAAAACCAAAAGCATCTATCTCGGACTTGGCCAAATTTTGGCTTATTAAGTGTGCTGAATGGCTCAGGAAAGAAGGCCATGGAATGCAGAATTTTTTTTTGGAAAATTAAATAAATAAATGAGAAAAAGATCAAGCCCGCACAAAGTAAGTGTTGCCTGTTATTACTGCCTGTCTTATGCTCAGGAAATAAGATTGAATTATGTCGGCAAACTTGCAGGATAGCTGTGCTTACAGGCCTTACTGTTCCTCAGTGAATTTATTCACAGCTCCCCAGTAACACTTCAGAGTACGTTTTTCTCAGTTATCTTTTTTGGCTTCAGTCAGCAAAGCCTTAGAGAAACAGTCAGTGATGGAATGGCATCAAGTCCACAAAATACAATGAGAAAAAGTAGGGATTTTGCAAGGACGAGTTGACTGGTTATGCGAATACTGAATATTTGTCTGTGTTTTCACCTGCATTTCCAGAGGTATCTATTAAAGCAAATGTCTCAGAGCAGCCACAAGAATCCGGATTTCTGGGGTGTATGTAACGCATTTTTGCCTTTCAGAAACATTTTCCAAAAACTCAGAATGTGAGGAAAAAAATAACAATCCATCATTTTCACGTGTCAGTTTGGGAAATGCTCTTGACATTAAGAAACACCCAAGGAATTTCAGTTTCCGCTATTCCAGGAATAACTTGAGCACAGTAGCTGGATTATGTGTGCTTGGAAACACAGGCCCCTGGGAGCGACTTGAAAATATCCTCCACTAGCATGAGCTGACATCAGTTCATCACGGTCAAGGGACGAGCTGAGCCCAGGTTTGTAAGGCCACACAATCATACCATCTTCCCACAAGTCAGCAGTTCCCAGATCCATCTATTTTACCTGCGGCGTTCCCATCCCTGAAGGGACCAGCGTGTTGCACATCGGACTCAACAAGAGGAAGAAGAGCAATGCCCCGTGAAAACACTATTTCAGCTTACAGATGTTGCGGAGACAAAGCAAAGATGCTGCAGATGTGCACCAGGACGAGCTGGAAGTGCAGATCTCCTACCTGCCTCGGCAGTGGCTGCCTGGGGAAGCAGAAGACTTTGCTGCTGCTTGCACAGGATCCCAGATTCCTGTGGGCTCCTCATTCAAAGCATGTGCCTGAATTCCTGTTCTTTATTGTTTTCTGCCTCCGTTTCTGGCATTAGCAACCCGTTATGTTCTGGAAAGTCTTGCCATCAGCTCTCCGGTCTGCCTCCAGGTAATGAGATCATCCAGCTCCAGAGGTTGAAGATGACTGGTAGAAAATAGCCTATCGACTTTAAAGAGAGCTGCATATGACATGCAATAAAAAATGCCATAAATTTATAAGGGTGGTGTCTTTAACTCTTGACTCAGGCCAGCTGTGGCTGAAATGCTCTGGAATGGATGTCTACAAAGTCCCAGAACACACATAAATCACAGTAAGGTTCAGTTCTGGGTTTAAGTAGAGAACTGAGAATGGTGTGACAGAAAAAATGGTATGTGGACATAGCTATAAATGGGATGAATGAGTGCCCTCCTGGGAAAAATCACAGGTCCAGCAGGAGACTTAGCTCATGTATATTCAGAAACATGGCTCCGGAGATACTTTTTAGAATCAAAATTAGAATGATGGGCCACATATTGGATAGAAAACAGGTGGAGTCCTTAATTACATATATTTGGTATCTTCTCTGAACACAAACCCTGCCTGCAATGTCTCTACTGCTTGTATTTAGTGAAAGCCAAGTACAAACACCAAAGCATTTGCAAATGTTTTCTGTGTTTGAATCCATAAACACTCAGTCCTTTTGCAGTTCTGGGAAGTTCAGGATATTGTGGATATAGACAGAAAAAAAAAAAAAAGTGTCCATATAGTGAAGATGAAAGATCCCTGTGAGAATCACAAGCAAATCACGAAAACTTTATTGTACAGCTTTTGTGACCTACATTCATGCATCAGATGTGGCCACATAAATGATTGTAAAAGCATTTTCTGAATTAGGGAGTTATTTAAGCAAACATAGAAATGTTATCAAGCAATCCATGTGGCCAATTGTATGGCACTTACTTTGATATATAGATTATGAATACAGCGAGCAACTACATATGGGAATAGTCTGCAGCAGGCAAACTGCCAGAATTTTGCTTTCACGTATGACAATGGTAATTCTGAATGATAGAAAATAATTCGTGAAACACAAATAAATTGCAGAAAGAAGCATAGCCTTAATTCTTCGAAAAAAATGTTGATTGTAAAACCTTCTCCCATTAAGATCAGTGAACATAGCTCAGTCCTCAGCAGCACTACAAACTAACGGTCTGCAGGAACGAGCATGCATGGAAACTGACCTCTTGGCCCAAGGGGAGCTTTAATCTGAGTGATAGGTCAATATTCTTTCTGTATAGGGAGCCAAGGACAGTTGTTGAAGAGGAAAATAGCAAAAAAAAGCTAAAATTAGTGGTGCAAACTCAAAGTCTATGGAGTTGAGTAGGTTTCTGTGACATGCATAGCAAAGCAGGTGAACACAAGAGCCATCTGTAACAGGGAGCTGTGTTTCTAGGCTTGGTGGTCTAGGAAGCCATAAAAAATTATTTCATTTTAGGAAAGAAGCACCATTAAAATCGAGATTCTTTACAATTCCTATTATTTTTCATTCCAACTATTTAGTCACGCCAAATTGCATTGCAAAGATTGCAAAGAGACTGTGGTGATTAAGGCTTGGGTTGTTGGTTATGTTATCTTGGAAGGTCATTCATTTGCCCATCCATGACAGGGACAGTGGCTCTTCCCTCAGTAGTTTGTGAAGGTGACTGCAGTCCAGTGCACTTGGAGATGGTAAGTGGGGAGCAAAGAGAGATCTTTTAGTAAAGCCTCCCCGGCCACAGAACAGAGGGGTCTGCAAAGAGAACAGTACCTAAAACAATCCGGGGCTGTATAACCTTGTTAACTTGAAGAGCTAGAACACACAAGTTCTAGGTGTGAATTTTGGGGATCTTTTCCATATCATTCCTGTAATCCACAGTGATGAGTGCCACCAATAGCTCTTGCATCTATTCCAGGCAATGAATTCTTGTGTGAGAGGTATCATATATCACATCTAGTTATTTTTCCAGCATTTTTAGGTGGTTCACCAGATTTCCAGATTTATCATCTTCATAACACTCTCATATTACTTTCCAAAGCTACAAAACCAATAGCAACATTTGATGACTGTGAAATCATATTTATGGGACCCATTAAACACACTATATTGGTAGTTACATCTGGAACTTGGCATAAGAGATGGAAGTATATTGGAGAAGTCCCTGCAGAGCAACGTATGTAGGCTCATGTTCATAGCACCAGGAGGCATCTTTTGTCACACATTTCAGCCCTCCCAGGCAGATCTCAGGCATATCCAAGCGAATATATGCAAGGATGCAGGGAACCTTCCCTGGAAAACGGCGTTTGCCAGGAAGTTTTTAAAGTATTGATATGTCTGTGGTAAGCTGTATTGTGAATACCCTGGGATCTTTGCAGTGGTGTTTTTACAAAATCACAGAAACACATTTATCCCTTCTAGAGCTTCTGTTTTAGTGACTCTTTGGCCAATTGGAGTTCTGTTAGCCCTAAGAAAATGGCTTAGTATCTTATTTTATTTGCTGTGAGTCGGTGGTATCCATAGAAAGAATTTAAGCTTACTGATTACAGGTTTTGCCTTCAGTAATGACCTATTAATGCCTCTTAGAGATCGACCACTGCATCTAGAAAATCTTGGAAAGCTGAAGGATGACTTAGTGTTACAAAATCTTCTACAAGTCAGAAGGCTGAACTGGGGCAATTCTGGGAACTCATTTTGTCAAATAACTCTTTGCTGTAAAGAAAGTGCAAAGTAAGGAGATCTTGGGCGACTTTCTGTAAGGCTCCCAGCAGGTCCTCTCGTGAAGGCCTCCTGCTCTCCTCCATGGCACAAATCAAACGGCTCCGTGACCTGATTCCTCTCTGCACTTTGCCGAGGAGCCGCAGCAGGGAGATGTTTCTGTTTCATTTTAATCACTGCTCTTACTGCTCTCATCCCCTCTCTCCATAGCTGGGGTGCTGCAGGTTTTCTAAACTATCCAGCCCTAGGCAGCAATTTACTGAGCTATTAGCTTAGCTTTGGTAGCAAACATCTTTCTTGTTTTCCTGGGGCCAAGTCAGAATAGGCTTTAAAGGCTCATGCCGAGCATTTTTAGTGCTACCAGATAAAATATCCTTCCCCAGACACTGGGCAAAGGCTACTTGTGGCGAGAATGTGTCTTTGCCTTTGGCCAAGCCAATGCAGTTACTGTGTAGGTTGCCTGGAGCTTCCTGGACCTAACTCTGACAATGAGTTGCCCTTGAGTTTTTGGAGGGAATTAGCTGTGTAAAAGCAAAAAGTATTCAGTATGGAGCACTCTGAAACTCTCCCTTTCCAAACTCTGCATTTTTATGCACATCGACCTCTGGTTAGAGCAGCCCCTTACAGCAGGACCAGCGATGGATTTATGCAGAGCTTTGTCCACCCGAGGCACATGTGAAATGTTGAAAATCAATTAATAGGATCAGTCCTATTGAGTGGATTCTCTACTCATCCATGAATAGGCACTTCATTAATTAGGCAGAGGTGAATTAATGACACCCAGGTCCTCTTCTTTCTGAGGCGTTTCCTCCCAAAGCTCTGTTTGAAGAGTAGGTATTTTCTTGATATATTCATATAGGCCTCCAGGATAAATCCTTCTACAGCACGTTCAAAGGTATTAGCAATATGTTTGCTTTCCCCTTATCTGTCTGTTGCGGATTCCTTTACATTGCTAAGACACTTTTAGTTTACTCTGCTTGCTTTGTTTGCTGCACCTCGTGCTTTTGTTCTCCAGCAATAACGCGGATGCAGAATTCCGACGCCTGCCTTGGCCTCCGTTGGAGTGAGACACCCACATTTGCCTTAACTCTTCCATTACTAACCACGGTGCTGCTGCATTGAGTCAGGCTCTCAACCCTTCACACAACACCTCAATAAGAAATGCCTATGTGGTTCTAGCTCAAAGAGCAGCTCAAGCCTAGCTTAGCAGGATCACCCATCCACGCATTAAAGCCGAAGAGCCCAGCGAAAGCTTATTACTGTATATCAGCCTCCAAGCTCAATTCAAGCACCAAAGCTCACGCCGTTTATGATGCTGCATATTGTCTCTACTAAAATCTCATTATATCTTTGTAGTTACCTCATCCTGCTGCAGAATAATGTGTGGTGTTAATGACACAGCAATGGTAATAAAATGTCTCTATGATGATTTAAAGCAAAACCAATTGCCCCCTCCCCCAAAGCCTTCTAACTAGCACTTACTTTTATGATGGACTGCTCATTTACTTATTAAACATTTATTGTTTTCTCAATAAAAGTGATCTTAGATGTATTCAATTATTAATATAAATAAGGCACAAAATGGGAAACAGCAGCAATCTCATTTTGTTTTTTGCATTAATCTTTTTTATTCAACCATCACAAGAAGGGATAAAAAAAAATCAGTCTGACTGAAAAGCAAACAGCGTTCGCATGAGAAGAGCAAAATTCATATCTGTATCTCTATCGGAATAAAGAAAAAGTTAAAAATTCCTTGGACACCCATGATGGTTCAGAATGTGTGATGGTGAATTGGTCCGGTGTGGCTGGCCTGAAAATAGCTCAGGAGAATAAAACCAGCACTGCTAGAACTGCCCAGCAAGGACTGTACAGGAGGGATGCAAAATAGGTCTGCGGTGGTTCTATATGTCTTTAAGTATTTATATGTATGCAGATACACACACATACATGTATGTTTATATTCACCACACATATGTGTACATGTCTATACATGCTCATGCACACACATGCGTACACAGAAATTGTAAAGTGTCTGGGTGTTAACACAGCATGCAATGTGGCTTTAGGTTATTATCTCTTGCACAGGGCTTGGATATTTACTGAATCCTGTATAAATTCCTTTGGATAACTTCTTCTGGGCTCATAGCAAGAATTTGGGGGTTCGTACCTATCCTCACATTGCCACAGCTCAACAGGTTTCCAGACATCCGCTAAATGCAGTATTTGGGTTCACTCACGGTAAACATGGGTATATCAGGTTAGTGCAACCATCTTTATTTCCAAAATGGCTAGGATAAAATTATTTTACATTCAAGTGGAAAAGGTGCTTTATTTATCAGTCTCTCTCCTCTTTCTCCCTCCCATTTTCCAAATGTCATGTCAAGAAGAGAAGGATGTCTTGCAGCTCTAGTATTTCTGAAGTGAGGAAGCTGTGAAGAAGCACTACAATATGAGAAGTAAAGAAGAACAAGAGGTCATGGACTATTTATTCTAGGAACTTCAGTATCAGAGCATATTGTCATCACATGCAAACCTCCAAATCAAATAAAAAAATGCCTTTGCGTTGGCAACAGGAGCATGAAATCAGGCAACCATACAAACCCAGTTACTTGCACTGCCCTGTAAATCCTGTGAACCTGTGTTGATTTGCTTACGAGGTGCAAAAAATCTTATGAAGTAAATATTCAGTTGATGGAACTTCTGTATGAGGAGGTGGAAAGAAGAACTGCTCAAAGCTGGGAGCCATGGATCTCTCAGAGTTTTTTTCTCTCTTTTTCATAGGAAAGCAGTGAACTTCCCGCTTCTTGCAGTTCCTGTTTCCACAAGTACCAGATGTCCATTCAACATATCCTCAGTGTGCCAGTGTGTAAACATATTCCTGATGTTGCAGCAACTAAAGTACTTGAATGCACTGGGAAAAATGATCATTTATGTAAATCAGAGCTCTATCTGTGCAATTTTTGTTTCCTTTCTTCTCTGGCATGGGCAGAGAATTCCTTTTAAAATAAATAAGCCATGATGTATGCTTGTTTTTTCTGATCCACATTTTCACATCTCAGAAGCTTCCAAGACACTTCTCACCATCAAACCTGATGAATTGCCTCAGCTTTTCAGCCATATTACTGCAGTGCAAACACAAGAAACTTCGAATTTTGGCTCTGGCTAACCTGTGCTCACAACTAATCTCAACCAAAATCATGGCATGTGTTTTCCCTTACCCTTCTAGGTTAAAGAGCCCAGATAAATGTGCACAAGAACAGCAGATCCCAGGGTTCTCCTTCAGTTGTAATGCAGAGAATGAAAGATATTTCTGGAAAGGTGTTTCCAGCTGTATGAAACTGGAAACCTTGCTCTTGAGAGTGACTCTCAGGAGCTGCTGCCTTGCCTGCAGGTAAATAAATAATCTGATAAATACACTCTGATAAATAAAACAATAAAAATGGTAACAAGCACTGTTACCAGCACAGGTTCAAATGGGAATGGGAGAGAGAGAAGGTCACATTTTCCATTGGTAAAGCCGTAGCAGAGCTCTTCTAGGGTGGGATTAAATTTAGAGTAGGTATCAGCTAGATGGGAGGTGGTGTAGCTCCATCATGTCATTTGGGGGAAGGAAGGTTGGAGAAGGAATCCAAGACTCAATGCAGGGCTGAGCTTGGCCATGACACTGGTCCCCAAGGAGGAGGTTTAATGTCACCTCCCTTTCTTGCTCTGCAAGGTCTTGTTGCCTGAGCTTCCTCTACAGGGAATGAAGGGAAGCCGTTACTTGGAAAGGGCTGAGCCTTCCCATCCTAAGGAAGATTTCCAAGAATCCTGCTCCCGGTGAAGATCATGTTGCTCGGAAAAAGCAAACTGGAAGCTTTCTAACAGCCTCCATAGAGTCACTGCCTGTTTCCATGGACTTTTTCTCCAATGAGCTCAGTTAAAATATTCATGAAACGTGCAGGCACCAAACATATGAGCAGAGCTGAAGTCAGCGTTCATTTAATGATGGATATACATAGAGAGTCTGGGTTTCTTTCTGTATTCACCTAGCTTTATACAAAACACAAGCCCCTGAACTCAATGCAGGAACTCTCTTACTGGAAATGGAAAGAAATAGCAAAATACTGGAGGGTGAAATAACCATCCTACCCCTTCTCCTTAAGGGAAAAACTTTGCCAGGAAAAAAGAAAGCTCTTACAGTTAATTGATTGTGCATTTTTTCTATTGCAGTGTCTTATAGACTGGCAATAAATAGCTTAAATAAACTTAAGAATAATAAATGTCATCTTATTTTATATAAGCATTTTTACAGCCGTGTGCAGTAGAAACAACTTTCAATCCCTGTAAGCCTCTGCCATGCAAATACAGTCATCTTTGCACACAGAAGAATCCTGTGATATGTGACTGTGACCAGCAGTAAGTTCAGAGTGGAAGCAATGATTTGAAAACTATTTTGTCTTTAACATAGCTGGAAGACGAATGCCATGAGCTCAGGGCAGCACAGCTGTGCTCCAGATGTGACCCTGCATGGAGCCCAGAGTTCATAGACAGTGCTCAAGGACCAGCTACTGGACACAGGGTTACGTTTGAAAAGGGCAATTACGGAATTAGCCAAACCACTGAAAAAAGCACTCCCGTGTGCTCATGCTTGTTTGCTCTGCTAATGATCAGCTGATGAAATGCAACCAGCATGTGCTGAGTGATGGCAATCGCGCTACTGGCTTGTCACGCCTGGGAATCTCCCTGTAGCCTGCAGTCATTTATTCTTTTCCAGTAATGCATGCAGTATGTATGGCTGACCATTATCATTCTTATTTTGCTGCTATTTTATCAGCATTTGTGTATCACCTCTGTTGACAAGTGCATATGCAAGTGGAGACATGGAAGCAAAAGAGAAAACAGCTAAAGAAATGGAAAAGATAAAAATCTGCTGAAGTCAAATTGAGTTTTCATATTAGAATCAGCCCGATCAGGTGCATCATCTAACAGTGCTAGGGTAGGAAAAAAATCTGGTGGAATAAAGAGTACAGCTTTGACTCTGCATGCCCACCTTTTTCAGAATTTTAAAAAGAAAATCAGCTATTACTGAAAGCTGCTTTGAAAGGGGAAGAAGCAATGCATTCCACAAGTGCCTGGGTGTGTTTGCTATGGCATTATATGCCCAAAGCTTCCTAATTCTCTATAAATGGATGTAGTGTCATGAAGAATACACCTAATCATGCTTGTAACCTAAAGAATAGCCTAAATGTCAAATTAACGTGTTCAGATACAGAGATAGGCAAAAGGAAGCAGATCATCTGAAAAGGGAAGTAAACAATTCTGTTACGGACAGCTGTGTTTCCTACAGTTTAACATGTTTTTTATTTTGGGGGGTTTAGCAGTATTGGACTGAGAGGAGGCAATCAGATTGGGAATAGCAATGCAATATGGATTTCCTATGAAATCTGAGCCACTATTTGAGCCACAGACAACCCATTCCTTGAAGCAATGGAAGAACATGTCTAGAAAGGCTGGCAAAGGGCCTTCTTTAGACTTGTCTCAAGAAAATTTAATATCTAAACAGGTGAGAACATTTTGCAGTATCCAATAATGCATAATATTACACATTTTGAACAAGCTCCATGCAGTGCACACACCATCTTCGTCACTTGAATTTCTGTTTGCAAAAGATGATTTATTAAATATTAATGGAGGGGGTTCTGTTTATTATTTTTAATCATGAGTCACAGCCTTGGAGTGGAGCATGGTTTGAGGTACTGGTGGGATTCCTGTAGGACCAGTGCATCTCTTCATCAGGTTGCCAGGGTCAGTTGGATAGCTCCTTCACCAAACTTATCAGGACACTTGGCAAGTTTGAAGACCCACCACATGCTGAATGGCTGTGAATGGTGAATTCTCTGGAGTGAGGATTCTCCACGGGGTGCAATATTTTGACCAAGCAAAAATCGCATAAAGCTTTTCTGTTGTTTTCTTATGTCCGAATTTGCTGCTTTCCCTTCTTTGCAGGAACCACATATTTCTGAAGCTGTTATCTAACAGCTGATTGCTGGCACACGCTGAGCTATGAAAAGATTAAAGCAGCCTTGATTCTCCGGACAAAGAACAACTTCAGCAAAAAAACCTGCAAGTCGTGAAGCTTACGTAAAATTGAAGCAAAAGAAATGAAGATTTTGGAATCAATATTTTTAAGCATTATTTGGAGCAAGATAATAAGCTATTTCAATAAAATAACAAGACTGAAGACATTTGATGATGTGAACCTGTATGTTCTTGTCAACACCATCATCAAGGCTTTCAAGGCACATGTGCAAGATTTGAGAGACCAGTTTGGTGTAACAGAATTCAAAGCAAAGCCTACAAACTGAAGAGGCAAAGGAAGGGAAGTATGAAACTATGGAGTATTTGTTTAATGAGCTGTCAAGGAATTGCCAGTGAAACCATCCTTCAAGGACGTTGGGTTCTGGAGCCCAAATACACGTGCCCGTTATTGACTGATGGTAGCCCAGCAAGGTGGGCTTGAAACGTCTAACACGTTGAAACTGCTGCGAAGCTGAGGGGTACCTGTGTCGGGGAAGCAAAAAAGGAGTGTGGAAAGTTTCTTTATCACAGCAGAGAGAAAGTGTATTTCAATTAGTTCAACACATTCCATCTCAGGAACAAAAGAATCAATGTCCTGCTCTAGCTTTCATTTAGAGAGAAAAACTGACAAGACAGATCGCACTTTCCTGAATATCAATGTGGTTTTATGGTTTTTATTATCTATGACAGTCTGCAGCAGCATAGTATTTTTTGAAGTAAAAACTGATTTGAAATGAGCAATGCAGTCTTATACTATCTAGTGAGGCTGCATTGCCACTGACTGTGACTGAATCCGATTTTTAAAGAAAATTCCATTTCTCAAAGCTTCTTCATGATCTCCTTGACCAAAAAGTTAGAAAACAACTTTCTTAATTTTAAGAAATAATAAGTTTTTTGAAAGACTTAGTGCTTTTGCTGATATAAATTCTGAAGCAGAATGGGTTTAATTTGTGCCAGGTAGTCTATTTTTCATAATTTCAGTGGAAAGATTCTGGAAGTGGGCAGATATATGTGGGATTTCTTCCTGGCAGTCAGTGATGTAAATCCTATCATCTCTTCAGATAGTTTGCTAAGAATTACACTGCTTAATAAATGTAGATATACACAAAGTCACTAAGTTTGTCTTCATGAAGATGTGGTAAATAATACCCTTTTTTCCTGAAAATATTACCCTGGGGTATCATGGGGTTTCCTTTCTAATTATTTGACTTTAAGAATACCTGCTATTCTTTCATGACATTTAGCACTGTATCAGCCATCCAGCTGATATACCCAGAGCAGTTCCCCTTAGGCCAAACATTGCCTTTGATCCTTGCTCAGCTACTTATTGGAGGTCATTGCTTGGTGAGTTGTCTCCATCCTTCAGTGGAGCTCCATGGAGCTCCATTTCCACCCAAGGGTAAGACCCATGCATTGACCTTCTCCTTGATCTCTTGTTCTCCTTCTCCAGCATGGAGTCTCCAGATCCACTGGGAAACCTCACCAAATACTTTACAGACACTATGATTTCTAATATGTTGGGCATCCTTGTTGCCAGGGCTGTTAATGAAGTTTTGTTAATCAAATCAGCTGAAGATCTGGCAAAAAAAAACCCTGTAAGATCTGGAAGAGAGTCCCATTTCTTAGCCTTCCTTTGGATTTAAGAATGCCTTGGTGACTCCTTTAGTATCTGCTCTTGATTGTGCTCAGCCCAAAACATGCAACTGTAATTGAACGTAATCAGAGTGAATGATTTCAGCCATATAATGGGACTTGCTGGAGATTCTATGTTCTCTTTGGAATAGAAAAATGACTTTTTTTTTTCTTTTTTTCCCAATGAGAAAGTACAATTGAAGGACCATTGGTTAAAACCTGTAAGAACTGCTAGCACAAGTTTGCTTTGTTCAATATGAAGGATATGTTCAGGAAAATCTGGAAATTCAAAGGCTTGATATTTTCCTATTATAAAGCATCCTTTGAGTAATCCTGCCCAGCTCAACCGTCCCTGGGAGTCAGACTGTGCAGGCACGATGAGGTGTGAGAGCACTTGAGCGCTGCTGCATCTCTCTTGCCTTCCCTGTTGCTCCTGCTCACCCAAACTGGCATCTGCAGCTTTGCTTATTGCAGTGAGCATCAGTGGAGTTGGATGGTTCCTCTATTCCATGTAAAGGGATAGAAAAGAAGGTGAAGGAGAAGGTGAGCTGGGGTACCAGGGCTGCAAAACCAGGAATCCCAGGGCAAGCATCCCTTTAGGAATGGTGCAATCAGAAGAGGCCCCATGTGCTTGTCATTGCTGCTTAAAGCCCTGCAACCTGGTGCTTGCAGAGCTGCTCTACCCCAGGTATATTCACAGCATGTGAATGGAGATAAATAAGTAAAACTTTATAAATAAGTAAATGAATAGAGCTCAATGTGCGTTTTATTTAGGACCCATTTACAACACAGAAGCATTCTCTCTGTATTGCAGTGTATAGGTAACACAGAAGAACCCCGCACACATGGAAACACTCCTGGTCAGGAGTATTTCCTTGGTAAACAGCAGTATCAAACTTCCCAAGAAGTTTTCCAGTTGATGATGTGGTCTCTTACTGTAATGATTCTAACAGCTGTCAAAATCAGATATAAAGGGGCTTAAAAGCACCTTTTTAAAGACTGAAAAGCATTTTCATAGATTTAAGAGTCCTTCAAACCCAATTATCGAATCAAAATGCAGTTGCAGACACTCTAACATCTCTTCAGCAGTATAAAAACACCCATGTATAACTAATCACTCATCAACTTGCATAGTCAACTGTTCCCAGCGTGTGCTTTATGGCAGAACGTATAAATTAAAAATGAAATGTGGTTCTTAGCATTCACCTATAGCCACCAAGGAGGCTATAACGCTCTCCCGACTGCAGAAAGCATGGGAAAAAGCCCAGCTCCCACATGCCACATGGGATACTTCAATGGATGCGACTGAAGTCAAGGGAGCTGTTTTCGGCACAGCCCTGGGCACTGCAGAGGAGGATGAAGGTTGAGCCTTCGCTTCCCTGTCCCATCCACTGCCTTAGACCCCTGTCCACAGATGGAGGAATCCATCACTGCTGCCAAAGCAGAGCACGGATTTTAAAACCCTGTTTTTAAAGAATGCCTGAAGAAACCCTCTGTAAATCTGCTCTTACCCTATCTGGAATTTGCTTTCATTAGATTCATTCTTTTAATGTACTTGTATATATGTGCACATATATGTGTGCCACTTTGTAAATTCATATATATACATACATATATATATATTTCTGAATTTAGGTCACAGAACGATGCTATGATTATCAGCCTTGTCAGTACATATTAAGAAAACGCACACTTGTTTGAAGTATGAGTCTCAGCTTGGGGATCCAGATAAGTCCCACTTCGTAGACAGGGAAGCCTGGTATTAAACTAGAATAAAAAAGAAAAAATCATAGAATCATTATATCTTTAATCAATCAGTAAGTTGCAACTCAGCCCAGTTTCACTGCTGTCGGTGTACCTGCACTGTCTGACACTGCTGCTGTCCCTGCTGTTGCCTAAAGGCTTACACGGAGGAAAAGCTTTAGCCTATTTCACATTTATTACTGTCATATATTACTCCTAGAACACCCACAGCTGGTAGGGATTGTCACACCTCTATGAAGGGAACATCCAGCTCCTTTTGGGAATGCACAC
Source organism: Tinamus guttatus (assembly GCF_000705375.1). The sequence goes on from NW_010589848.1 coordinate 46,410, forward strand.
ACGTGGCATTGTATATCACCTCTGCCCTCATCTGTGCACATTTTTATCACATAGGAATAAAGATTAAAGGATCAGATCCTCAGCTAGATATCACCTGGCATCATTCCATATTACCAAACATGTTAAATTATCTCACGCTATTGCCATTTGCTTTTTGCATCTGCCTTAACATGGATGCAAGTGAAAATAAAGCAGTACATAAAGGGTTATGTGCCTGAAATACAAGTTATTAGCAGTCCTGAAAGTATATCATGGGACTATGCGCTAAATTATAAGATAATTTGATTAATTGCTCAACAGGTTGATTTTCATTTTATTTATTTATTTTTGTTATTATAGTTTAATCTGCCCTTATGCTTTAGCCTAATTTTATTAAAGTTGAACAATAAAGCAGTACTTATCTTTTTGCTAATTTTAATTGCTTGTGCCAGCAATAAATAACTTAGGCTCCCCCATAACTTTGGACACAGTATCTTTTATTTAATTTCCTTTCCTTTATTTTTCCCCTCTCTTATGTTTATTATTGTTTGCCTTTTTCATACCTCTTTCTTATTTTTTCCCCCAAATTTCCTGTAGAATCTTTTATTATCCTTGACTACCATCAATACAAGAAAAGGTCTTTCTTATTAAAAACCATGCAATTTACTTTTGCTTACTGACATAAACTATTTGAAAATCAATAAAAATTAAACTCTGTACATAAAATATTATTAAAATTTTACAGGGTTTCTTTAAGGCTCCTTTTAATTTATAATGCTAAGCTTCATATATATATAAAAAGTCTAATAAAGTAATTATTAGAAAAGCAAACTGTATCAGAAGGGACATCTGTTTTGCAGTATAGGGTAATTTTGCACACGGAAAGAAATAACATAAGGTTAATTGAGGAGGGAAAAAGAACTGCTGGGCAGTACCCAGGCCTGGAGAGGTGAGGAAAGGAGAAACCAGAGGAACGCAGAGCAAGATGTGATTCCACTTAATGTAAAGGACTACATGCAAAATAGATGTAATCAGCTGGGTAACAAACACGATCTGTGCATTCAGAAATTGTGCTGATGGGGCTACTGCAAGGACAAGGTCAAAGCAAGTGAACACTAGACTTCTTTGGAAATAAGTACATTTTATTGCGGAATTTATACTTCTCCGAAGGGTTTTGCAGTTTTGGCATTTGTTTTCATCCAAACCTGGAATCACATCCCCACATTTTCAAGCTGTCTGCTAAACAACAGGTCCTTGAGCAGTGTAGCAGAGAGCAGATGTGGGTTAAAAAAAAGCTGACAGATGGACCCACGGACAGAAGGAAGAGCAAAAGGAGAAAGGACTGCAGCTTTCTCCCTATAGCATTGCTTCTAAAATCTCCGAATCAATTAATATCTTGTAAAAGCTGGAGTTTTTGGACCACTTCCTTAGGTTTTGCTGGGTTTTGCTTTCATTAACACCAATTTTGCAGGGGTCTAACTCCAGTGACTTTTGCAGTAGTACTGCTGATCTTCATAAAAGTCAGGGCCTGTAAATACACTCATAGATTATCTACTAGAAAGAGTTCTTTAGTCAACATGCTAGAAAGGCAAGAAATTGAAAATCAAATTGCTTTCTGCTCCAGGTAGCACAGGAGCTGATACTGGATTTACAGTCTCAAAATGTCTGGAAGATTAAAACCATTACTCTGTACTTCCTCAAAATGATAATGGTCCCGCTGAGATCAGGCCTCCTCCTGGGTTGTCACTGAGGTTATGTGGACAGCTCCTTTTCTAAGGGACAACAGCAGAGTCCTTAAGTCTTTTTGGGGTGTTTTTTTATTTTTTTGGTGAAATAAAGGTTGGCATAGAAATAATGGAGGGAAATTGCATCTGATTTCCCAACCTCCATCCTGTTTTCAGCTAGGAAATAAAGCAGTGCCTTTGATCGATGATAGCCTCCCTTTTGGACAGTCTCTTACACTCAGGTCTCTTCATTAGGATTCATGGTGTGTGTGGATGTGCCGGGATGTGAAGGCCTCAGGTATCTGTAAATAACTTGCTAAACTGGTAGGTTGTTTGAATTTGCATTTACCCACTGTATACTAATAACAACATGTGGTGGAGAGGCACTCAGAGTTTCTTCAAGCCTGGTATAGCAGAAATTAGTAAGTTTTTCAGAGAGTTCAAATTAGAGCACAGCTGACATATTTGTGACACATCAAGTGCAACCTCATCCCATCGGATACAAGGCCCATAAAGGGCCAGCTGACACTAGGAAAATAGACCTTGGCAGGGTCTTGCTTTGGTGTAGAACGCCTCAGGAATGGAGCAAGCTCAGAGAGAGCTATGGCTCATGTTGCATCCACCATGCTACATATTTTTGTGTATGCCAGGCCATGGCTAGGACTTGTGTTCTCCACCCGCATGTGCAATTTCTGTAAATACAAGTCCATTAGAATTTGACAACTTAATGAATGGAAAAGCCATTTTTCATTACAAATCTCTGAATGAAAAATACCTGCTCATTATCTTTGTAATGAAGTAAATCAATGAGTGACTTCTCAATCCCAATGTTAATGGGAATCCCAATACCTTGCCTGAGTATTACCTAAGTACTTTGCTACAGCAACACTAATATTCAGCTGAAAGCAGCAAAAAAGGTAAGGTGAAAATGGGTAGATGGGCAGAAATATGGTATTTTCAATCGCTTGAGGTGAATTTAAAATTCTCTGTCATACAGGAATTTAAAATATTTCTGTACATGTAGGCCAAACTTCAATGGCACAGTAGTTATTCATGTTCTCAAATAATGCAATTAATGTATTACACCAATATCTTCTTCTTCTAGATCTTTTTTCAAACCTTTCATGCTTAAATCAAGGGGTTGAAGTCAATGAAGAAAATGACAAAGACAGAAGTTAATCAGTCACGACTTGGAGGTATCCCAAATTATTAGTATTATACCCACTTGCCTCAGGAAAGCTATGAACTCCATTACAGTTGGATCTATACAAAAACCAATTAGAGTCAGTATCTGTGCTGAAGAAAATACAGTTTAAGCAAAGGACTGAAAAAGTACGCAAGTAGTGGAAAATCTGGGAGACAAAGTACTGGATGCAAATAACAAAAGTGGAGACAGCAGTAAGGTTTTGTGGGATTTTTGTTTGTTTGTTTGTTTCTTCCTTAAGATAGGAGAAAGGAAATCTTGCTTGTGTTGCCAGAAGGAAGAAAAAGTGAAAGGCTGAGGGACTGGAGCATGAGCAGGGACATGAGGGCCATTCAGAAATGGGGAGGGTCTGGGCAAAGTGAAGAGCAAAAACAGGTGAGAATGGATGAAACACTAGGAAAACAGTGAGTGGAGCAGACAAAAAGAAAGGTGAGTGTGGAATGTGGGGAGGCAGGGTGGTGTTAGTCTGGCTCATGGAGCTGGAACGAGAGGGCAAGGAGGAAACGCGCTGTGGAAGCCATGAGACTGGCCACCAGCAGTTGTTGCAGTTTGAAATGGTGGTGGGAGGGTGGAGGGGAAATATATCAAATACTGTGGTAACGATAGGCCTGACTTTGGCACTATCGGATTCATGAAGAGTCCATCAACTGTAGGTCCAATCACCTTCCAAACAAGCAGCCGAGTTCACGAATATCATGATTTATTCAAATGCAACATTTGCAAAGCAGGTTTCAGATGCTAGTACAGGAAATTCTCCACTACAGCGTGGGGTTTTTAGCTAGCTCTGATGTACAAGTGCGTAATCATCACTCACCCCAGAAGATGGGAGAGGGCTCTCAATCTCAAATCTCCTCAAGCAGCATCCTGACTTAAGGAAAGGGGGATCAGCCCATCAACTGATTCCAGAAGTTACGATGGAATCTTCCCTCCTTCTTCCCTCCTTAGTTCACTTTTCTTTTTTGCACATTTAGGTGGAGCTCAAGTGTCTGTAGTCACACTTACTATTGGCATTGGTTGGTGGAAAGGTCTCTCGCT
>NW_010589849.1:0-11146 GCF_000705375.1 Tinamus guttatus
AGATTTCCACAAAAACAACAAATAATGACAACTGAATATCAGCATACATCATTTTAAGCAAGATACCATATTTATAAGGGCTTTTAAGTGCCATGACTATGTGATTTAAAACAAATTACCAGAAAATGCATGTTAAAATAGCACAAAAACATTCCTGTCTTCATAATTTGGCAGTTAAATGTTTCAGCCAATATTAGTCTTCATTTCGTAACAGCGAGCTTTCTCTTTAGTAGCTGGTACAATCAGCCCCTGCAACTATCCTTACACAAACCTGATTTTAATCCTGCCCAAGTCCTTGAATACGCTACAAGTCTTCATGTGATGGCTTGGTGCATCAAATTATGTCTTTTACAGCCCCTCTGCCCAGAGGAATCTCTGGCAACCCCTCTTTCCTCTAAGGGCCACAACAGGAAAGGAGTTCGTTCATTTTCCTGTCCTTTCCTCATGCCCTGAGCCACGCTGCCTTCCAGGAAGAACCTGCAACATCTTCTCTGGAGTCACCCTGGTCCTAAGCAACACTCCAGTCTACCCAACCTAGCACCTACAGGGGCTCCTTTCTCTGTCCTTCTCCTGCTTGCAGCTCAGCAGACTTCAGCCTTTCACCGCTTGACATGTAGGATCAACTGCAGTGCTCAGAGGTGGAGCAGGGATGAGCTCTGAAGAAACTGGACAGCTGCAGGTAATAGGGTGCTCCCATGCTTTCATCTAAATAAATCCATGGCAATTGCATTCTAAAACTGCTGAGAGAGTCACTAAAGCTGCAAAACCATTAGGAAATGTTCAAACTCATCTCACTTAATACTGACTACGGGTTTTCTACAGCCCACAGGAGCCAGTTCTTAATTACAGCATTCTGGGTTGTGGGTGCAGAGGTGGGGCTGAAGTATCACATAAAGAGTTGGTAAGTCTTAAGTAGGGAGTTATTTAAAAAAGAAGAAAGGATTCAGAAGAGCTGACCTGGTAAATACTGAGCTGTCTATGGAGGCCAGGCAAGTGAGGACATGCAGGGTCCCAGCAGGCAAGGCCACCCTGGGCACACGGCATCCCCATAAGTGACCTCCGAGTTGCACCATGTTTGTGACTGAATGTCGACGCAGGGCACAGATTTCTCGGCTGCCACCTCCAAGTCTACCACAACCAAACTCTTTGCAAACGTGGCTTTGCTGCTGGTGGACTCATCCTTCCGAAGCCGGCTTGGCGGCACACGGATTCTGGCAGCGGATCCAGGCTAACAGTGTAGCTTCTCTCCTGGCATTGCTCCAGGAACCTGGCTCCCAGTTAGGAACCCTACAGCAGACTTAAGCATCCTTCCTCCTTTCTGGAATAAGTGAACTGATCACCTGCAAGGAGCAGCCTGCATGTGTACGGCAGAGCACTTTGCCCTGGGATCTGCTCCCGATGCCAGAGCACGGGCTCCTCCAAGCCTGGCCTTCACCACTCGGAACAGTCCTGGTACTGCTAATTTCCCCGGAACGCTATCGGAGCGGTGGCTCAAACCATCAGCCCCAGGCTCAGAACCTCCCCAAAGCCCAAGGACCTTCCCCCCTCGGGTGCTGAGTGTCAACTCCCGGCGGGAAGCGCAAGGATGTGGCAGGAATTGCAGCCTGGGAGCACTCGGACTTAAAGGCTTCCACTGAGCACCTGCTATTCCAACAGCCCTCCCACGGACTCCCAAAACCAAAGTTTTGTAGCACTACAACACGTATATGTTCATTAAAGAAAGTCTATACTAAAGAATGCTTATATGTGAAAGTGTATATGTTTATTAGAGAATAACATTTACTATTTTAAGTTGTGAACCTATTCCCTGAAACTTTTTTAGTTAATTCTCACTTTAGTAATTATATTCCTCTTTCCTATTCTTCTTCCTTTTAAATATATTTTTCTATCCCCTTGCAAAACTGTGAGTTGTCCTCTCTTCCCTCTCTTTTTCTCTTAAACATGTCAAGCGGGAAAAACAAAATATTGATTCATTCAAACAGCAATTTAGTAAGGCTATTTTTAGAATTGTTCTTTTAGGAGAAGTATATAAAGAATTAGGTAATGGCATACAAATTCTGCAATATTACAGTATGCAATTTCTGTAAAATGCAAATGTCTTGTTCATTTAGGCAGCAGATTTGGCAGACCAAAATTATGGGAACTTGTGCCAGATGACACCAAATTGAAAACATGTAACATGTAACTTCCCATTGCCAACAGATCAAAGTTTTAGTATTTTAAATCAGTAGTGCTGAACTTATTTTCAATTATAACACAGTCAGCAGAAGCACTCTGCACAGAAATTTGACTTCCATAATAACCTCCAGCTCTGCTTTTTCCAGAGCATCCCACCTCTCACATACAATTTGTTCTTTTTAAAAAAATTCTGCCTCAGTTTACTCACCTTTAACTTCTTAACACACTTCTGCAGACATTTGATACACTTCAGAGTCTGGCATTAAGTGTATGGTATATACAAAAGACCCAACCGGTTGGGTAGAAACAATCATGTATGAATTCTCCTATAATATGCATTATTACTGATCAATTCAATGCCTTTCCAGAAGAAAAATAAGATATAAGGCAGGTAGGACATAGCAGCAAGCTGGGGGCCAGTGACACAAACTGGGTAGATAATAGGAAAAGATACTGGCCTACCATCAGCCTTCCCAAATCTTCAGCATTTCTTCATCTGATGGCTAGGGCAGCAAAGGACTATGAGGAGGTGACAAAACTTGTGCTTGGTGTTGCAAAGTAACCAGAGCAGTGAAGAACCCAGAAAAGAGAGTGGGAGCAAAAAAACTGGGGGGATACTTACTCTCACTTGACATGGGAAGGTTTGGAGCAAGGCTTGAAGATTCAGGTTTCTGATCGCTGACCTCGGTGTTGCTCACGTGACTGAGGGGATAACGAGAGGCTGATCGTTAGTATTACAACATCTCTGGGCATCTTCACCCCCAGTTTTGGCCCTCCTAACAGAGGCAGAACCGACTGTTAACAGAAATCAGCTGCATCCTGGTCCCCTGTACCAGCCCAGACACCCTTCAGGCTCTTCCACAGGAGCTGAATTTGCTAATTTAGCACAGAAACCCTTCAATTATTTTTGCTGCATTGAGGAGGGATCCAGCAAGCAACACCCATGGTGGTAAGGGTGGGCTATGAGCAGGCACTCCCCCTCTCAGCAGCAGTGAGTTATTACATTGGTGCTTTCACCTCGTAAAACTGTGGTCTGGGCATCTGGGTTTTATTCTAATGGTCTCAATAACTATAATGGTTCTATGACAACCTGCTCAAAGATGTCCAAATATTGGCCTTCAAATCCAGCAGGCAGACAGCCCCCCGACTTGCTTTCAGTGCTAGCAGGTGACCAAACTTCCCTAACCAATTCTGAGTTTTGCAAAAAGAAATACCACATTGCTATGAAGACAAGGTATCTGTCTACCACTACTCTTGGTTAATTAAAAAAAAAAATCCTGTGCTCACATAGCACAATTTGTGGTTGCTAAATTGCATGCTGTTTGCAAACAGCTCAAGCGCTGTACAGCTGCTTGTCGTGATTTCTTCCTGGGGAAAACCTCACAGATAAAATAATGCTCATGATCGCACTAGATCAGCCCATTTCTCTGCTCTTTCTCGCTGCTGCACCCACCGGGGCTCTGGGGACCCGCTCGCATCCTCTGCTTTGCGGTCACTGACTGCAAGAGGAAAGCTCGCTCGCACCGTGGCTGCACGAAACCACCGAGAATCTTCTGTGGACTAGCCTTAAAAGCAGAGCTCATGCCCTTCACAGTGGTTTTAATACCTTTTTAGGCTGCTGGATACTTAATGTTCCCAAGAGAGAACATCCTCCCTGGCTATAGCTGTTCCTTTTCTCTCTGCCACAATTCGACTAAAACAAATACAGCCAGAGTGACCTTGGCTGAAAATCATATTGCTATGGAGAAACAGATGTAATAAATCACTTTGAAATATTTCAAAGGTCAAACTTAAAATCATACATAATGTTTCATCAAAATACAGCAGCAATACCTGAACAGAATGACAGCTGAATTAGGATTTTAATGCACAGAAGGGGAAGCTCCACCATCCACTTGTACATGGTCACACCTGCCTGGGGCGCCCCTGGATCCTTTAGGGTCAATAAATCTCCAGCCAGGATCATTTCACCTGTACAGCTGATCTCATCTCACACAGCCTAGAAGGGAGGCTGGGAGTAACTAGCCCACATTTCCAGCTTATAGACATCTAATGAATGTCAAAGAAAAAAATTTCCACAAGAAATCTTTCTTCAGGAGTATATGTCCTTCTACCTTATTAAAAAAATAAACTCTGAAGGAGAATAAACCCTAATATAGACATTCTCTCTATATACATAATATAATGTACATAATAAGCAAATAATTAGTGATTAATGCCTAAACATAACACACATTAGAAAGCCTCAAATGGAAGAAATTGTACAATTTACCATTTTTAAGCAAAAGATGCTATCAAGTTTAGAACTTTTAGTATCTCAAAAGTTATTCATGGACTTTTGTTGAGAATCACAGCTCAGATACTTGTGTTATTGGAATCCTCCAAGTCTCACTGGAATAAATGCATGTTACACATGTTGTACATGAGCTGCCTCATCTGATGCTGTGAAAAACATGATGAGCAATGATGTAATTAGAATTCTTTGTAGCCCCTTTTATAAAAGCTTACTATCAAAAGGACTGATTAAGCTTTTGTATTCAGAATTCAATCTCCAAACTATACCAAGCAAAAAGTTTCCTCTATTTCTGTGAAAAAATACAGTATACAAGACTCTAAAACTGGAGGCTTACCATCAAAACAGGACATATATAACTGCTGCACACTAAAATCCCATTCAGAATTACACACCTTAAGCTTTGTTCTCTGGATTCTTGCATCTTGGCTTTTTTCACCTGCAAATAAAGTACAGTCAGAGACAAAACTGAACACAACTGTCCTTGATATAATCTATGCACACAAATGCCAGGCTCCCATTAGCAGATCATCACTGGTTACTATAGAGTTTGCATTAACGTTTAAATACAGCAGGCTCCGCATTGGAGTTAACCAGTGTAGCTGCTGGTTCTTCAGATTAAAACAAGCCTTTTTTAATTAGAATGCTGCTAGAGCTGAACGTGTTAGCAAAACGGCCATGGTTTTTAAATAAATAACAGATGCTGGGATATACAGCTCCAGAAGTTTGATAAGGGCTGTTCTATGGAAATTGAATTAGAGCCATGAATTTTAAGAAAATCCTATTCTGCGTGGAACAAGTACAATTGCTATGAACTGGGGTCTGCAATCCTTCTCTATTTAACTATTCTAAAGATAGGAAATTAAAGATTTTTTCTGTTCACATCAGTAATAAATTATGGAACAAGTACAACTGCTACGAACTTGGGTCTGCAATCCTTCTCTCTCTTAACTATTCTAAAGAGAGGAAATTAAAGATTTTTTTCTGTTCACATCAGTAATAAATTAGCAGTTCTGATTTTAATTTCTGAATAGCACCAATACAGTATTTATTGTATCCTTGTGGTTGGCCAGCTGGCTCTCTTCTTGCAGAGAGTATTCCTACAGAAAAACATTGCCCTGAACACAAATCCAGTTTCTTGCTTCCAGGCTACAAATAGGACTTAGAAATCCCGGGCTGGAAGAAAGGATTAGTTATTGCGCCCTGTAACCTTTTGAGCAAGATATTCCTGTAAAATACTCTTTTTTCCACCCTTCCACCCCTCCTCACACCCGCTGCATCCCCCATGTAGTTCATACCATCTCTTTAAATTGCACAGAAGTGACTCACACGCCAGAAAAAAGCAGCATCAGACAGCTCAAATCTAAGCTATTTTGGAGCAACGGAGCCAACATTACTTTAGAATTGGCAGATTGAATTTTAGTTTCCACAAACAGCACGGGAACCAGTGCAAGGCTGCTATTGCAAGTCAATTTTTTTAACAGGAAAAATCGGAAGGGAAATCAGCTCAACTAAAAATAGCAAAGATGCATAAGGTAAGGTCAATTTTATTAAAATTTTCAGCGGGTTCAGAATGGAAAACAGGAAGAAAAGAACAGTTGTCCCCAAAACACTTCTTGATAATCAGGATTTCAAATGGAGCCTTGGCTCTGTTTTGGAACCAGGAGTTGAACTTCTGGCCCGATGAGCAGCCCTGCGGTGCCATCTCGTGCTTCTCTCTTGGGAAGACTTCCCTGCTCTGCCAGGACCATGGCCACCCTCCACCACCCCTTTTTTACATGAGTTTTACTTTAACTCAAGAGCAAATGTCATAAAAATGTGAGAAAATATCAAAAAAAAAAAGAGTTTCATTAACCCTTTAAAGCAGCCAAGAACATGGCTCTGGGGTTGCTAAGTGTAACCCATAGAACGGGTCAAGCAAACCAATTTCTGATGGCCCTGCCTCAATCTTGTATTGGGCTCCCTGGCTATGCAGCTTTGCATTAAAAAATAAAAAAAAAAAGAAAAAATTCATTAGGTCTCTATGGTAAGTGATAACACTTATGAAATCTTGATATTTTGGTGGAATGCAAAAATTCTATCCTGCCCATCACTAATTTTGTTAAAAATTTAAAGTTGGTGAGGGAATATTATTTTTTTAAATGATCAATACCCTGAGATGTTACGGGCTCAGGAAGGAGCATTATACTCCCAAGTGAGCACTGTACCCAAAACCTGACTGGGGTCCCCTTCTCCATCCTCTCCTGCATAAGCCTTAGGAAACCACCAGTCAGCTCCTCTCAACACACACTTCACTGACAACCTCCTCGAGAGGATTCAGATGCCATCAAGGATCTAAGGTGACAGGACCACAGTTTGAAGACACTTTTTTTTGTGCAGGAAAAGTGAATTTACTGCTTAAAAAAAACCCAAAAAACCACAACTTACCACAAAAGGAACTGAAAGATGTGGTGATGCAAATTTTAGCCTTACGATCTGACATTATTTCACTAAGCAAGGCTTTTGCTTCACTAGAGTGAACGGTACTTTTAGGAACAATTTCAATCTTTTTATTTCATTATGAGTTGCTTTTTTATTATTAAATCTAAATAAAGCGGCACCTTCTATCTGACCCCTGCTCCCAATCACTAATTTCTATAACTGAAAATGCCCCTGCCTGAGTCATTCCACAGGCTGTAAAACTCCTGTCTGCTCCAGGCCAAGCCTACCAAATGTCAATGCAGTTTTAATAAAAGAGTGAGAAGCAAAGTGAGCAAAAACAGGGTGAGAAAAAACACACACAACTAGCCAAACACACACAGTAAAACTTCTAGGAACACATAATCTGAGATTGTGGCAACATGGTTGTGAAGGGAGGATTGTGTATCCAATTAGGAATGGAGAATTTTATTGCCATCCTTTGCCCATTTAAAGATAAAAATTAAATGTCATCGCAGACCCCCAGCCCTCATGCTCTGCTCCTCTGGTAGCAGTGCCTCTTCCTGGAGCTCTTCCACCACGGCTGCCTCTGCCTCGGAGCTGCTGTTTGCCATAAGCAGCCATCCCGGACAGCAACACGGTGGATGTCTGCAAGGAGCTGCCAGCATTGCCCAAGAACAATACTTAATAAATAAAACAAGTTTCGACAATTGATAATGAAATTTACTTCAAGGTATTTGAGTTGAAGCTTTTTAATGCAAGTTTATTGTCCCTGGTTAAAACAGAAAGGCTTTTGTCATTGTCTGGCATTCAGGATTAAGTTAGTATTACAAGTCAATTATGTTCACAACGTATTTGACAAATGAGAGAATACTATTAAGGATTCCTTTTAAAACTAATCCTCAACAAGACTATCTTTTTCTTTTTTGGCTACAACAAAAGTATTGGCTCACTTTCCCCATTTTTTTTCTTTGCTTTATCCCTTCCTGCATCTGTTTCTATTTTCTAAGACCATTTCTACATGTAAACTTTCCTATTCTAATTCACACCTGAAAAGAAGAAACGGTCAAAAACAGGGACAAAAATGATATGCCTCTAAAGACTGTAAATACTGTGCTGGGTAAATGAGAAACTTAACATTCATTTAGAAAAGATATGTTGTGCAAATTTGGACCACATCAACATAAGAAAATGACCTGTTTTTTTCCCTCCTTTTTAAGTAAAATATCTTTAAGACAGAGCCTGAAAACTTCCATAACAAGTTCCCTTCTGGATTCAGTTATCAGCAGTTTGCAATATATGTTATTTTCTCTAAGTAATACACTAATCCTGTTGCCATGATCAAAACAAGCAAAAATCACTTCATGAAGAAAATCAAGTTTGTATGATGCAGAACTACTAGGCAGAAATGATTTTGCAAAGCTAATTTACATTCTCTGTTCTCATTTGCAAAGTTAACTTGTTCCAAGAAAGGTCTAATTCCCAAAAAAGCATAAGAAAAAGATAATTCTTGGCATTTCCTCCTGCAAGAATGTCCAAGAATATTAAAAATACCACATCATTTAACAGTTGTAATCAATGGTGTCTCATAATCTGTCGCAGAATCACTTGATATCTGATTCTGAAGAGCAAGTAGCAAGAAAACTTTTGGTAGAATATTACAGAATAAGGTGCTTATAGAGGATGCTTTCACTCACCAAAAATGAGTTGTGCCCTATCTCGTATCTTGAAGAATAAAGGTTTATACAGATAGCTTGCATTATATAAGGAAGTAAGATTGCCTTTCAATCCCACAAATATCTGCAGTTCAAATTCTACATTTTTGCTGGTTACTCTCACAGTGAGTCTACATGCACAAGACATAACTTGCATACTGTGTAAAGTAATGTTTTCTTTCAGTAATTTGAGATTTATCTTTGCATTTCATTCAGCTGTGTTAATGACTCATAAAAATGCATAAATGAAGTTATGCTGTATTGCCTAATTAGTTAACTGCAGAACACAATACTGTCACAATTAGAGCAGCCTCCAAAGTTTTCCAGTGTGGACACTTCCAGATATCTTTTAGCATGCTACTGTTTTCATGTGCATTTAAAAATATCTAAAACTTCATCTTTAGACTAATATAAGCACGTGTTATGTTTGCCTCAGATTTAATTTGGAATATAATATTAACAACTTTATGTTTGAGCTGCCTTGCTTAAATACTTCATCAAAGTAAATGTTTTAACTTCATACCACAATGTATTAATATTCTTCCCCAAACTTATGTGACATTGATTTTTATATTTATAATTATTAGTTTATTCATCACACTGTATTTCAAAAATTTGAGATCTCTGGACAGCAATTTTAAATTTAAAACATACCTCTCTACTGGAATACACTTTTAAATTAAGGAATTTAAAAACTGTTCTCCAGCAGTGGAGAAGATGGTATTCTTGAGATCACAGCAGCTTCTCAAGATCCTGAGCACAAAAAGCAGCAAAGATTTTGTGTTATAGTAACCAATTTCCTTATTCTGTCTGTCAAAGACAGAATGACTTTTGTTGGATGACACTTGAACTGTTTTTTTTTTTTTGAGAAAAATAAATCATGATTAGGCATGATTTTAAATGGAAACATAGAATTTAAATATATCAACCCATCCCTTTTATAACTATTATTCATACTATTACAGTAAATCAAATGTACAATACATTTTCCTAAAACATTTTATTATATTTATCTATTTATTTATCAAGAGGTGAAAAATAAATCAATCTTATTTTCCAATACTAATGAAAATAAGTGGAATTTGTGAGGTCTCCAATTTGTTCTATATGTTAGGTTTGAGTATTTTTACATGTACTTACTGGCTGTTCGGGTAAGTCTTGTGGCTCTTCCATGGGTATTACTATTTTAAGGCTTAAATGATTCGAATGCGTGTGTTCCTCGGCAGTCTTCAAAGCCTGTCAAGAAAAGGTGTTCATAGCTTATGTACTTTTGGGGGGGCTTATCATTTAGGCTATCGGGGAACATTAATTGTTATGTATTCCACCCACAAGCTTTCTAAACTCGTGTTGTCCTCTCCCAAGTAAGAGACAAAATTCATACATGGAAAGAGTTCATAAACAAGGGATTTAGCTTTAAGCTTCAAGACATAAGCAGACCTTTTTACGCACATGGTACATTACTACATCATTTACATGTGTCACACAACTACCAAAGCTAATGTATCCATCAAACACGTGCACGAAGATTTTAAAGGCACTTTAAACGATCAAGTCAGGTCTACTAGGTCAGTAAACAGAGTGATTCAGTCTAACCTGTTTTAATTTAGATCATTTATATAACAAAAAAGAAATCAGGACAAGAGTCTACACCTAAATGTATTTACAAGCAGTACTGTTTATTGCCCAGTCTACAAAGCTCGCTTGTTCTTTCGATTACACCTTTCAGAAAGTAAAAATTGATGAACATTTCCTTCTAAAATAATAATTAAAAAAACCCAAATAACCCAAGAACCAATCAGCATAGAGATCTTATACACTGTATTAAACTGCTGCTAGACCCCAGCAAAATCATGAGAAGGAAATTTTGCAGAAGATTACTTTCATAACCTTCTGAATTTCTAGGGTCTGATGAACGTCGGCATCGCTTCAAGCACCACTTTCTCCAAGCTCAGGATCCGTGCATTCCTACAAGAAGGAAGTCAAGCAAGGGGGGCAGAAGACCTGCGTGGATGGTAAAGAGCTCTTGGGAAAACTTACAGAACAAAACAGAGCATTCGCAAGCTGGAAGAAGGGTCAGATCACGTGGAAAGAATATAGGAACATCGTCAGAGAATGCAAGGATGCAACGAGGAAGGCCAAGGCCCATGTGGAATTAGAGTTAGCAAGGAATGTCAGGGATGACAGGAAAGGCTTCTATAAATATATCAGCAGCAAGAGGAAGACCAGGGAAAATGTGGGCCCGCTGCTGAATGGGGAGGGTGCCGTGGTGATGGAAGGTGCAAAGAAGGCAGAGATACTAAATGTCACCTTTGCTTCTGTCTTCACTGCTAAGGCCAGTCCCCACGAACTACTGAGCCCGGGGACAAGAGAGAGAACTGGGAGAGAGGAGGACTTTCCCCTGGTCAAGGAGCATTGGGTTAGGGATTATTTAGGCAAAGTGGACACCCATAAATCTATGGGCCCAGATAGGATACACCTAAGAGTGCTGAGGGAACTGGCGGGGGTCATTGCTCAGCCGCTCTCCATCATCTTCGAGAGGTCA
>NW_010589849.1:14515-26133 GCF_000705375.1 Tinamus guttatus
CCAGAAGCTGCAAACGCAGCGCCCCGTCGCTGCCGGGCTGGAGCTACCGCACTACGTTATCTCCATCGGCAAACAGCTTTGTCCCCAGAGTTGATCTGTTAAAAAAATAATAATAAAAAATAAAAGAAAAACAACAGCGAGCTTTTGGGCTGCCTCCCAGTTCTCCAAATGAGATTTACATATTTTTAAACTTTAGTACAAATCAAGGCAGCTGAAGCTTAATCTTACCGCTTCATCTTACCGCTTCTACCACAGAACGCTCTAAGCCCACAAGCAACCACATCGCAAACGGGATACACATCCCTATAAAATGGGATCCGAGAGATCCTCGCTTCCACTCGCAGTCCTAATCACTACCCCGTTTCCAGATGCGAATGAGGCGGCCTGTGTGGGAGAACCGTGTCCGCCTCCGCTCCTGCCCGAACTCACAAAACTGCGGCATCCTAAAGGCCAGGAACATTAAAAGAGCAGCAGGGAGTGGTTAAGAGTCTTCGGGATGGCTGGAGGAAGGGGGCTGGTTTGGTCACTTTTTCCACTCGTATATTTTTTGGGGGTGAGTCTGAAGAGTAGGTCCTGATGGCCAGAAGAACTTCAATGGGTCACTGGGATAATTAGTGGGAAAAACAAATGGACAAAAAAACAAAAAACCTGTAAAACACATAACTAAATGTGAAACAAGCCATCAAAAGAGTTGCTGCAAAAATGCTTCAGAAAAATTGAAGATTACAGCTTGAAAAATAGAAAAATACCACAGTTTTTCCCTTTATATCTTTCATTATTTTCCTGTGGAATTGTCTTCAGCAAGTGACTTAATAGAATCATCATTTTTCTTCCTCTACTAAATAATTTACCTTGTAATATCAAAAAAATCTGAATATAGCATCACTGATATTTTAATGTAATCCAGATTTGTTCTTAATAGCCATCCTAGTATAATTTCAACCTGCTCAAAAACAATGTAAAATAACAGAAAGGTATTTACACATCTTTATTTTTTCTTGCTCAATTTTTTGAAAAACATTATGCTAAATTTCAAAATGAAAGGCACCCTAGCAGATGTATCGTTCTCTGCTTTCCCTTCTGCACAACAACTATGACAGTATTTCCCATATTAAAAATCTGGCAAATTATGTACAGTTCCTAGAGCTACTCCATTTTGAAAACACCAAAATGTGTTTTCTAGCTCAACTAGGCTCTTTAAAACTACACATTAGGGATATAATTCCTGAAAGTTACCTGCTATTAGCATCTGGAGAGACTGCTATTTACTTTTATTCTGTTTAAGCCTGTCTGCCTTGGCTTTTGATATAAAATTTCAGCTGATGCAAATAATTGAAATCAAGGATACTGGGATAAAAACAACAACCAGTAATTATCCTGATTAGAGAAGAAGAAGGAAAAAAACCCACTGTTTGCATATAGTTCTTATATTATTTTAAAATAGCCAGTGCTCCCCTTAAAACAACCTTGAGTTCGCTTAGTGTAATTAAAGCCATTAAACAAAAAGGGTTTTGCTAGAATATGCATAAAAATACGATCCATACAGTTTTTCAATTCCTTATATCCTCAAGGGCTACCAAAACCAGCAACAAGAAGGAAGCAAAAGAGCCTAAAGCGCCTTTATTTTCCAGCAGAGCCCTTGATGGCAATTTGTCCCATCCTGCTGCATTTTGCACACACGAATTGCACAGCTGGAGCCTCTAAGTGATCTAACCACCACAGCAGGACTTTTCCTTTAAATATACTGGTATCCAGAGCCACTCATGGTATTTCTTCCAGAAGAGAGCAGAACTACGTGGCATGGTGCGACTTGACACTCTTATTAAGTTGAATTCAAAGCACTTGAAGAAATAAATTCAAAAGCAAAGAGGGATAAGAGATGGATGCTGACACGACTGCACAGCTCCAGGTGCTTTTTATGCTGGAGGTTTGTGATTTAAGTTTTAGTGAATTGGTATTTTAAGCTATTAGTAAGGATTCAGAGCCATGCTCCTTGCACAGCAATATGCCACCACAACAGTCACAGTGTGCAGTACCCTGAAAAGGACAAAATAAGCTGCAGTTCTTTAAAATTAGGTCCAATCATGCTTCTTGAGCTCCTGTTGCAAATGCTGAGAATAAGGGGGGAAAAAATTACTGGGGATTAAGGGAGAATTGTTGACAGGCTAACAATTTGCAGCCACCAGCGTGTCTGAGCTCACTTAATAAACGCAAAGGACATCACTGCATGTTCAATCTTTGGCTTTATTTTTTTTCCTTTATAGATACTTTTCTTTTGTATATATTAGCTACTGAAAATACATATTGGTGTTATAACACAAAACCTTCACAAATTATTGAGGTAAAAAAAACTATTCCACCCCTCAGTGAGTTAGAAGTATGTTATTAAATGGTTAAATTTATACATACGAGTCAGCTTCAGGGCCACTTGTATCAAACACATACCGAGAGAGGACTTCCCTATGTCTGTCCCGGCACTTATTCACCTGTCACACTTCTGCGCGACCCAGAAGCAGAATCATGTAAACACATGCAATAAAAAACAAACTTCAGGATTTCCTTTTTTTTTTTTTTTTAATTTACAATTGGTCACTTTCCTGAATCTTCAGGCAAAACGCGTTATAAGAATAAGCTACATCCCCTACATGCAGCGATCCGTGATTCTCCCTGTGGATCTGGGAGCAGGCATATGGATATCACCTTTTTGTGCCAGGGAAAATGTTACAATATCATTTTTCCCATATGCCAGCATCTCCGTATCCAGCTCTGCTCCTATTTTATCAGTTGAGCCACGAAGCTGTTTCAAATTGGTATTCAAAATTGCCAAGCTGACCTGCTATTTGCACCAAGGAAGCCAATCCAGACCTCTCTGTGCCACTCCAGGGTTTCTTATGAGGATTTGACAAGAACCCTCACTTCAGCTGAAGTTTTGCAGAGTCTCCCAAGCTGTTTTTAAACAGCTCCATTAAAGATTACAGGAAACGCCCGGTTCGTTTGGGCTCTATAATAAAATGATCCCTTTGTGCAGACAAATGATCCCTTTGTGCAGGTTGCTTTGTGCAGCAACCGGGCGATGCTGAGTGCTGAGCTTCACTTTTTCCTTCCTTGAGGCAAAAGCAAAGAGCAGGAGCCCTTCACAAACACGGACCATTGTAACAACACAAATAAAATAAAATGTAAAATGTTCATCTGCTAAATCTGAATAAAAGCTTAAAAAAAAAAGGAAAAAAAAGGAAAAGGGAGCATTTCCCAATTAGCTCATGCAACTGCAGTAGTGTGCAAAGAAAGCCAGAGCGGATGAGCAGGGGTCTGTTCTTTCCTTCTGTGCTAAGGAAGGAAATACTTGATACCAAAGATTTGCTTTCGCAAGGAAACTGCAATCTGCCTCTCCTGATGGTCGCCAATTAATTTATGGATAACAAATCGAGGCCACACGTTCAGCATCCGACCAGCTTTGTGTGAGTGGCTCACTTCTTTTTTAAATACACCAATACTATGTGCAATATTTCAGTATCTGAAATACAAATGAAAATCCAAACAAAGCAAGTGGGCAAAAGGAAACCGGTTTTAACAAGGTTTTAACTTCAAAATCCCACATCCCAAATCACAGTGTTTCTAACACTACTGGTAATCAGCTCCTTGGACAAAAGCCTTGATTTCCACGGCAATCATAACCTCGGTTTAGTGAAAAACAACTCCCACTGAGCCCAGAAACAACCCAACCATTTCTTCTAGAGCAAGATCTACCAGGTACATCACTCATGTAGCACAGGACTTGGAAGGACTATTAACCTTTTACTTTCAAAACAAAGCACAGCAAATTATATAAGCATTAAAAAAAAGGTAGAAAAATCAACAGATTTTTCTCTTAAAAATAAATAAATAAATCAGGAGGGTCAGAAAATACCTGACACCTTGTGGCTTGCATACGCTTGCTGGAATACAGATAAACAGACTGCAAACTAAAAATTAGGTTCGTCTTAAGAATTTTTTAAAACAATTTTTCAAACAAGAGACCATATTACCTTTTATTTTTAGGTGTGACTTCCTGCCTGTTAAAACAGACGAGCAAATTTCCTGATCATTTACCTACAAAAGGCCAAAAATTTTAATCCAGCTCTATCAGCAAGAGAACGAACCTGCAACACACTAATTGCGAAAAAGGGAAATATTTACACCATACACTTCCAAATTTTATTTTCAACATGAGATGTGGAAACACACACTCAGGAATCACGCAGCTACCACTGAAAGTTACTGGGAATTTAATGTCTGTAGCTCTGTCAGAGGGGAAATCATCGCAGTACTCAGACTACAATTGTATCAGAAAGGTTGTAACTCTGGCAAATGTAGTTATTTCTCTTGTCATTTTGCATTAGAGGCAGCCAGGGTCTTTATCACCGCGCAATCAGTTCGGAGAACATCCGTAGCTATTTGTGTCTTAGCAACAAGAGTTGCTAGAGTAACCTGCTCAAGAAGAAATGGATAAAAGTACTGGATATTTGAGATTTTTTACCGAGAAAAAAAAATAAAATAAAATAAAATAACATCAAGAAGTTTAAACTCATCAGTTTTACACCTATCTCCAACTAGGTTATGTTTCCTTTCCAAATTAGGGAGCCCCAGACTAAGGCCCAGCCCCTCCAGCTTCTCTTCACAGGCACTTGCACCAATCCAGATCACTGCAGTTGCCTTTCTCTGTTCCCTCTTGAGATGCAGAGACCAAAAAACTCTCCTTAATGTAAGAGATTTGAGTGCAACCTGGTTTACAGAGCAGCAAAACGATGTCTGTTGACTTCAACACCCTTCCTAATGACAGTCAGCATTTCGCTGGCTTTTTTTCTTTTTTTTAAGGATGCTACCCCTATACACTGAGCTAGTCATTTCAGTGGGGTCCATGACCCCAGGATCTTCTCAAGCTGTAACTGCCCCTTCAGCATTGTGTAGATATGGTTTAGATTGCTTTTCACTAGAAGAAACACCTTAAATTCACCTACAGAGCCTGAGAGATCCTTTTAGAATTCCTGGTCATGGGGTGGCTTTTTATGATGCAAAAGAACTTGGCAATATCTGTAAACTTGGAGATGGGGCTGCTCACTCATTTCATGAGATCACTGGTGGATACAGACTCTCGAGTGCCTCAGGACTGGTTTTATTCACCAGTCTTGGGGGCATTACTCTATTCCAGCCTTAGAAGTGACTACTAAGCGCTATCCTTTGCTCTTTGGGCTTGTAAACCAAGTTAGAGGGCTTTAAACAAAGCCGAACCAAGACCAAAGGGTAGAGCACGTACAGGACACGACAACAGGAGAGGCTCTCAGACTTTCCTCAAGAAAGTGGGACAATGGGGAGCCCAGCTGATGTGTCTGTAAACCAACATACACATAGGAAAAAGAAGGAAACACATGGGAAAAAAAAAAACAGAAGTCCACACAGCTGCAGATCTGCAACCTCAATGGAAATACAGAGCACTGGGCCAGCTCACGGGAATAAGCTCTGTGCTGGAAGGACACAAGCTCATGGGGAAGGACAGGAAGAGAGAATGGTATGAGGGGACCAAGGGGAGTCAGGCTCCATGTAAAGGAGCTGCTTAAACTATGGAGCTCTGCGATGGGATGATCAAGAGAGTTGTCAAGACTTTACAAGGCCAGGCTCAGAGAGAGAGTTGACATTGCTAGAGATGTCCCTTATCAAGAAGTGACTGAAGCCATTTCATTGCTGGAGTAAGTCTAATGACTACAGGTCTTGAATTTAAGGAGGAACTTTAACCACCCCAGTAATTCTGGGAGGGCAACATGATGGGGCCTATAAAATTCAGGATACTTCTTAGCACAATGAAGACAGTTTTTTGATACAGGTATCAGGTGAGTTGACTTGGGCAGGGGCTCTGCTGGATCTACTGCTCACTAACAGGGACAAACTGGTGAGGATCAGTGGCAGCCTCGCCTGCAGTGACCATGACATGGTAAGAGCTCAGGATTGCAGGTGAAAGGAGGAAGAGGAGCAACCAAAGGAACTCAAGGAACAGCTGGACTGTCATTTGTTTGGGAGACCGATAAGCAAAACCCCCCAGGACGCTTTACTGGCAGGGTCTGCTCTCAGGCCTGCCAAGCAGCAGAGCTTGGAGGAAGAAAGTAGGACCCACCAGGGCTCTGGTTTCTCCTCTTTTGGGCACTTCACTGTTTGGGCTTGATTGCCAAGGCTGGTTGCCTCAGGGACAGCTGTTCTAGAAAGCTCTGCTTGGTGACTTGTGAAGGCCACCTCTCCCTCCCTTGGGACCCCAGCTGCACTGCAGGGCTGCTGACCCTGAGCAATGGACTGACTTCCTCGTAGGTCTCAGAACGGATTCGTTATTCTGGACTTGCCTGGAAATCTGGGCCTGGCCGTGGTTACAGTCTCCAGACGTGACCTGGCTGTGGGATAGCAGAGCCCTGGCGGTGTCACTGCAAGGCTGCTCTATCTCATCTTTGAAAGGTCATGGCAATCAAGGCAGGTCTCTGGTGACTGGAAACAAAGGCAAACATCATCTTCAAAACGGCAGGAAGGGAAAAACAGGCCAAACTTGCCTCAATTCCTGGAAAGAGCATGGAGCAAATCCACATGGAAACCATCTCTGGGCTTATGAAGGACAAAGAAAAAGTGCTTGGGAACAGCCAGCATGGATTCACCAAGCTCAGATGGAAATGGTTAGCTCTACAGATGAGACTTGCAAGTGTCCCATACCTTTATTTTAATAAGGCTTTTGATGAAAAATCCCACAGCATCCTTGCAGACAAACTTAGCAGGTATGAACCAGATCAGCAGACACCAAACTAGAGGGAAAAAACCTGCTGGACTGGTTACAAGTTTGTAAACTCACTAGTAACTGGTTACAAATATCAACCTACAGGAGCTGATCCTGGAGGCAATATTAAGATCTTCATCAAGGGCTCGAGCAGTGTTTAAAAATACACGTTCATCGAGTTTGTAGATAACACCAGACTGGAGGTATGGTCAGTATTGCTACTCAGATGCACTGTGATAAGATAGAAAAAAAAAATGCTGGAAGAAACCTCAACGAAGTTCAGCGTGGACTAGTGCTGAATGCTACCCTGGGGTGGACAAAATCATGCCACAGGAAAGGCTGGAAACCAACTGACTAGATCACAGCTCTGCAGGAAAGAACTTGGAAATCCTGCTGGATAGAAAGTTGAACATGAGCTAGCTGGGAGTCTCTGCAGCAATGAAGAATAGTCTCATACTGGGCTACATTACCATGGGCACAGCCAGCAGACTAATTATTTCCCTCTGTCTAGCTCCTCTAAGAGCACATCTGGAATACAGCATCCAGCTGTGGGTTCCCCAATGCAGGGGAGAATCACAAACAGCAGAGTGCAGTGGAGGAAGACTAAGATGACCAAGGAGCCCTCATGATGTACAAAAAGATGCTCAGTAAACCGGACTTAGGCTGGAGAAGAGCTGCTCAAGGGCTAAGAATCTTAACTGACATCTCCCACTGCAAAAGATCATAGCAAATCCATCACCAGACTCAGCTCAGGTGCCTAGAGAAGGAACAGGAGGTAACAGTCAAGTTGCAGCACAAAAAACTTCAACTAGAAATAAGAAAAAGTTCTTCACCATCAGAGTGGTCAAGCACTGGAACCCAGACCCGGAGAGGTGATGAAATGCCCAGCCTTGGACGCTTCCCTAACCGCACTGGAGAGGACCCTGAACAAAGCCTTCAAGTTAGCCCTCCTGTAAGCAGGGAACTGAAGAAAGTCCCCTCCTGAGGCCCTTTTTGTTCTAAAACTTTCTGTCACTCTACCCTTTTACCAACTTCCCATCGAGGGGTTTCTGCCAAGCCGGTGGAACCTCAACTTCTTCAGCTGCATCTGTTGAGAACCTGCGATACCCCGCGGGTTCCCCCCATCCACCCGTGCACGGAGTGCTGCTGGGTTAGCAGGGCGGCCTTTCCCTTTGCAGGAGCCACGCTGCTTCCAACAAACTTCATCTCCTGTGACCAGTTATTGCTCCTTTAAAATGCCTGGTCTGAATGCTGGTGGAACTCAGTGACCAGGGTGTCGTTCCCAGGATATCCTATCAAGCCCCCTTTGTAGATGAGAATTATACTGAAAATCTATTAGTTCTTTGGCACAACAGCTGCTCTAGGGAACTAACCCCCCGGTCCCATTCTTCTGGGGTAATTCATAGAATCATTAAGGTTGGAAGAGACCTCTAGAGATCATCTAGTCCAAATTAATTAATTAATTAACTTTAAAAATTAAACTTAAAATTAATTAACTAAACCCAAGCTTGCTTTTCTGACCATCTGACCAAACTCCATCTGTCCCCACTCACACAGGCCTGCTGTTTTCATCTACCAATTTCCATTTAATTGTACTATGGTTACTGCTACAGTTGTTTCACTAATGGCTCCAAGGAGGTCCTCGCACCTCCAAATTCCGAAAAGCATCTCTTCTCGTTGGCTTAAACTTGGCTGATCTAGGAAGCAGTCACCTACGGTGCTTAAAAAGAGTTCCTTCTACGTCTCCTCCTGATGAGACATAGAATTGGTCTCTGTTGAGACTGGACTCATGCTACCTACCCTGAAAAACCACTGGAAGGCCCTGCAGGAGCAAGAAGACACTCACCATGAAGTGGGAAAACTCTGAACTTCCTCAAAGAAAACTTGTTATGTTGATACAGGACACGATCTACACAAGTCTCAGCCAGACTGTCTATTTTACCTGTTTCAAAGAGCAACAAAAGAGTCTGGGGTTGACAGACGGCCATCAAGCTTTGGGGTTTGCTTTTTTAAAACTGAAAGCATTTCTTGAGTTACAAGTTTTAAATGAGGGGGAAAAAAAGGGAAAAAAAAGGGGGGGAAAAAAAAAGAGGTCTTTGCATGAACAGCGTGAGAGTTTAGGGCTCATAAAACTGCAGTTTCAAGAAGACACTCGAACCCTGTTGACATCTTCCCTCAGTGTTTTTTTTTTTCTTTGCATGCACGTGCATTTCTCTGATCAACATTAAAAATGAACAAATTAACACTCAAATCAATCCCCAATCATACGTGTCCTTCACAGCAGCATGCACACACACAGGTTAGCTTAGCTAATTTAGAGACTACAAAAAGCTAATGAACAACTTGGTACTGTTCTTTTTTTCCTCAGCATAAATGTAAATTTATTAGATCCTGGGGAGCTACTAAACAGATTAATTCAGAGACAACAACCAACTACTGGCATCTTATTTCAAAATGCACTGAGCAGGCTTATCACTGGCTTATGGGGACTTTTTGCTTCCCCCAGATCAGGCAAGTTAACTGTTTTATAAAGATTTCTTTTAAGTCAAGAAAATGAGTTTTCCTCATATCCAAAAAGGCCACCCTAGCAGCATTCTTGGCATGACAGATCAACTAGTGGAGATAAAAAGAGAAAGGAAAAAAAAAAAAGATAAAATAGAAAGAAGAATAAAGCATTTTGTGTCTTTTTATAGTTTTCCAAAATATCAGCAATACTAAAAAACAAACAAAAATATTCCATTAACTTCTAGTTTCCTTCTATCTTCAAGAAAGGCCAGCTACTCTTCCTGTACCCAAAAACTTCAGGGAAGATGGGAAGTATGGACGTATGGGACAAACAAGGAAAGACTCCTGAAATTTCAACAAGTCATTAGCTACTTTTTTATATTATTTTTGCAGGTGACACTGCTTCTGAATACACTCTTCTCCCCTGTTCATCTTAATCATATTTAGTTAACAAGGCATTTGTTAAGCTCTCAAATAGAATAACACAGACTGTGACAAATACAGACAAATCTCTGTATTTGTCACAGTTCAGATAATAGCGTCAGACTATTTTGCAAAACCTTCAGAATGGAATTACACATGACAGCACAATATTCAGAAATATGAATCATCAGCCAGAGGTTAAAGCTACACGTTATGCTACATTCCAGCTGGTGGCTCTCAGGCAAGCAGGACTATCGAGGCTCAGCCCTCTCCAAAACCCACACGGAAGCTCCAGGAATGCGGGAGCAGTTCTCGAAACTGGGCACGAGTTCATAACTTCACGAGCAGAGTCATCCTCTGCAGAACTGACAAACCATTCAGTTGCCTCTGATATTAGTTGAGTCAATACCCACCAACGGTTTATCTAAGAGATGGAAAAAGATCCCCATCAGCTTCCTCAGAGTACCCCAGTATTTTTCTAAATGGTCAGCTTGCATTCTAGTAACAGAGCTCAGTTGAGGGGCTGATTGGTAACAAACTGGAAAGACAAGACAGAAGTGACCCGTGTGGCACAGCTCAAGATGACACCATACACTGAAGCGCCTGTGTTTCCTCTCTGCCATCCTAAAGCATCAGATTTGGGTAATGCATAAAGAGGAAATCTGGCTGTTTGTTACCAGCAGTGCTCCCCTCCCTGAAGCGCCAGATCTGCTGCTCGAAGGAAGAAGGGATCTGCAGATACCTGCTCAGGAGCTGGAGCAGCAGGAAGCATCCTATGAACTATCCTTTAACTGCTGCTACATGGGGCCACCAGGGAGAACACTCCTCAGGAACTGCTTGCTTTGCTGCCCTTTAAAGGAGAAAAACAGATGAAATAAAGGAAGCTGAGAATACAAAAAAGCAAGGAAACCTGAAAAAGACCTTCCTTGACCTAGTTTTTAGGACTCGGCAGTGTGCGCCGCTGGTCGTGCACGACGTGAAAGCACTTGTGAGCTGACACAGAGAACGTTGCCTCAAGGTGGGCTGTGTCCGACAGCACTGGGTGAAAAACCATGCAAAAAACACCACTTAAATCCTATCACAGTTCCTTCTAGGTCCTCAGAGTTTCTGATAGACCCCCATCCCGACAGCACCTTTTTCAGGTTTTGGAAAAACAGAAATTGAGTCTGGAGATCAAGGATGTAAATATGGGCCTTTGCTAAGCCTAGCAGATAGAAGTTGCAGCAAATATCCCATTTCTGCAGGGAAAACAGGAGCACAGACTTGCACAGAAGAAAAAAAAAAATCCTATTTCTGACAACTAAGAATACACGCACTGAATTCCTCATGTCTGCAACAAGCTGCTGCCAGCCCTTAACCACGTGTAACAGGACTTACGCTGGAGAACAAACTCCTTGGCAGGTTTTCCATTCAATGAAAACATCTCAGCAAAGTCTCACAAGCCCTAAAATCTTCGGAAGTTGATAAAGCCACCAATTGCTCAGGAATTACACAGTTGTTAGCCACGAGTGTAATGAGTAAGAACGTTTTTGCAGTCCAGTTGCCAACACTACACAGGTACATCCTCACTTCCACTTTAAAAGAAAACTGAGATTAAGGGCTACCGGCTCACAAACCATTAGAATTACCGCACAATTTATCTAAGTAAGAAGCAAAACACATGGATGTGATTTAAATGAAATAATAGTAAGGAAAAAAAAAAAAAGTTAGACTTTGAATGGTTGGTATTCTCCCTGGTTGCAAAAGCTGCTGTTTTTATGCATTTGTCAAAATAGCTACCTGGAAGAGAGTGACTCAGGGCGTGTGAGTTATCACGGTTACAGACAAACCTATCTGACCCGGGATCTGGAGCGTAAAGCGTCTGCGACGGGCAGGAACGGAGCGAACGGACGGGGCGGACGCGGAT
>NW_010589849.1:29510-41724 GCF_000705375.1 Tinamus guttatus
TCCTGATGATAATGATGTTCCAGCCTAAGATAAACAGGAAAATTATATAGAAAAGGATGCAGATGATCACATGAATGGCGAGAACAGCTGGAACACTACTAGCAGAGTTACTGTAGTACTCAAAGCACCGGGTAAAATTCATTGAGCCGATTTTCTCCTCATTAGTATTATCATCAAAAAGATAATACAAAGAGCTGCCCACGGTTACAATCCAGATAGCTGCTGACAAGTAGATACCCCTTCTCTGGGTGGTGAACTGAGCAGCCTTAATGGGATTAGTCACAGCTTGGTACCGGTTATATGTAATGACCATCAAGAAGGCAACAGAGGCGTAGGTGTTAACGAAGAATAAACAGCCAGCTACACTGCAGAGGAACCCCGGCATGATCCAGTTTCCACGGTGGTGATAGTAAACAATCCACAGGGGCATGGTCACCAAGAAGAGCAGGTCAGCCACGGTGAGGTTCACCATGAATATCTTGATTTCATTGAGTTTCTTGGTGGGGTAAATGCGGCTGAAAATCCAGAGCACGTAGCAGTTGGCGACAAAGCCCATAATGAAAATGAGGCTGTAGAAAACAGTGAAGAGGGTGTAGCGAAACTCAGAGTCTATGTGGCATGAGGTGCCTGCAGCACCACCTTTGTCCTCTCCAGACATGGTGCTGCTGAGCTGCTGCTTCTGATGCAGAATTTCCTGTTATCCCTTTTCTTGCCTAAAAATGTAAAGGATAAAACCAGCTGATCAATATTGTGCCAAAAGTAAGTCAAAACCCAGCGTTCATTTTCGGCTGTCTGTGACCATAGGAGTTCTCGCCCATGCCTGTCTCCTTGGTCCTGGCCTCGACCCCTTTGCCATGTCATTCTAGTCTTTGCATCTTAACCCGGAGTTTGCTGCTGCTTTGCAAATCTTAGATCTCTAATCTCCAATCTCAAGTTATTTTTCTGCATGAAGGTTCCTATGACAGATAAAATCAACTCTTACTCTACTCCCCCTCAAGCAGTATAGACTGAGCTTCGTAATTTTTTTTTTTTTTGCTATAAGCAATGCAGGTTTTCCGTCTGTCTCTCTCTCTCTTTTTTTTTTCCCTCTGGTTCTTTCTTACTTTCTGATTTGCCAACACTTTCTTTAAAATACAAATTCCAAGACTGACACAATACATAGGATCAATGGCACATTTCCAGAATTGCCTCCTACTTGTTCCTACCTGACATTTTGCTGCTTATAGCTTATGTTTGCTGCTTATATATTATGTTTGGTTCTCTTAGTTGAAGGCACCGCAGGATCTCACATTCACTTCATAGGCTACCAGAGTCCCCAGTTTTTTACTGAATGAATGGTGAGTTTGATGATGAGATCCTATCTTGATTCTTAGATCTATTTCTTTTCTTAAACTCTCTTAAACCTCTCTTAAAAGCCTCACGGTTGCCCGTTGTGCCATCATTTTGAATTCAGGCTCATCTGGCTCCATCTCTTTTTTTCTTTTACCATTTCTGCATCAACTCCAAGTTTTAGCAACAGCAATTCCATATTTCCCTGTGACCCTGATGAGAGTTGATAAATGCTGGCCTGAAAGAGATAACCCTCGGGATTTTAGTATGACCTGTCCCCATCTCAATTAGTATTTCTTCAGATCTATCTGACAGTTTCCACACATCAAATTCCTACATTGTGAGTGTTGTACAGTATTTTTTTTTCTCAGATTCACTTGGTACTGGGTCTAATCCCTTACGGACA
This sequence comes from Tinamus guttatus, assembly GCF_000705375.1. The sequence continues at coordinate 31,246 of NW_010589849.1, forward strand.
GTAATTTGCTGCTTTTCTGACCCAGAAATGTACACAGCAGCTCTTGCTCTGGCGCTAGCTTCCTGTGTGATGCTTGGAGGCCCTCACCCGCCTGTGACACATTCTGAATTTATTTCCCTCTAGAAGCCATGGGAACATGGGAGCTAATCCAGGTAAATGACTTTGAGAGCCACGGCCAATGATGCTGAGTGACTTGTCCATGACAGCCTCACTGTGTTTGTAATACAATGTGAGCCAACAGAGTCTGATCTTGGTGGTCCCAGGGCTGTAAAATGCAGGAAATGGTGGTTTAGCTTGGGAGCAAAGAGCCCACCAGCCATGATGCCTGCAAGTTCTGGTGGAAGTGCTGGCTGCCGCACACTGCCCTGGCTCTGCCAGTCCTCCATGGAATGTGCTTTTCCCTTCCAGTGTGCTGAAGAGTCTCCTCCTGCCTCAGAACTTTCCGGATCCTCCCCAGCAGCAGAGGCCGAACGCTCCTCTCACCCTCCCTGAGCGGCGTCACCCTTTGGGCCCACATGCTCTTGGTTCCTCATCGCCCACTTGCCGTTTTCCTGTGCAATGGGGAATTCAGCTCTAGTTTGGGAAAACTCTCCCTCTCTCCAGAAAACGCTGCAGGCCCTTCGGGACTTCCTGCCCGCTGGCATCCGCAGAAGGCGGCAGTGGCCTTCCCGCCTCCTCTGCCCTAACAACAGGACAACCGCAGGTGTCTGCAGTTGGCTTTGGGTCTCCACAGGGCTGCTGGGCACTGCCTAGCACTAGGGGCTGAAAGTCGCTAAACTCACTTTTCCTGCCAAGGTCCATGGGGTGTGGAGAGGCCCAGCAGCCTAGGAATTAGCACGTACCTGTGGCAAGATTAGCAGTTGGCCAGGGGACACATCAGTTCTCTTGCCCCTTGACCCCTGCCATCCTGCTGAGAAACCAGCAGTCTTTGGAAGGCAGCGGCTGATCCGGGATATCCAGGGGCTGAGGACGCCCTCGGCTGGGACACTTGGGCCTGGCTGCAGAGGGTCGGCACATCCGCGAGGAGGAACCCAGAGCGGGTAGTGACTCAGGCTCTGTTCCCTTTATTTCTGCAGCCTCATCTATGTACTAAAAATGGTATTTGACACAACATGGCCTTAAATGAAGGTCTTTGTCCAAGCTCAACTCCCCACCTCACAGAGGGACCATCTTTGCTAAAGCCAAGCCAGCAGGAGGACTCATATCCCTCAGCTCAGCAGAGCACTGCAGCAGACACAGATACTTCAGGCAAGGGGTGAAGCCACGGCTTCATCCATGACACATGGCCAAGGGAGGAGAGTGGAGAGCTTGGTGCTGACACACTGTTCAAACGTAAAATAAGAAGGAAATTGAAGTGCTAATTACTTAAGATCATTAGAGACCTTATGTGTCCTCAACCATTGCTGACTTCAGTAAATAATTCTGGTGCCTGGAGCTGGAATCTTTGAAATTAAGGGTGCTTTGTCACTGTAGCACCCGATCTGAATCTGAACACCCCCAAGGGGGGGAAATGAAAAGGCAACGTGTGTCCCTAGCAGTATTCTCAAGGAGAGAAGTGCCCACGTCTGGTACACGTGCATGGCCAGTAGTCACAAAGTCCCTCGCGTTTGTGCCACTGGGCTCTGCCATGCAGAGATGAATGCAAGGACATGCTCCACGTGGTGATCTGATATGGAGCAGAAACCTCCGGCAAAGATGCAGAACGGGCAGTGGGAAATGGCAGTGCCTTGTGCAGCTCCAGGAAGATTTGGAAAACTCGCATTATGACAGTGTTTGGTTGTGCAGTGCCAATGCCAAGGCCCTTCGGGAAAGCGGGAGGGAGTCATTTTTTCCTTCTCACTTGGCACGCCATAAATGCTACAAAATGCAGCTAGAAGAGAACATGGCACCATTCCCCTCTAAATTTACTCAATAACCCACTTCCCTCTTCAGCCTGAGGAACTCAAACTTGCGTCTCCTATGCACCCATAATACGTGCTAAGCTGTAGGCTCACTAGTACAGTGTGGAGGACCTCAGTGTGTCCTGGTGATGGATGTGGCTGCCGTTCTTTGCTGCAACAGGCTGAACTGCATCACCAGACTTGCTGGAGCTCCAGCCCAAGCCACTACCTACTGCCCTAAGTGCTAATCCCAAGTGGTTTATGTCACCACTCTGACGGAGCCAGAAACGGAGAGGCAAGTAAACGGCTGCGCAACAGAGCACGGCTGGGGCAACTGCAGGCTGCTCCCCGTCAGCACGCTCCCATGCACTATGATTTACTGACGCATGGCTGCAAAGATCGCACTAATGCAAGCTATGGCACTAGCAAAAGCATCTTCCAGGAGGAACAGTAATACAGTACCGATAAACTGTGTTTTGTGCTTACCGCAGTGGAATGGATTCAGTGTGATAGGCCCATTTTCAGCTGTAGCGGAGCAGTGATGGATGTGGATGTCCTGTGGAAGATCCTTGGTCGTCTTCCAGAAGTTGCTTTTTTCTGCCCTGCAACCAAAAGGTCTCCACACAGCTCTCAAGAACAGGACACCAGAATGTACTGCAGTGTCACTAGAGAAGAGGAAACATCTGACATCAGCTCAAAGGAAATGAGAAATAATAAAAAAAAAGCTGCAGAGGAAAGGCAAGTAACCACAGCAAAGATCTGGAAAGCCCTTAGAGCTGTTTCCTCAGAGTATTTCCACTTCTAATGATCCTAGAAGAGATGTAAGTTGGGGTTCTCCTCTAAAGACCAAATAGGAATCCAATCCCTGTCCTTGGTTGGATCAAGGATTGAAAAATATTTGGACATCCTTCTTCTGAACAGTTGAATGGCAGATGCTAGAAAAGCTTTGACTTAATAACTCTGAGAAAAGGAAGCACCAAAAAACCTGTAAATCCCACAGACAAACTCATTCCCTAGCACTGCCTCCTTTGCACTTGTGTCAGGGTTAAGCAGAGCTGGGCACACAGCAAGGCCGAGTCTCCTCTTATCTCAGGGATCTTCAGTCCCAGATGGACCAGACAGCTGCTGTCACGAGCTGATCCACCCTAGCGCCCCATCCCAAATCCCAAATCCTTAGAAGAGGCATTCGGACCTGCAGGTCCCGGATCCAATCCCCCTGCTCCTATGTGGGTGACTTCTGCCCGTGAGCCTGGCTGCACTGTGCACTTTGAGCTGAAATTAAAAACAAAATAGAAGCCCTAATGAGACTGGCTGGCGGCCAGGCTGCGGCTTTGGAAGGAGAAGCAAGCGAGGACGTCGTGTCACTGGGCAAGAGGGGCGTTAGCAGAGGCTGTAGCGACCGCAAAACAAAGTGTGCTGTCCTGCTGCTGCCAAGCTCTTAGAGGAAATGAAAACCCGGGAGGTTTTGGCCTGGGGAGGGGTTCCCAGCAGAAACCTGCATCCTTCCTCCGCTCAGCTCTCACACCGCCTCTGGGAGCATTCTCATCCCTGAGTTTCAGGGGCTGAAGAAGCTCTTTCGTAAAACCCAGAGAACCAAAAGGCAGTGAGATACTGGACACTGATGAAAGACCCTAGGAGATCTGCAGAGCGGGAGCTCCGTGGGTGACGGGAGCCGCTGCTTTCTGGTGACAACGCTCCCTCTGGAGGCAGGAGGCCTCGGACGCCCCGAGCAGCAGCGCGGCCAAGGCCTCCAGGCTGCTCTGGCCTCCCCTGTCCTTCTGCTGCGCCCCAAATGCTCCTGTTTGGCCTCGGGGTATTTAGATTCACAGAAATTGCCAGACGGCCACTTGGTTGCACAGATTTGCCTCTTGCCACCTTGCACGGCTCCAGCTCTTTGGGGATTCCCTTCCTCACCGTTTCCATATTCAGCTGTTGCATTTAAAGCATGAAAAGCAGAAGGGGGCCCAGAATCCCAGCTGCCGGAACCAGTGCTGTGTAAGAGGGTGAGAATAGCCCCGTTCCTCCCTCCTGGGCAGTTGGGCGCCTGTTGATGCCCCCAGAGGCAGCACCCTCCCATCCTGCCCCCTTCTCAGCTGGCACACGGGGATGTGGCTCCCTCGGGACCGCAGCGCTGCTGCTTTCGGAGCGCACAACACGGCGTCCAGGTTTGGGATGGCCTTTGCTTGCTGTGGCCCAGCTTCTGGAGGGGCCTGGGCAGTTGTTGGCTGCCTGGTTGTCAGTGTCACCGCTCGCAGCCCTGGGGATGGCTGCAGCGGCTGCTGGCAAGAAAACACTGAATGTCTATGCCAAGAAAAAAAAAAAAGAAACTTTGGATATAGTTACCTTTATCAACCCAATTTGCAATATAGTAAGAATATAAAACTAAGGTTTTTTTTACTATAATTGATTCCCTCGTGCTCCTCAATAGCATCAGTGGCGTTTTTGGCGCTAGACCCTGACCTTGGGGCTAGCCTAGCCCCGGGGGTTCCCCGCGGCTCTGCCAGGCTGCCTCGCTGCTCACGCGGGCACGGGCGGCGCGGGCTGCACATGGGGCCCTGGGTCGTCTCCTGCGGCAGCCCCCGCTGCAGCTTGGCAGCCATCGGGGCGCCTTCGGCGGCTGGAGCTATCGGCAAACAGCCCGCGGTCTCTTCCCAAGAGCAAACGCACGATTTGCATGCGGAGAAAAGCCCTTGCAGGAAAGCAACTGCCCCCTTGTTCGAGGAGCAGCTCTGTGACCCGCACGAGGTGCCCGCACAGGACCCCGAGGGCAGCACACGCTGCCATGGGCACCTCAATCCCTGCTGCTCCCTGTCCCCAGTGCTTATCCCAGGGTCGGAATGGGCCTGGCCTTCGCGCGTACACGCTGTTCCCTGGAAGCGGAGCGGCTGATAAGCTGGTGTCAAGCGCTGCTGCCTGCGAGTTTCCACTGCTCATTTCACACCCTCTGCGCGATTTCCTTTCGCTCATTGAGTGGCAGAAACACTAAAAAAATTGAGCAGCTTCCCCCTGTGATGGGGATGGATCAGCACCTTATCCAGCTGCAGGAATGTGTCCAGGGAGCCGGTGCTGCTGTGGGGAGAACCATCCCCCCGGGCTGCTGTGTCCCTCTTGGGCACTAGCGGTGACATTTCCCGGCAGTCATTTGGCAGCTGCGGAGAAGCAGGGCAGAGCTTTTGCTGCTTCCTCTGGTCATCACCAGGATAACCCCAAGAGATCCCAGGAGACCTCACCGTTGGGATCCTGTTATGTAGCAGCAGTGAATGTAACAGGGAGCAGGACAGACACCACAAGAGCTCAGCCCCTTGCACTGCCAGCAGCGTCCCGAGGCCAAAACCTGCCTGCGGTTGCCTCCCCTCCCATCTGCCCTGAAAACGCAGGTCACGCTGAAGGCCCCTCTGAGCAGGAAATGCCCCCGTAGCCTTCGATGCCTGGGGCTCTTCAGCACAACTCCGGCAGCAAGAGCAAACGTTCAGTTTACCACCCAGGGGCCAGGTTGCTCTGGTCCTAAGTTTTTTTTTGTTTTGTTTTTTGTTTTTGTTTTTAAAAAACAGAGAATCGTCTTAAAACACAGCCCTCAGAGCAGCACAACCAACAGAACAAGGGGTAATGGGTACAAATTGAAAGAGAGGAAGTTTCTTCTCTGTATGAGGCAGAACTTCTTTATTGTGAGGGTGCCAGGGCCCTGGAACAAGCTACCCAGAGAGGCTGTGGAGGCTCCTTCTCTGGAGATCTCCAACCCACCTGGATGCCGCCCTGTGCCCCTGCTCTGGGTGTCCCTGCTGGAGCAGGGGCTGGACTGGATGATCCCTAGAGGCCCCTTCCAACCTCAACCATTCTGGGATTCTGTGAATCTCAGCACGGGGGAAGCCCTGCTTGCTCCTGGTGGGTGGAAGAGTCAGTTGGAGGGAGCGAGGGACGGGCGGCTGGCGACTCCTCTGCTCTCTCTGACATTTGCTGGAGAGGCCCAGCGTGCAGGGATGCTCTCCTAGGAATTGCCAGCATGGACCCAAGCAGGAGCACAGAAACATTTCTGAAGTAATGACCCTGTCACCCATTTCCAAGAAACTTTGCTCTGTCTGGAGCCTTTTCAGCCTGTCAGGACTGCGACTTCCACATCAGGAGCTTCTGAATCAGAAGGGTGGAAGGCAGAGGAGCAGATGTGGCTTCCCAGACAGGGAGTGCAAAGGTGGCCCCGAAACCCCTGGAGCTGTGTGAAATCAAGGGTCTGTCAGGGCAGGACGTGCACAGCGGGCTGAGCCCCGAGACGCTTGGACGCAGAAGCAGCCTGAGGGCTCGGGTGGGAAGGAAGCACTGCGAGAGCAGACGGAGCAGAAAGGATCCTCTTACCTGAGGGGCATGGAGCACCTGGCCCAGCACAGCCCGGCCCACGGGCTCCCTCCAAGAAGCCGAGCCACCGGCACGGCCGAACCTGCCGCGCGTGTGTCCAGGAGGAGGATCTGCCGGGAGAAGCGAGAGGAAAGGGATGGACGGGGAAGGAGCGCGCTACATTCTCAGGTGAATGAGTCACTTCCCTCTTGGCGGTTGCGACACTAGCTGGACGTGCCCAGGCCGAGCCCTGGGGAGTCCGGGGCTCGACCCCGATTCCATTCCTGTGACCCTCCTGCCTTCCTCGAATGGGCAGGCAACAAGGAAGCTGCGGAGAAGGCCCCGTGCTACCTGGGGCTGGTCACACTCCCAGATCATCCTTTGCTTCACAGCCTCCAGACTGCTGCCCTGCACGAGCTCCGGGCACGGAGAGCCAACCACGGCTTCCCGCGGGGCTGTCAATTCAGTTTCCCGGTTCTTTCCAGCCGCCAGGAGCCGAAACAGGAGCAGGCGCTTGTTCAGATGCCCCCGGGAGCTGCAGACTCGCTACAGCAAGGGCTGCGCATCGGCGCGCGAGGCCCAGCGCGTGGGAACGCCGGCCAGGAGCACCCGCTGGCTGTGGCAGCCAGATTCCTCACCCTGTGAAGCGTAATGTTGACTTTGTGCTCTTAGTTAAGTTAACTTAGCCTTAACTTCACCCTCCTCGTCGAGCCGCTTGCATTTAACCAGCTGGGGATCAAAGCGCAGGCAGGACGCGCACTGGACCTATTTGCTCCTGGGCTTGGTGCCACGGTTGAGGTTTCACATGGGATTTCCCCACACAGCCCCGGCACCAACGAAATCGTTTGCCCGCGAGTCACTCGCACCGTAACAGCCCGTCAGGGATGTTCCCGTCCGCTCTCTCTTGGCCGTGCAGTGTTTCACAAGGAAACGCTGCTGGTTTTTCTTCACTAAGAGGCAACATGAGTGTTTGCAGAGAAGGAAGCAGGAGGTGTCTGAGCAGACACAGTCCCAAAGGGCTGCATAACCATAACCCGTAGATGCACAAGGATTCCACATTTCCAAACCGAAAAGCCTTCACCCATGCACAAAGCTGAACCAGTTTAACTACAGGCCCTTCTCAATAGCAGCACGATCTGATTGCAAACAAGGCAAACGAGGCTACGTTATGAGCAGCACGACTAGCAGATTGAGGACAGTTAACATCAGCCCTGCTTGGCGCTGCTGATGCTGTACCTGAAATAGCACGTCCAACTCCAAAGGGATGTGGAAAACTGGAGAAGAACCAGCAGAAAGATGCTGCAATGGTCACGAGCCTGGAGCACAGCCCAAGAGGAGAGGCCGAGAGCAGATAAACTGCATCAAGAGCACCCAAAAGGGTGGAAATTAGACGTGAGCCGAGAACACGGCTGACAGAAATCATGCAAATTCTCTTCAGGTTGAATCCTTGTTTACTCAGGTGAGAACATGATGGTGGCTCTGAAGCAGTGGACTTAGCACTTTAGTTTATCATTAATATTAAGATTTGCATTAACGTTAATGCTCTTGGCCTGCTAACAGAAAGGCCACTGATGCTCTGGTAGAAGAGCCAGAGAGCTCAGCTGTACCTTAGATCTAAGGAAGGTGCAAACGCTCCTCACTGCGATGCCCAGATCACGGTGGAAAAGACACGAGAAGCAGCAGCTCTGCCCAGTCTGTGCACGACATCCTGCTAGGGCTGCAAGAGCCACATCTTTCAGGGAGCGAAAGTTGTTGCACATAGAGCTCCAAACAGAAGAGTCAGCAGCACAGGAGGAGCAGGGCCAACAGGAGCTCCAAAAAAATAAAATAAAAGACATGAGGAAGTTTAAAATCCACCTATGCAGTTACAAACGACTGTGGCACCCCGTTTCAGCTTGGGGGTTTTTAACACGCTGCTGCTGCCCCTGGGCAGGGAGAGGTTTATGTTGCGGCTTTTAAGAGAGCTCACGCTGCAGTTTTTAAGAGAAAAGGGAAGTTGAGATAGCTTTTTTTATTCTAGATAACAAAAACGCAATAGCCCAACTCTTAAGAGAGAAGCTTCCTGTGCTAAGGCCAAGCTCTCAGTTGCTGGGAAAAGAGGCAGCAAAAGGAACTGTCATCGGGAGGAAGAGGAAGGGGCTGGGCCGTTATCTCTGGTCTCTCCCTGTAACATTACACTAATTAATCTCCCCTAACCGTAGTTATGCTCCTAACCAAGGGCAGCCGCCCGCAGAAGGCGATGAGCGAAGCAAGCAGAGCACAGAGCACTGCATCCCCCGCGCGCGGCAGAGACCTTCGCGGCCAGCCCTCCCGTTGAATTCTTTAAATAGCTTGGAGGCATTTCATTCTGTGAACATTTACATGTATTAAAAATTATTAGACACTTCTGGCCTCAGTAAACTCAACTGTGTTAAATTTATAATCCACTGCAGGAGTATTTTTTTTTCCTTTTCAACTTATTTCTTGCTGATATTATCCTCTTGTTCTTAGGTGTAGGAATGGAGGGGAAGCAAGTCCACAGCTTTTGATGTCCTGGTTCTCTTCTGCACCATTATATCCTTTTTAAAGGATATACAGTTAAGCATGTATATAAATTGACGGATATGTAAACTGTAAGGTATGCGCACATGGCTTTACTATTTTCCATTTCACTCTATGTCTTTGACAACAGTATTTCATGTTTTTAGTCACCTCCATGCCCAAGTGGCTAAGAGATGGTTCCTGAGAAGAAGCATCTAATTTAGAGTTCATCACTGTCTTCACAGAACTAAGATAAATGTTACATAACACAAGTGGTTCATGTCTTATCAGGAATGAACTTCCTTTCTATCTTATCATACAGACTATCCTGCTGCAGTTTTCCTTTCAACTTCAGGATTATGCTCTTGAAAAGGCCTCAATGTATATTCTGCAGAGGACAGGCTATTTCACAGAAAATTAAAGCCAACTGAAGTCAATTGTTATTTGATACTTTGTTCTTCCCCAAAGGCAGAAAAAAAATCTACCAATGTATTTTCTTGTCCGGCATATCAAGGCCAAAGTACTTTTGTCTTCAAGGACCACTGACCCAAGAACATCTTGGAAAGAGGGAGTCCTAGAGATATGAAGTATTTTAGCCCTTACCATCTCTCTGAAGATAAGCAACGCTTCATTCAGCCCAGCAGCAGGGCCTGCACCAGCTGCGGGGATCCAGGCTACACATTTTCCTACTTCCACCTACAGGGAGGAAGTTTCCTTCCAAAGCCTGAATGCAGGGACCAAAATCGCCCTCCCAGGTTCCCTGCAGCAGGGTAGAAAAACATGTAGCAAAGCAACAGGTATTGCTGTTGCTGAAGATGGGAAGCTTCAAGGGATTGGATTGAGCAGGTACGATGAGGAAATAAGTGAGGTTTTCACCGTGTAAACATGTCAGAGACAGGACAGGAAGAAATAGGGGCAGCTGAATTCACAATGGAGCAGTATTGGTGCAAGCTACACTTTTTGCTTCCTCAGGCACGTTGTACCTCTGTGGAAAAAATGACTCAAAGTGCAGAAGCCCAAACGAGCGACATTCAGTAGCTTCAGCCACAGGGTGAGCTTTCCTAGAGCAAGTGATGAGCAGTGCAGAAGTGCTAGAAGCAGCCTCTCCATTGCTAAGATTGTCACACTAAACATTGCTGAGAAGCAGAATCAGGAGCTTAACCACATCTTGGAAACATCTCAAGTTTTCCCAGGACTCATCCTTGAGCTACCTGCAAAACAAAACCTGTACAGAAAAGATGTGAAGGGTCAGTCTCATGGGTGAGCAGACACTGAGGCACCTGAGTGGAAAGCAGCATCTCTGCGGAGGCAGCTCCCACAGCACCCAGGTATGGGGACTGCCATCATCACAGAAGGCATGAGTTTGGGGTAAGGTCTCCAGAGGAATCTGCCAGGAACGTGTGAATTTTTAGTACATGTCATTTTGAACCCCTTCAAACGGTTGATAATCTCCTGCATATATAATACACATCCAAAGATTTCTCTCTCTCTCTCTCTATATATATATGTATATATAAGAACTCCTGAGCTTAAGATCATCCCACAGCTTTGAGGAGTCTCTCTTCCTCGTAGGTGTCCAAGTCCTCCCAATCCCTTTCACACTCCCCCAAAACACAATATCAAAGGCAAGATTCAACTGACTGACACCCCTGCACCCACTCAGGCAGATGTCCTCTCCCTGGTACCTACCTGCAGGGCTCTCATTTGAAATTCAAGTCAGAAAAGAATTTTGAAATACCAGCAGACTCTTCCC